>JAVGVS010000004.1:6585697-6750697 GCA_032718565.1 Distichodus sexfasciatus
TATATATATATATATATATATATATATATATATGTATGTATGTATTAAGAAGCTGTGAACCAGTCTCTTTTATTATATTATCGTTTGGAAAATGGGACAATAGCTATGATGATTTCTTGCTACATGCATGTAAACACTATTCCTCAAGACTATATTAAAAAAGGACACACACAAGGACGTCTGAGTCTTTGGAAGCAAAGTTTGAAGAAAGAAATGAGGGATGGCTCAAGACTAAGTACAGTATATATTGGTGCAGTTAGATTTGGAATCAATTTGTCAATTTTTGCTTATTTCAGGGGATAGCTATGTGGTGAATGGGTTTATTTCAAAAAGAGGAGCAGAAGAATGTGACAGATATGGCACATCAGAGCAAAAGGTAAGACATATCCAGTTAATATTTGCTGTTTGCACAGATTTTGCACAGATTTCCAAATAAAGGTGATCAGAAGGTATTTTCTTCTGATCCAATAAATTAACCGTTAAGAAATTTTCATGGGAAATCTGAAAATCTACAGCAGAAAGACTTACTTGTATTTTAAATTGATTTAGTATACCACATGTGCATGCGTATCCCATCCAATACAGCAGGTTTTATGGTATTTAAACGTTTGTAATAGTATGTAAACCGTTTTTGCATTCATGCTCCAAACTTGTCTTAAGAGTCCTGAAATTCACATTTCTAGGCATACCTTTACTTTCCTTGTTTGTGCTGTCCTTGGCCTGTGATTGTTTGGAAAGTTTTGAATATACAAGTCATTTCTGAAGTTGTTTAACAGTGAGAAATTAGTATTAGGGGCTAAACCACATGTTTCATCACAATACAACATTACATTGATTGAACGGACACTGATTCAAAATCATTCAACATATCACAATGTGTGCTACTATACATTTACAATTTGATTCATCTCAGTTGCTAGCGACTGACTTGAAACAATGTTAAATCAGCATTTGATATTGTCTCAAATCAATCGCTGGCTCCTGAAATGAATCAAATTGAAACTGTGGAAAGTACAATTTGATATTATTTTTCCTGAGCTCAGCCAGATTTTTAAATAAAAAACCTTCTGTGTATGATGGCTGATCAATATTTTATTTTTGGATCAATGTTATGGGCTCATTAATCATTAAATTGATGTATTGTTACAGCCCTAGTTACAGTATGTATCAACGTTTTCATTTTGGTTTGATGCTATGGGATTACTGATCACTGAATCGATGTTTTCATTTTGGATCAATGTTAAGGGCTTGCTGATGACTGATTCAATGTATCAGTGTAGATCGATGTATCAATGTCTGACGTCAGTTTGATGTTTTCATTTCATATCAGTCCTTGTATCGATGTAGATCTATGTATTGTTACACCCCTAGTTACAATATGTATGATGCCTGATCAGTGTTTTCACTTTGAATTGATGCTATCTGCTTATTGTTCATTGAATCAACGTGTCAGCATAGATCAAGGTATCGTTACACCCTTACTGCCCAGTTGTTACAGGCACGCCATGAAAGGAAAGGAAACCTGGCTTAATCAGATCTTTAAAAATGCCAAGCAATGCTTTTCCGCAAACCGACAGACCTGTATATATGTGTGTGTTTGTGTGAGTATAGGGGTGTGTGTGTGCGTGCACCAGGCCCTGCAAAGACATGTCAGGCTGACTGTGTGGTGTGCTTATTGTTGTTTTTCATACTTGGCACTCGCTCAGCAGCAGCAGCAGCCTGGAACTTTTCCTGCGCACTAGATTTTTTTACTGCTCAGCTTTTGACAGTCTGGAACCTGTTTGTGTGTGATGTGTGTTATATGTGTGTGTTGGCACTCTTGCATCAGTACTAAATATTTGCAGTGGTGGCAGCTCCTCATTTCGTTTTAGGGGAAGTCCTGCATCGCCATGCCACACGTTGACCTGGTAAAAACGGGGTCCGCTCTCACCCCCGTCCCCAGGGGTGACACATCATGTGTTGTTAGTGTCACGTTGAAGGACGGAGATATCAAGGGCAGAACATACAACTATTTCATCCATATTTTTACTGAAAAAAGTAGTTAAGTTAGCTGCATTGCTAAGTTTTAGTTAACTACTACCCAGCACTGGTGTGGAGTTGTCCTCAGTGTGTCCACACCCACGAATTTCAGTTGGATCATTGAGTGACGTTCAACTAGACAGATTTCAAAGGAACTACTTTTGAGTACATTTTAGAGCCTGTGCTTTTTAACTTTTACTTGAGTAAGCAATTTCAATCAGTACTTCTCTCTTTTACCAGAGTATTTTTACATGAATATCTGTACTTCTACTGAAGTAAATTATGCATATCCCTATTTAGTGTAAGGGTCGAAATAAATGGACAGATTATTAACTAGCAATAATAGGTAACGGTATCGACCCTGAAAAAACAATATTGGTCAACCTCTAATTTAATCCATAAAGACATGGCACAATGTGTGTGTTTAGCCTGTTGGAAGCATTTTAGGAAGTTTGGATTTGGCGCTGATCGAGCTGAAACTATGGAGTTGTCAAACATTGCTGTCTGCATGATGAGACGAGAGGTTCCTGCTGTGAAAACATGCCTCCGAGTTTTAGCGATGAGAGACAGTTTAATTTCCTATAAATGTATGGCAATAAACTTGGAATTTAATAAGTATGCTTCCCTTTGTTTGGTATATTTGGAAATGTGCTGATGGATCTCACTGGCAAAGGAAGCGACGAGAGTGATTTATTAGAAACTGACAGCACATCATGAACAAGCTGGAGTTGCTGTGTAGTTTACTTTAGAGTTATGGGTTAATTGAAATAATCTCAGTTGTACGCTCGCGGGGTGAAGTAACACTGAAGGATGAATCCCAGAGGTTTTGGAGGTGATCAACCCTGGGCAGGTGGCAACACACTGCAGGGCACTCACACAATCACAAATACATTCACACCTTACAGGGCCAATTTTAGAGTCGGCAATTAACCTATATTGCACGCTTTTGGACTGTGGAAGGAAACCGGAGCACCCGGAGAAAACCCACACGAACACGGGGAGAGCATGCAAACTCCACGGAGAAGGGCCCTACGGCTGCCCCCGAGGTTCAAACCCAGGACTTTCTTGCTGTGAGGCATCAACGCTAACCACTGTGCCACCATGCCGCCCCTGAATAGCATTAATTAATGCTAACTAATATTATATCCATTCAGTGAACAAGGATTTGATGTCTGCTGATGTCACAAAGTCTGCAAAGATCTGATTTTAGTTTTGATTTAATTCAATAAAATTAATTGATATGAGACAATATCATGAGCTGTTCAATATAACAATTGCTTTATTGAGGTATTGATACACCCCTTAGAACTTTGTAAGTTACAGTTAGTGACATAAACCCATTACAGTTTTTATCCATTCATTGGAAAAGTATTGTTGACCGTGGATGAGAAGCGGATGAGTGTGCTGTTTGGTGTTCCTCCCTCTCGGACGCTGCCCTCCCTCGCTCCCGGGGCATTGGGGTGGGATTGGGGAGGGGAGGATGGGAGGAGGAGATTCCTGGCTGTGACTTCAAAGCGAGCAGAGTTGTGCCGGAGTTAGCGCAGAAGGCCTCCTCCTGCCCCTCGGCAACACCCCGGCCTTGGGGAAGGGGGGGGGGGGTTTGGCGTTGGTAGGAGGGGGCGGCTAATGCAGCCAAACTACAGCAGGGCGGGACAGAGAGGTGGCAGAGGAGAACGAGCAGAGTGAGTGTTGTAGTATCTAGCTTAGGAATAAAAATTATATTTTGCTTTTTGTGGTGTGGAAGTGATGCTGTTATAGCAGCATATGATGATATCTCACATCAATCAGTGAATCAAAGTGAATAAAGTGGAAATCGTACCATGGCAGACTTGTGTCATGGTATCGTCAGACGTTGAATTTAATTTTATTTCTGAAAAAAATTTCATGAAATCAGTCAATATTTGCCAATGTTGTGAGTGAAGGTTCTTGTAATATAGTGATATAGTAATATAGTGGGGAATATGGTGTTTAATTTTCTCTTGGGACAAATAAAGTTTTCCCGATTCTGTTTTCTGATTTTGAAGGAGAGATTTACCAAAGAGAGAGAGAGAGAGCGAGAGAGAGAAAGAGCGAGACAGTCTGCATTCATCCCCAAACCCATTTTTTCACCTATATAATAACCACCCTCTTATGGGCTTTATTTAAAGGAATACTTTGAAGCGTTATAGACACTTGAAAGTAAGTTGTGGTGCTCGACTGCAGATGGAGGAGAGAGGGAATTAGGAAAAGGTAAAAAAAAGTAAAAGCAAGACCAAATGTGCATTGAGGTTCTGGGCAGCATGCCGCCAAGGTGACCGGAGATGGATCAAAGGAGCCGGCTGGAAAAACAGGCTTTGTTTTTCTTAGTGGAGGAGGAGGAACGGGAGGGAGAAAGAGAGAGAGAGAGAGAGAGAGAGAGAGGGATTCAGCTGAGGAGTTGGCCAGGTTTGAGAGGGAGCAAGAGGGTTTTGACGGATCGACGCAGGTGTTTGAGCCCGACTTGTGTCAACACCTGGCTTGAGGTAGAGAAAGAGAGAAGGAAAGAGAGACAAGCATCAAAGGAGAGATGGAAACGACAGTATAGTTTTTTCGAGAGTTTGGAAAAGCCTAACAGGAGCGTTCTGTATGAGGAAAGCCTCACCGATGAGCGTGTGAGGCTCCGCTCTCCGGACGACATGGAAACATGGTCCAGGCCACGCCCTCACGCCCGTCTAAGCAGAACCTGCCCCACCCGGTGCAGAGCCTAATTTGGGTTCTCAACACCACTTTGTTCAGGACTTCCCCAAGCCTGACAGGGTAACACAAAAGTCACAACGCATGAAAACATCACGAACACATCAAGAACGCTTAACGCATAAAGGCCACAACACAAAGTCAAAAGCCACAACACAAATGTAAACGCTACAACTCAAAGGTGAAAGCCACAACACAAATGTAAAAGCCACAACACAAATGTGTCACAACACAAATGTAAAAGCCACAACACAAATGTGTCACAACACAAATGTAAAAGCCACAATAATATGCAAAGCCACAACACAAATGCAAAAGCCACAACACAAATGCAAATGCTACAACACAAATGCAAAAGCCACAATAATATGCAAAGCTACAACACAAATGCAAAAGCCACAACACAAATGTAAAAGCCACAATAATATGCAAAGCCACAACACAAATGTGTCACAACACAAATGTAAAAGCCACAATAATATGCAAAGTCACAACACAAATGTGTCACAACACAAATGTAAAAGCCACAATAATATGCAAAGTCACAACACAAATGCAAAAGCCACAATAATATGCAAAGTCACAACACAAATGCAAAAGCTGCAACAGAAATGCAAAATCCACCATACAATGCAAAAGCCATCTGACAAATGCAAAAGCCATGACAGAAGTGAGTAGTGGTCCATTACTGATAGAGGTTTAATCTGGTTAATCTGACCGGCAGATTAATAGAACGTTTTGTAACAAACGCAAAGAGACACAGTTTTCTAGCAAAAAAGTTTTTTATTTTCATTTTGGATTGATGCTGTAGGTTTGTTGATCATTGCATTGCTTTATTGATGTAGATCGGTGTATTGTTACACCCCTGTCCTTAGCCAGGTTGCACCCTCTTTGTCAGCTGTTCATTTCATGGCAGCATTTTACAGGTTACTTTGACTCGTTCATGCAGATTGTCAACACTTCAAAGTTTTGTGAAAAGTGAAACAAAATTTACCACTTCCTTCGGTGCCGAACCATCCCTCTCGGCCAACCCAATTCTTCCAATGATTCAGATGTTTTTTTGTTTGTTTGTCATGCTTTTGAAAAGGCTGGAAAGGATTTCATGAGGGTCTAGAGCACCCCCCCTTCTTCTTTTCCCACTTTTTCTTGTTATTTTTGGGCTCTGGCTTTAGAAGAAGGAGAACTGCGAGGCTTCAGCTCTGAATGAGAAGCATGTGGCCAGAGTCCAGAACAGCGGGGGCTTTCAGCCCGACTCCTCTAACAGCTGGACCTGGTTTGTACTGCCGCGCATCCTGCTAGGGGGAGGGACAGGGGTTGGAGGTGAGGACGGGGATGTTTTTTCCGAGGCCTTTGATGGGGAGGGCATGGGTGTAGGACTGCAGGTATTGATGGTTGTGTGTTCTTTAGGTTATTCAGTTGATCCTATTGGGCATTCGAATAAGACACTTTTTGCAATTTTTAATATAATGTAGAAAAACTGATGGAATGCATTATGGTGCATTTGAGATATCGTAATCAAATCGAATCGTGAGACCAGTGTAGGTTCACACATCTGCAAAACAAACAGATTAATTAAACTCCTCTCCCTCAGACTGAGGTGGAAGAAAACCCGACCGAAAGTTCAATAACCCCCTGTCATCTTCAATTTTCACTTTGTGCTATATATAATTATCATTTTGCACAACTTCTGTAGTTTTTTTTTAATGTGTGTTTGTGTAATGTCATATTATGTTTACAAACATGGCAAGCTTTCAGCTCTGGAGCTGCTAAAAGTTTTTCATACATTAACACTGACATTAAAAATCTATCTTTCTGTCTATGAACTATTCATAAGTTAGAACAAGATGTTTTTCATTTTTGGTTACCAGTCTGCGTTTTGTTGAAGCCAAAAACCAAAACCTTAAAAAACAAAATGAAAAAGAAAAGAGTAACAAGCCATTTCCCAAGAGAATTTGCATCGAGGAATTTTTAGAATCAAGTTATTCCCAGAATCGTTTCAACCTTAGTTGGGTGTTTTGTTATGGGTGATGGTGTTAACTCGTCCTCCGTGCTGTTTCCGTGTCGGTGTGTGCGTGTGTGTGAGGGGGAGATGAATGAAAAATGTGTCAGTATGAAGAGTCGCGCCTTTGAACTGTTTCCTCCACATCCACATCATCTGCTGTTCATCCAACACAAACAGCACAGAACTCAACTACTACTGTCAACACCTCTCTCTCTCTCTCTCTCTCTCCATCTCTCTCTCTCACTGCTGTCCTATTTCTCTCTGCTTGCCTATTTATCAATCTCACACACCGTCTTTCTCTGTCTGTTTTCCTGTCTATCTAGATATCTAGCTTTCTATCTCTGCTTGCCAATCAATCTATCTATCTATCTATCTATCTATCTATCTATCTATCTATCTATCTATCTATCTATCTATCTATCTATCGATGTTGAAACACTTGTAAAAACCTGTTCAGATTTTAAAAAAATCCACCAAAATGCTTAAAAACTATTTAATTATGTGTAGTAAATAGATCTTTGGAGTTAATGTTTAACACCCCTCAATACATTAGTAAAATTGATGTTAGTTGGAGAAAGGTCTGCCCGTGCTAGTGTGTGTGTGTGTGTGTGTATGTGTGTGTGTGTTTCATGTAAAGAGCCACTGAGCCCTGCAGGCACATCATTGTGTGTATTTAAGTGGGATATTTTTACTGTGAAAAGAGCTTTGAAAGTGTTTGCTCGCTTTCCTCTAAATCCTCATGCAAGCTCCAGCCTCAGCTTTTGAAAGTTGTGTGAGAGTTTGTGTGTGTCCAAAACTTATTTTGGGGACAGAGTTCAGACCGTACACCTGCAGATTTGGGACAGACTTACCTTTGGGGATGAAAAAACACATCCCCCTGTGGTTTTTATGAAGGTAGCGGTTCTCAGTAAACGTTAGGTTACGACCAGGCACAGGGTACCAAGATACAGGATATCATAAAAGTTGAAGGTTAAGAATAAGGATTAGATTACGTTAAGGGTTTTAATTTGATTATGTTTGGGGTTAAAATCAGATTATGGTTAGGGTCAGTATTAGGTTAGGTTTAGGATTGGATTACGGAAGTGCTAGGATTATTGTTATGTTTGAGATTAGATTATGGTTAGGGTTAGGTTTAGATTAGGTTAAGGATTAGATAATGGGTAAATTTGGGATTAGATAGCGGCTAAAATTGGGATTAAGATTAGATAATGGTTAATGTTAGGATAAGATTCTGTTCAGGTTTAGGTTTAAGGTTCGATTATGGTTATTATTATATTTAAGATGGGTTTAGTTTTTAAATTAATTATGGTTGGGTTTTGGGTTAGGATTATGTTTTATATCATGGCTAGATTTATAGATATGATCAGGTTTTGCGGGTTTATTATTAGATTATAGGTAGGGTGTGTGTTCGGGTTTGGCCCAGTCCCACTTTTGAGTCTGGGGTCAAGTGCAAATATGGGTAAACTCTGGGGTTATTAAGCTGAAGTGTAGAAGGTACAATTTTCCGTAAACCCACTTGCGTAAGATGTTTCATTTAATTTATCGGCTCAAACATTAAAATTTGGAATTAAGGGAAGATTTTTACAACAATGTTATGAGAGTATTGCATTAAGCAACACTCTTTAATGGCTCCATCGACTGCAACACAAACAGCCGTGTCGGAGGGAAACTAACAGCTAATTCCCCTGCAGGAAAGCTTGTGAAACTCAGTCCAGTTGAAAGTGAAGTACAGCTCAGGATACACAAGTTTACAGGGAAACGTACCTTCTACATTGCAGCATTATAACTCCAGAGTTTACCCATGTTGCACTTGGTCCCAGACTCTGCCAGATCAAAAGTAGAACTTGGCCAAACTCTAACACACACACATAACACTAAACCTATACAGACAATAAACCTACCTATAACTTCACATCTAAGACTGATAACAATTTCAATATTTGGAAGATTCCAGGAATGATGTTTCTGTTGACGGTCCTGCCTTGTTCCCCCAAAACAACATAAACAATTATTTAACTAACTTTTCCTATGTGAAGTTGTTTGAGTCATAATCAAAATAAGTTGTTACTCATAACAGGAAACTACACAATGACAATGTTTTTATACAAAGTGTTTTGGACAAAACTACAACAAAATATAGTAACGTTTTGATACATGGGAGTCAAATGTATAAAAACACAAACAGTTTGTAAATGTATAAAAACATTTTACTGCACATCACGCAGTAAAAAAACCCCAATTGTTATTTTACTTATTTAGGTTCAAAGACAAAGTTGAACAAAAGACGTTAAAATGTTGAGAAATAAAAGGCATATGTATAAATGCAAAACACATTATATAGTTTAAAACAAACTTGCATTTAATTAATTTTATTCAGAAAGAAATATTTACTTTCATAAACAAAAGTTGTAGTTACTGTATTGCCCTCTAATGGATAACTTATGCATTGACAACGCTCATAACGTGGTTATATGATCACTGTCACTGCCTCTGTTTTTCAATTGTTATAAATCAGCCACAAAGAGATTTGATACTGATTTATCGCCTGATAAGAATTACGCAGCGATATATCGCTCAGGCTCCTCTTTTCCTACCGAAACTCCATCTTCTCCCCAACATTCCAAAATGGCATGTGCTTCATGAGAGAGAGGCCTACAGACACCTTAAACCCTACTTCCTGTCTGCACGGCGATCAAACCTCCAAAAAACAGACGGATTTGGAGCGGCGGGGGCGATGGTCCGGTTTCTAATGGAACACACCTTTTCATCCAGAATCCTCAAGGGATCTTCTCTTTTTATAACAACAGACTTCCTGATCAACTGATGGTAGAGGAGGTTTTCATTTTGGGTTGACGCTGCAGATTTATTGGTCATTGAGTTGATGTATCATTATTCCACTACATTTCAAGCAGGCTGGTGGGAGACAGGTTTCGCTTCCTTCTCTCTCTCTCTCTCTCTCTCTCTCTCTCTTTTTGTTTCATGGGCCTCCGGGACGCACGTGTAGGTAGGGCCATTATTCCGCTCGTAAAAGCGTTCGCTCACATATGAGAGTAGTTAGCTGTCGAAACGCTGGCCGCTTCAAAGCAGGAGTGGGGTGGGAGTGAGAGATTTGGGTGGGGGGGGTGGTGTGCAGATGGGAGAGAGGGCTGGCCAGCCTCCCAGACCCCACATTCCACACAGATTGGGAATAGCTGCAAATGGGCCACTGTTATCCAGACCCTCTCACTCTCACTCTCTCTCTCTCTTTTACTCTCTTTCCCCATCACAACTTGCTTCCAGATGTGTTTAGCCGCGATCAACGTCAGAGAGGCGAATTTCGGGGTCGGTGCAGTGTTCACAGGCATCCAGTCTGCTTGGTTTTTGGGCTAAAAAATGTGGAAGCGGGTTAAGGCTGGGCAGTTAATCGAACATTAATCAAAACCACCGAGAGACATTCAGAACGTCTAATATTCTAGCACGTGCCAGCCATTTCGATTATTTTTGAAATTCTGTTCATATTTCCTGGTTTTAAATTTGTTTTCTACATTTGTGTGTTTACTTATTTTAAAATCACAAATATTTGCAGTCTGTAATTAGACAAATGGTGCAGCTTTGGAAAGTTATATGATAAATAAATAAATAAATAAATAAAACAAAGAAATAATATAAATAAATAAATAAATAAATACATAATACAAATAAATAAATGAATAATACAAATAAATAAATATAAGCATATTTACAATATAAACTTTATCAGTGAACTAAAGTAGAATTGTTGATTAATTGTAATCAAAACAAAAAGGTTTTGATAAGAGCCACATGTAATAAAACCACAGCATGCAGTTTAGAAATTATTTTATTTAAACACACTTTTTAAACAAAAAATAGAACAAAATATGAAAATACAGCAAATAATATATTTCAAAGTTATATTTAATAATAAAGCCAACAGTGGAGGTGCAGTTCTCTATAAGCGTTGATACAGTGATTTCTGAAATTTGTTCCTATCAGCCGATAATATCGACACAAGGCTTATTGCAGTTCTAGTTCTGAGTTTAAATGAGGGAGGGAATTTGTTCAGGGAAACCTGAGCTTGGGTTGCTGTGGACAGATGACCTTACTGAATAAACAAGCTGGTTTTAACTAGTCACCATCTTAATCTGGCTCACAAAGAGCCACTCTACTTGTGAACAGCGTAAACTGGGCTTTTTGAACTCTTTAAGCTGGTTTTGGTGCCAAACCAGCAGGCTGAACCAAGTAGTATTTTGTAGCAAGACGTACATTTATTACAGCTCAGTTCCAAAAGCAGCATAGTGTAAATTCACTTCTTTGTTGTGCAGTACAAGCTTTTATGCAAAATAATACAAGGAATTAGTATTTGCTGCATGTACAATATTGCACACATGCAGAAAATACATTGCTGCTCTTAAACTCGCTTTTACACAGTTGTAATTCGTACGTGCTTCACACAGCTTGCTGCTGCTTTGTGGAAAACAACAAAGTCCATCATTTAACTTTTTGGAATAATCACATATTCACATACCATGCAGATAAGACAAAGATTCAAAATGTTTTAAACAAAGTTTAAAGAGCAATTTAAAAAACTGTGAAAACAGTTTTAATTACATTTTAAAAACGTTATTCTTTGGCAGTTTTCACAAGAAAAGAACATTTAGTAGAATGACAGTTTAACAGTTATGAAAAGAGATCACTGACATGGAAGATGGAAGGAACAAAAAATATTTGAATACTTTGTATAGTGAAACATATGACCTTGACATTTCAGGTAATACATATGGAATTAAAGATTTAAAGCCCTAACTTTTGCATATTTAAGCTTAATTTTTAATATCTGTTTTAAATCCCCCACGACCCCAGTTGGGATTAAGCAGTTCGGATAATGAATGAATGAATTAATGTTTTAAACCCTTGACTAGCTTGATCACTAGCAAATATGTTGACCATCATCTTAAATCTTGCACTGGTACTCTGTTGTTGTTCTTTTAGGAAGCAAATCCGATCCAAGTAGGAAATAAACCGTCGTCTTTTCACTTATTTCGCAAAACATGAGCCTTTGACACAGAATACTCCTTTAAAGCTGGAGAGGGGGGTGGGGGGTTGGGGTCAGTCCCTGAAAGAATACACTGTTCTTCCCCCCCCCCTCACTCGCTTCCTGCCCAGGGTCGGGGCAACTTCAAACGCAGGCGGGCGTCTGGTGACTGTGTGGCATGTTCGATACTTTCAAATAAACAGGCATCTCAAACGAAAATTGCCACAACCCCAAAATGGTCTAAGGAGGCAGAAGGTGAGACTGTGGGCTCTGTGAAGAAAGCAGAATAGATTTTAAGTGGGTTAAATTTGTTATGCTAAAGCTGAATTGTTTTATTTTTGTCATAAAAACAGCCATTTTTTACAATAATAAATGAACTAGAACATATTTAATCGCTGTATCATTTGTTCATTCATTTTATATATATATATATTTTTCAATATTACCTTCCATTCTCCCAAAAGGAAAAAATCGGATTACGCATCACATTACATTTCTCATTTTGTGCTCAAATTACGAATGAAAAAAGTAGAAAACATGCACGTATATTCCATTTTTTTTACTGAAAAATGCATGTTTTTTGGTTTTATTATAAAAATGAATGAATGAGGTGTATGGAGTGTATTTCACAGTCAAGTCCCCTTTCATATTTCCTGTGATAAAGCAAATGTTTTCAGATGTAGAAAAACGTGCTTGCTTAGACTAGAGCACGACCAGCATGGTTCATTTTTAGATTTGATCATTACTAATCAAGGAGAGCAATAATCAATATTTAAAACCGATATACACTGCTGGGCAAAAAAAAGAGGCAAACAGAGTTTAGTACAGTTTCTATACGTACTTTTTTATTTAAACAAAATACAAGTGCAACAAGTAGGAAGCAACCGTGTTTGTATACATCTAGTTAACATTTTAGTATGGATTAGCTGATGAGAGCAGGATGAGAGTGTCTAGTTGGAGGCTTATTAACGTCTGTTTAATTTGTGTCTAATTAAGTTCCACATTGGCACACATCAAGGCCACACTTAATAGCAGATCATTTAGGAGCGCTGACTAGTTGTGGGAAGCAATCAGACATGAATGGAACAGCACTGATGCAGCACAGTGTGAAAGGTTGTACGACAGTTCACCCAAACGCTACAGTTTACTAAAGACAAACAAGGGAAAAGTTGTCCCCTCCTAGTCTGTACATAGGTTACAGACAATGCATACAATATTGTGAAACACCTGGATTTGTTAAACAAAAAAAATA
The DNA here is from genome assembly GCA_032718565.1 of Distichodus sexfasciatus. Taxonomy (NCBI): domain Eukaryota; kingdom Metazoa; phylum Chordata; class Actinopteri; order Characiformes; family Distichodontidae; genus Distichodus; species Distichodus sexfasciatus. Next base: position 6,598,715 of record JAVGVS010000004.1, read on the forward strand.
GTTATAAAACATGCATTAAATTGAGCAGTGTATGTGTAAAATTTTGAATGTCGTTACGTATTTTCGAGTTTTAAATCTGCTTTAACTTTTTTGGGGGGTATTTATTGCTATTCTTTGATGCTGCTGAAGTTCTACAGTTCCACACATTTGCAAATGGGCTTTATACCAAAACCAGATTAAGATAAATTCTTAAAGTTGTTTTCCAGCAGATCACAGTGAGGGGAGTTGTGTAATGTGCAAGAACGATACTTGATTTCTGATCAACCCCAAATTTTCAGAAGCTGCACTGATAAGATGAGGAGTAAAATAATCGCTGCCAGTTGCTCCAGTTGCCCATGTTGGTGTTTTTTTGGCATGTTTCTTTTGTCTACAAATGCAAAAAAATTTGGAAAGATTTCTAAGCAGGGATGGAAAATACACAATAAGGGAATTATTGGCCGATGCGGATATCCATTATTTTCATGCTTGTCTCTAACGAGGCCGTTGGTGATAAATGAGGAAGGCAGAGTGGAGCAGAGTTGTGCGGGTAAAGATAAGATATTTTGCTCCCCAAAGTTCCACTGCGCTCTCAGAATTAGGCACAAAAATCACACCATAACTCTGACATTTCTAACACAGCGAGCACCAAGCGAGCGTGAAAGCAGAGTTGAGCGAGGGCGGTGCATTCCGAGCGTAGTGCACAACATTTTAAGAAGTCACTTCCCGCCATATGTGGTGTGACACCCCATGTCCACTACCTAGTTCGTAGATAATTGTTAAGTTACAACCCTGGCTATTTCCTGAGCTGCATATTAGCCGTTCCGATATGTGGATTGGTATCGGTCCGATAACGACTCGAACAGCTGGATCGGGTATCGGTTGCATTGGGCCGTTCTATGGAGCCGATCTGTAAATGCGTGAACACTCAATTTGTTATCAAGGGAAGTGGCACAGCGGTAAAGTAGAGCTGAAACGATTGTTCCAATAACTCGAATAATTCTATTACAAAAAATGGTCGAGGTAATTTTTCTAGAATCGAAGCTTTGTTTAATTCATTTTACTCGCTAGAGCAGCTCCGCTTGTATTTCACACGGAGGCGTAATAGTGACACACAACGTTTTCAGTGGCGCGATCAAGACAAGACCTGATCCCTCTGTATGTGAAAGTATTTGTCAGATGTTTCATGCACTGAAATAGATGTAAATGCATAAAAACATTTTTCAACATTGTTCGCGATGTAAACACACGCGCTGTGTTAATGAGCACATGCATGAGCACCATTACTCGCTAAAACGCTCCAGTTCAGGCAAAATGTCCCCTTTATTACAGACACAAACCATATTTTAGCTAATAAATAACCACAACAACCAGCGTTCTACTCACGATTCTGCTGTTTATTTAGATTTTCCCATAGATTTTCCATCATTTATTCTGGAACGCACGCCCAGTGCTTCATTGTGACGTAGCTCCGGGGCACATGCAGAGGATCGTGGGAAGTGTAGTTCTCTGCAAAAGCAGCTCAGTTTACAGGCCAGATTGGTTCAAAATGACAAACTTCAGCATTTCATTTTCAATTGATCAAATTTTTTTCAATTTTATAATATTATAGTGTAATCAATAAGAAAGAAGAAATATTTAGATGTCTAAACGAACAATTTTTGAGAACAAATAATTTATCATATACATGTGTGTTTGTGTAATTATTACATTGTTTTAGTTAGGAAAACAGTATTTAAATCAAGCATTTCCTTAAGCCTAACAATAATCTCAGTCATGTATTCAGACATTTTTAAATTATTTTATGTTTAAAAAAAGACTGTGACTGTATCGGATTGGTATTGGCAGATATCCAAATTTACAATGTCGGTATCGGTATCGGACATAAAAAAGTGGTATCGGCCCATCTCTACTGCATACTACCACATAGAAAAGCATGACAAGTGCCTTACCTACCATACTATAATCATACATTCCACTGCATGCCCAGAATTTTGGTGCAAAGTAACGTAATAGAATTACTTTGGCTTCATAAAATATCGACTGAAAATATCGGACAAATCTAAGCATCAGTCCGATGCTGATGATTCAAAAAATATTCAGATTCCGATACGATTCCAATATTATTATCGTGCATCCTAATAAATGGTTAAATTGTGTTTAATTCAGTCTTTTAAATTATTAAAAATAAGAAAAATCTGGTGAACATTTACCTCTTAACAACTGACTTTTTTCAGTTTCGTGCTCAAAACAGCAAGATCCAAGTTAATGCATATCCACGGCGAGTCATCCTAATTTTTGAGCGCCAAAATCTTGTCAGACCAGTTCTTCAGGTTTGGTGATGGAGTGGCAGTGGGAAAACGCTTCCAGCCTCATTTATTTATTTATTTATTTCCTGCCGAGTGCCTAACCTCGGCTACAGTGTTGATGTGGGACGAGCTGATGGTAATCACGCTCAAGAATGTCACTGTATCGGTCCAATCTCAACGCTCGCCTCCATCCTCACACCGCCAGCTGGCTGCGGGATGCCGGCTCACACCCAATTACCCCAACCCTCTTCCCCTGCAGTTCCTGATCGCTGTCTCAGAAAGGGGCAATCACTTCCACTACTTTTTAAACACATCCTGGTTTGAGTTCGGGGTTCTCAAAAACAATGGGAGCATTTAGGAACCAAACTATTTTCTGGTTCTCCATTACCCCTTTTCGACTGCTTGGGTACCAGCGCCAGTGCCGGCCCACATTTCCGTTTAAGAAGACAGTGGTTGCCAGGTGACGACACTTGGCTCAAATGCTAATATGGTAATACCAGAGTTAAACATATGCCAAAAGGCATTTTTAAATGACAGTTTGTGTTGGAGTTCTTATTATTCTACATTTTGACGGCAACTTTTTATATTTTACAGAAAAATATCAGTCTCCACGATTAGTAGCGTAACAGTTAGGGAGTTGGCCCCATGATCGGAAGGGCGCAGGTTCAAGTCCCAGACTGGTAAAGGTATCGTCCCTAAGCGCTGCTCCCCGGGCACTGCCAAAAATCTTTCCCCTGCTCCTTCATGGAGGGGTCAAATGCAGAGGTCATTGCGGTGCACTGTGTGCTGTCCTGTGGTGTATTCACAATTACAAATAATCACTCACTTAAAATCACTTGAATAATCTGTATCAAGCCTGACAATATTGGTCAGTCCCTAACTGATGTCCCTGTCAAATTTTAAATACCGTACAGCCTCTGAAAGGAACATTTATACTTAATGGTGTTTGCAAAGTTTGGTTGTTATATGAAGTGTAGAGAGTTTAAACTACCGGTCAAATGATAATCCGCACTGATGTTCAGCTATTTTATGGTTATCGATATTGATAATTTTTCTGATTTGGTTTGTCTCATGAGTTTAGGTTATCAACACTGAAGACACAAACTGACCAACTGACCCAGAACCTGCACTTTTGTGTTAAGAAAAGTCCCCAAAATTAAGCTTATGCTAAAAGGCATTTACACTATGTTTTATGTTGGTGTATTTATTATTTTTCATTTTGACACCAATTTCTCATTTTTCTAACAAACAAATCTGACCCTCCATGGCAAAACCAGTCGCTTGTCGCAAATTTTCAAAATTGAGCTATTGTGTTTTCATGAAAGGGCATAAATCAACCTTCAAAACGATACCTATATCGAATGAATCGGACGACATATGACTGAGATATCAACTTTCAAAGGAGTCGGGTTTCTGCTGTCACGCCAAGTGAGAAACGGAGAAATCTGCCTTTGAAGTTGACTATCGATGTAGCACTCACAGACGCTCGGTGCGGTCGCGGCTATGTTCGTATTTACGGTAGCCTACGCTGCATTCACAGCCACACTGATAGACTACCTGCGTTAGGTTAACTGAACTCGGGAGACGAAGATGGATTCTGGAGAAATATCTTCACGCTAGTCAACGAGTGGATTTACCGTAAATATTGAAGTAGAGCAGTCAAAACAGAAACTTTTAACATTCTGCTGGAATTGAATTCCTCGCCTCAAGAAAGTCATGTTTTTAGGATGGAAAGGGTAAGTTTTGCAGAAAAATTTCACAGCAGAACAGTATAGACCTTCCACTGTTTCAAAACACTAAAAACAAAAATCCACAATTTTACCCCACGCAACATAAACAGTCGTTTTTCTCGGAAACCTCCGTTGCGACAAGCGACTGGTTTTGCCGTGGAGGGTCACAAATATCGGTTCAAAACGTCTTGATTAGTTATAATCGGTATCGGTATCAGCCCTGTGAAACACATTGGTCGACCCCTAACAAAGCCTTTTCGCTGTTTACTGGTCACTGTAACTCTGTTTATAGATGTGTAACAAAGCTTAGATTGTTCAGGAAGGTCGTACTTCTCAAAAATGAAACTCATCTTTAAAAAAACGAGTGTAAGTGTGTAAATGGCGGAAATTCCAAAATAAAGAGTGTGACTTGTGTGTGGATGACTCTGCAGTTCACATGGTGGTTGATTTCACGGAGTTCTGCCTTTAAACGCCGTGCTGCTGTGGGCTTTGAGCAGCAGGGGCAGTTTGATGGGGGCTTTGATCTCAGCTTCTTTTGCCATGGATGAATTACGCTACAGAATTTCACACTGGGGAACGTGGGGAGCGAACACACACACACAGACACACACATACGGTTTCCTAGGTCAGGGCTGTTGGAGACGGGGGTGCAGCAAGGTGGAATGGCATTAAAGAAAGGTGCTTTTCTACTGCATAGTGCTATACGGTATTTTGTAAGATATGGAAAAATGTTCATCGGAAAAAGACTAAACCACTAGAAGTTAAAAGTTAAAGTTTAGTAAAACAAATAAGTTGTGGGGGCAGACAATAAGGCCAAGGAGAGAGATGTGGTTGTAAAACAAGCAGGTGACTCGGTATAGGTGTGTGTATCAGCACCAGGTGATAATTGCTATAACTGCTAGTAGGGCTGAGCAAATAGTTGAAAATGAATTGAAGCCGACATTCAGAGCCTCAAATCGACGTAATCTTACCCATGACAGTTATTTTAATTTTTTTTTTTTTAATCTTAATTAGAATCCGAAAGATAGGCACTCTTTTGCTAGAAAAGAATTCCAGTTTACCTTGTCACTGAACTGTGAGGGCAAAAAACAAACCAAAAAAAGTGTTAATTAATCGTAATTGTTTAACTGTTCAATTAATCATTCTATTGAATTGATGTCATATCGTCCAGCCCTAGAGTGTAGTCACAGTGTCCAAAAAACGGTTTCAGTTTGTGTTCCTTCTCGTCTCTTTCCTCAAATTTCCTTTTTTGTGCCAGAGTTCCAGCTAGATTTCGGTTGTGTATCAGGGTCACAATTGCTACGGCTCGCTGCCTTTGCGTTCGTGGAGTCTCTCTTATCGCCAGCGGCCCTCTGGACGCCTGCCCTTCCTGTGTTTAGAGTCGCTCACTCACCCGGGATTGTGGGAGTGGGATCTGGACGTCTGTTGACCCGCTACTGACCCCTGGCCGGTGCCGTGGCCGTGAGGAACTTCACAGCTTGGACCTGAGCCCTGAACTCTGGTGTTTGGCAGGGGCAGAAACGACCTGAGCGCCAGAGGACGGACAGCAGCAGACAAAACGACACACACTGCACATGGGGAAACTTTGTGTGTGTGTGTGTGTGTGTGGCGTAGCAGAACTGATTCCATTAGGACAGTGCATGATATTTATTAGAATATCACACTGAGAGGGCTACAGCGAGGACCGGTAGTATTTTAGTGCTACCTAGTTACCTAGTTTTAGAATTAAATCATGGTTAGATTTAGGCTGATGATTAGATTATCTTTAGGTTGGAGTTTGTTATCATTTAATTATTCTATCTTTTAGATTAATGATTAAACTGTGGTTAATCCTTACTGTAGGTGTGTATTGTAGTCAGGTTTAGGCTTAGGATTAGATTATGGTCAAGTGTAGGGTTGTGATTAGTTTAAACATAAACTCTGGTGTTTGGTGGGGATAGAAATGATCTATGGACTGGCGAGGACACCAGTAGCTGACAGAACAATACACTGTTTGTGTGTGTGTGTGTATGTGTGTGTCCATGTATTTATTGCATTGTGGGGACCTTTTTGTCCCCTAAAATCACTTTTATCTGTTTTTTTGGGGTTTTGTGGGGACATTTGAGAGGTCCCCATGAGGAAAAATGACTTTACAGAAAATGTGCTTGTTTTATTTGAGAAACTAAAAGAGGTAAAAGATGTGCTTTTGGTTACTGAGGTTAAGGTTAGGGTTAGGATTAGGTGTAGGTGTAAAATTATGTACTTTAGTTATTATGGAGACTGCGTGTGTGTGTGTGTGTGTGTGTGGGTGTCACAGCAAAACTGATTCCATTGGGATATTTCATGAAATCATTTGAATGTTATCAAAGTGAAGATTGGCATTGTTTTAGTGTTGGATTTAAGATTAAACTCAGGTTTAGGCTTAAAATGTGGTTAGATTTAGGGCTATAGGGTTTATTTTTAGGGTAAATTATAATCAGGTTGAGGTTTTGGATTAAATTATGGTTAGATTTAGGCACACGTTGTAGGCAGAGAGTCTGCCAGGACACCAGCAGTAGACAGAATGACACACTCTGCAGATGGGGAAACCTGTGTGTGTGTGTGTGCATGTGTGTGTGGCATAGCAGAACTGATTCCATTAGGACATTTCATGAAATGTATTACAGTATGACAGTGGATGAGATTATGGTTAGGATAAGGTCTAGGATGAATTCATTGTTAGGTTTAAGGGGAGTATGGTCCTGTTTGGGTTAGGTTTACATTATTCTCAATTATAGATTGAATTACAGTATGTTTAGGGCTGTGTTATAGTCAGGATTATGTGTGGGATTATATTCTGGTTAGAGTTAGTTATATGTTACAGGCAGGTTTAGTCTTGGTTTTAAAGTAGTGTTAGAATTATGATTAGATTATGGCTAGATTTAGAGGTACATTATAGTTGGATTTAGGTATAGGTTTAGTTTAGGGTCGGATTAGACATGGGTAAAATTTGATTATGCTTAGGTTTGGGTTCAGAATGAATTATTCCCAGTTTTAAGATCAAGATTATATTATGCTTAGGGGTAGGGATAAATTGTGTGTAGTGCTACATTATAGCTAGATTTAGGATTTGATAAAGGTTAAATTTAGGTTAGGATTGGTTTTAGGGTTATGGTTATATTCAGATTATTTTCACATTATAGGTTTAGGGATTAACTATAAGGAAATGTAAAGAAATTGGGTAAAATCCTGACACTGTGTGTTTGTGAAAAGAGAGAGGAGGGAGTGTGTGTGTGTGTCTGAAAGGGACAGGGTGTTCTTGTACTTGCTACTTAGTGAGAACCAAAATGAGTTTTTAACCAGCAGAGTGAGGACATTTTTGAGAAGTGAGGACTTTTTTAGTGATCCTCACTTCTTTAAACTGCTTTTACAAAAAAAGTTTATTTGCAAAACTAAAAGTGTAGAAAGATTAGCTTTTGGTTACTGATGTTATGGTTAGGGTTAGGTGTAGTATTAGTTAGATACAGTAATATAGAAGTCAATGGAGGTCCTCACTACTATATAAGAACCAGGATGTGTGTGTGTGTGTGTGTGTGTGTGTGTGTGTGTGTAAAAGCAGGACAGAGACTGATCTTTATGCCTGATAGCTGGATCTCCTGCTCTTAGTGAGATCGCAATCTGCTTCTTGTGGATAGAGGCCTACTCTCATGTTGAACATGTGGTTAGCGCATGTCACAACACCACGGCCACCCCGCTGCCCTCTGGGTAAAACACAGCGCCGCTGCCTGATTGGCCCACTGACGCCAACAGCGTGAGTCGGGACGGCGGCTGACGTGACACGCGTCCTGTAATCACAGACTTTCTAGGGGCAAATTACTAGCTGCTGGAACTGGTGTAATATCAACGAGGAGTTGAGAGAAAATTCTCCTGTAATTCCAGCCGGCTTTAATAAGTACAGTGCAGGATTAGGTGCGCGTTAAACACCACTTTCCAAGTTTTGTAGGGCCAATAAAGACATTTTAAGACATGAACTCAGATGGAGGCACTGCCAAAGCGAATTACAATAATGATGAACTGTGTTCAGACAAGGCCATCGATTTTTGGCAGGTTTTGGAGTTTAAAACTCATTTTAGTTGAATGGTTATGCATTTCTGTGTTTTTTGCAGCTACTTTAAATTTAGTCTTAGCCTTTAGATGGAAATCCTTATTTATTTTAGTCAGATTTGTGTTATTTCTATATTTCCAAATGTTAGCCTAGTTTAATTAATAAAAAGTAGTTTTAGGCACAGTTTCTAGTCAAAGAAACACAGCAGTTTGTCACTATTAGTCAAAAGATTTCATTTTTTTAGTCTAGTGTTCGTGAACAAAAGTAGTTACATTTTAGTCAACTTTTAGTCACAATTTTTAATTTTTAAATGTTTCCTGTCTTTATTCTAGTTTAGTTGTTGAAAACAACTGCATTTGGTCAATGTTTATCAGTATTTTTAGCCCAAATGTTTCCTTTCTTTAGTCTAGTTTTAGTTGATGAAAATAGATATATTTTAGTCAATCTTTGACATTATTTTTAGTCAAAACCTTTTCTCTCTTTAGTTGTAGTCAACGAAATGTCTTACATTTTAGTAATCATTTTAGTTACATTTTAGTCATTATTTTTTGTTTTATTTTAGTCATCATTTTTTGTTTCATTTTGGTCATTATTTTTAGCTAAATTGTGGTAACGTGATTATGTTTTGCGAGTATGATTCCTCACAAGGCTTTCCTCAATGTCCAGCAGCTATTTGAGACTTAACAGTATTGTATTTATTTTATGGTGACTTGCCAAGGGAAACCGTCCTCCTTCGCTGGCAAATATTTTAGTTTGAAAGGCCTGTCATCTCCAGAGGGTACAAACATCCCAGCCCTTGAGGATGAAGAGCATTCAAATGCATCCATATGTGAACTCATGTTGTGCAACCTCGTTTTTTTATGCAGGAAGAAATAACCAAAAGCTCATGAAAGTTGCCCCACATTTTTGTCACAGTTCCTGCAAACTCAACAATAAAGAACTGGTTGTAAAAGCTGCACTTTTATATTAGAGGAATTAGGATTAGGGTTAAGGTTAGGATCAAATTATGATTAGGTTTAGGTGTACACTATGGTCAGGTTTAGGATTAGATTATTGGGTTGAGATAAGAAGTAAGGACAGACAGCACATGAGAGTCAATTCCTTCAGACTCCTCAGACAAGTTACGATGTAAAAGCTGCACTTTTATATTCGAGGAATTCAGCTTTCTTGCTAGGAGGGTTAAGGGTCACCAGACTGATGAAAAGAAAACATTTTGGTAAACGAATCCCATGCTCTACACGCTGCCGTGTAACGGGAGAGGCGGTGGAAGCCTCCACAAACCAAAAAAACACCCCAATTCCACAGGAAACTTGGCCCTGACTCCAAACCAGATTTTTTTTACGCTGAAGAGATGCTGGAAGGAGAAGGCGAGCGGTTTTTGGAGAAGGGAATGAGAGCAGAAATTTGTTCTTGTTGGTAGTTTGCATTTTCCCTTTTCATTAGAAATTCATAGATAGATCTCTGAATGAATACTGCTGAAAAATGCTCCCCAGTGATCTTCTTTGCATGCTAAAAATGAGACGATAATGACATTAAAATGTGCTTTAAAAATTGTGTAGTTACAGCCACATTAGCAATAAGTGCTAGAGGAGTAAGCAGTAGCCCAGGAGGCTCTGGTTTCCTCCCACAGTAAAAAAGTACGCAATATAGACTGATTGGCGAAACTAAATTGGCACCGTAAGGTGTGGATGAGAGTGTGATTGTGTGAGTGTGTGTGCCCTGCAGTGTGTTGGCTCCCGCCCACGATTGGTCCCCACCTCGATAGGGATTAAGCGGTTCAGATAATGGAATAAAATGAAATGTTTATAGGTACCTTGCTCAAAAGTACCTCAGTGGTACCTTTACCTGTCCAAGACTTGAACCTACAACCTCTGATCAACTGTTTTTACTAGTATATGTGTATAAAAATCTGCTGCAAGTTTCCAGTACTTTTTGTGTTAAGAACATGATGAAAAGTTCACGCGTGGTGGATTCGTGGTTAGGATACTTGTCTCGGGACCAAGAGATTGTGGGTTTAAATCCTATTTCTAACACCACTGGCTCGCTGAGCAAGACCCTTAACCCCAAGTTGCTCCAGCCAAACTGTCCCTGAAATTTGGAAAATGGAAGTCACACTGGATAAGAGCGTCTGCTAAATGCTGCTAATGTAAATATGCTACAAGGTTGTTTACATTAAGTTTTGCATTTGTTATACCAAATTCTAACACCAAATTCTCATTTTTATTGCAAACAAAGACCCGTTCAAAATATCGTTTATCACTTTCCTTGATTAGTAATAATCATTATCATCTCTGAAAATCGTGTACTGGTCGATCCATAGACACTATGCTATAATCTCCGTTTTTATTCTTTCATTTCTCTTTCCTTTTTTCATCTCTTTCTTTCCCACGTCTTTTCTCTTCTCTTCTCCCAACCGTCTCATCTTCCTTCTTCCTCACTCAATGTCCTGCGGATGACCTTTAACCCGTGATCTGACCTCCTTGCAGCTGCAGGTTTCTTTCTTCATTATCTCCCCACTCCAAATCTTAACTGTGTGTGTCTTTGTGTGTGTGTGTGTCTATTTGTGTTTGTGTGTGGTCCATACCTGCCAAACGCACCTGGTGTTTTTTTTGAGTGTCTACGCAGGAGGAGGTTCTAGGTTTAGGGAGAAAAAATCAAATTTATGCAAATCTCCTGCTGACCTCGTGGCGGTGGTTCAGACGAAACTGGCTTTTAGTTTCAAAGTCATCAAGAAGAAGTCACATCTGGACGCCAGACGTTCACACACCGACTGCATTGCGGGTTAGAGCCAGAGTTTTGTGTATCTGATTTCTAACTCAACTGCTCCTTTAATCACTTCATTTTATCTTGGCCAAAAATGCTTCAGATTAACAGAATTAATCTGGTTTGGCGAGTTATGAATAGAGTGGATTACTTCCAAGCCTCTTCCTTTATTCCCATCCAGATCACGGGTTTTACACTCTGAACAAAGCTGATGAAAATATCAGAAAAATCAAATTAATCTGGCAAAGGGTGAAATTTTATTGCAAGTTTTATCATTAAGATCAGGAAGTTTTTAGTGGCAGTAGCAAAAGTTGATTTTCTGTATGTTTGTATTAACGTGAGGGATTATTTGTCATTGTGAACACACCCCAGTTCACCACAGTGAAATGTGACCTCTGCATTTGACCCATCTGTGAAGGAGCTGTGGACAGCTTTTTAGCAGTGCCTGGAGAACAGTGCTTGAGGATGGTACCTTGCTCACGAGTATCTCTGTGGTACCTTTACCGATCCAGGACTCTCTGATCATGATGCCTACTCCTTAACCGTTACACTACCCACTGCCCCCACTGTGTGTTTCTGGACCTAGTTTTTGGGCAAAAATATGAGACGTTATCGCTGCAGATTGGGGAAGGACCTACTTTTTGGGATGAAGAATGGCACCCCTGTTTGTTTTTTTGCTAGGATATCTTTTGTATTAAAAGGAATGTAAGAAAAGTAAAAGAGCAAAAAAAGTTTCATTTTCCAGCCACTTCGGCTAAGCGGTTCCTTTAATCACATTTTTCTCTTGTTGGCAAAAATGCTCCAGATTACAAAGATTTATCAGGTTTGGTGAGTTAGGAGTTCTTCCTTTTATTCCCTTCCTGACCACAAGTTTTACCTTCTGGACAAAACCTTTAAGTAAAAGAGCGAGTGATTATTTGTCATTGTGAACACAGCACACAGTTCACCACAATGAAATGTGACCTCTGCGTTTCACTCATCTGTAAAGGAGCAGTGGGCAGCTTATTGGCAGTGAACGTGGGGACGGTACCTTGCTCATGAGTACCTCTGTGGCACCTTTACCGGTCCAGGACTTGAACCAGCAACCCACAGGATTACAGGATGAACTCCATAACCATAACTCCCTAACATTTTTTTGTATTTGTATTAAAAGGAATGTAAGACAAAAAGAAGATAAAAAATTAGGGTTGGCTTTAGTTGAACTGCTCCTTCAGTCATTTGTTAGTATGTTGGCCGAAAGCAGGTTTTGACGAGTTATGGATTCTTCGTTTATTTCCATCCCGTTTTACACTCTTAATGAACCTTTAAACATCAAAAAACACAAATTTTATTCAAAAATGAGTGAGTTTTAATTTAATTTTATAACTTTTATTGTTATGACGAGGACACAATGACATAGTTTAAATAAATTTAACAATAAAAGAAATTTAAGTCGCATTGGGAAATGTTTTCCTCAATATTGTGTGTGTGGGTTTTTTTTTTTGATGCAAATCTCATGCTCTACACCTGCAGACTGGAGGCAGACCTACTTTTGGGGAGGAAAAATTTTGTCCCCGTTTTTAAATCTTTTGTATTTAAAGGAATGCAAGAAACCTAAAAGAGTAGACGAGTTTGATTTTCATTACTTAGCTTATAGATTGTATAGTGAAGTAAACGTGTGTGTGTGTGTGGCACGACAGATGAGGGCTCCGGTTCTCCCTACGCCACTCTGCTCTTTCTTTTCTTCCTCTTAATCGCTTCCATCCCGCTCATGGAGGAATTTTCCAGCAAAAGATTTAACGGCCAAATAGGCCCCCGTGCAGGAACGCAGCACACATATACCCACATGTACACACACATACACACACACACCAGGGAAGTTGTGAAAGCTTTTGAAATTGTATTTTTTGAGTTATTCATTTGCAGCATTTTGCGAAATTCTATTGCCAATCTTAAATGAACTCTCTCTCTTTCACTGTCTCTCTCTCTCTCTCTTTCTTGCTCTCTCTCTCTTTATTTTCTTTCCTTTCTGTCTTTGTTTCTCTCTCTCTCCCCGCCTCTGATGCGCTCTCTATTTATTTTCTATCATTCTCTCTGTATCTTTCTTGCACTCTCTCTCTCTCTCTCTCTCTCTCTCTCTCTTTCGTTCTCTTCCTCTTCACTCCCTTTCCTACTCTCTCTCTTTCGTTGTTTCTCTCTCCCCAATGCTCTCTTTATTTTCTACCATTCTCTCTGTATCTTTCTTGCTCTCTCTCTCTCTCGTTCTTTTCCTCTTCACTCCCTCTCCTACACTCTCTCTTTCGTTGCTTCTCTCTCTCTCCCCCAATGCTCTCTCTATTTTCTGTCATTCTCTCTGTGTCTTCCTTGCTCTCTCTCTCGCTCTCCTTATTCTCTCCCTTTATTTCTATATCTTTCTTGCTCTCTCTCTCTTTCTCTCTCTCTCTCTCTCTCTCTGTCCTGCAGGAGGTACAGAGCAATGGATTTAAAGATGGGAAAATTATAGAGCATCACTGCCCCCTAGAGGGTAAGTACGGAAAACACACACACACACACACACACACACACACACACCCCTTTAGCCGGATATCCTTACACTTACGGCATCTACCAGATTAAATGTTAGAATAATACCTGAATTATGTAAGTATATTTTTGATGAAGGTTTTTTGCTAAGTCATCCAATATGGCAGTGCGTCACTTTGTATCGTGTGTGTGTCTGTGCAGTGGTCCTGCCTCCTGAGAAGGTGGAGGGATGTGAGAGCTCTCTGCAGTACACACACTGTGAGGAAGGAGAGAAAGAGGCCAGAGAGAGGAAACACATCAGCCTGGACGTGAGAAGCACATCCTGCAAACACACACACATGCACACTCACGTCTCATCGTCTATGTTAAACCACAAAGAGGACAGCTCATTCTTTCAAAAAAATACTTTCATTTTAGTGGTTTAAAAATCGTCAGGTTTTGGACCCTTTAAAATATAAATATAAATATATCAATGTAATCCAGTTTTCCCCCATCTAAAGTGTAATTGAACACTTACAACATAAGTGATGCCCAAATTTGCCATATTCTTCTTTCTCAATTGCTGTATGTAATTTTATTACTATCCACTGTTAGCATTTTTTCTCTATTTTTCTGTTGTTGTATTATTGTTTATATAAATAAAATAGTATTTAAAAAACATGAACCATGGAACACACACTACATCTACTAAATAGAAAGCTGGAGCAAATTAGGAACTTTTTCCCCCCGATTACCGCTGCGCCTCTCACCCGGCCCTGACCTGCTCCCTCTGCCAAAAAGCTGAAACTGAGATCTAAGCTTCTAAAAATCTCTTCCCTCCCTCCCCCCTGCCTTCCTGTCTCATTTTCGGATGTGAGACAGTTAATGAGAGTTTATTAGCTCTGCAGAAACGTGATCCAGCAGGGCAAGACACTAGAAGTTGGTGCGTTTATTGTTCTTGTACGAGTCTGGACTGTTACATCAAACTGTTAAAACAAAGTACAAGGTTGAAAAAGTTTAGTTAAAACTAAAACTAAGAGGCAACGCTATCACAGATAGTTTCTTTCCAAGGGCTGTGGTCCTGCGCAATGACAGATTACATGGATCTCCATCAAAGTGACACAACATGCTAATGTGAAAAATAATAACACTGACTAATGTAAAAAATCTGCCATAGCCACGGTGTTAAAGTCATAGCTAGTAGCTAGCGTGTGTGTGTGTGTGTATAAAGGGTGGACCAATTATTATGTGCCGATATGCATTTTGCCAATTATCGGTATCTGTGTTTAATTTTGACCATCACCGATATTCAGTAGTTACAATGTGCGCTACTGTGGCTCCACTGCCGTCTCTTCTCTCTGTGACGTTTGCTCTTGACTCGCTGCTTCCTTTAATGTTCAATCAACGCTGACACCTTGTTGTCACTCACACCACACACACAAGAGCGCAGCGTGAAGGAGAAGAGGAGAGTTTGTGAAATAGTAGTGGGCAGTACCTTGCTCACGAGTACCTCAGTGGTACCTTTACTGGTCCAGGATTTGAACTGCCGACCCTTGGATCACGGGGCCAACTGCTTAACCGTTACGCTACCAACTACCCCAAAGAAGCTCGACTTTAACATGAGGGACTGCTGGAATTTGAACCCAGGATCATTAGATAGATGTTTTAACCAACAAAGCCCCAGCATTTTTAAGTCAAGTCAGATTGACATACCATACTTGGTCAAATAAAACTGATTCTAACTCGTACTGCTTGCCCCCCCGCCCCCCGGCTGCAGGTGTGTAACTGCTCAGTTTTTTGTCGTCCTTCAGGAGCTGGAGTGTGACGTGTCAGTGCAGGAGGACAACAGGCAGGAGTGGGTCTTCACCCTCTACGACTTCGACAACAGCGGCAAAGTCACCAAAGAGGTTCACTTTCACACTCAACTTGTTAGACTTGTCTAGGCTATCACATTGTTCTCTTCATTATTTCCTCTTCTTCTTCTTCCAACGTTTTGTTCACAAAATTCACTTCCTGGGGTTGGGAATCAATATCACACCTCAAATCAATATCACAATCAATTAAACATTTTACATCAAACATGATTCATGAATAATTATTTTGTTTTTGTTTTTACTTTGTATATTTTTACCCTCATTGTTGAATTACAAGGGCTGTGCTGTAAATATGCTCAAGTATTAAAGTTTTGTTGTAATAAAAGAGTGCATATCTTTGTGATTTTAAAATAACAGTTAGAAACACACACAGATGTAGTGGGAGACTGGATGGGGCAAAGTCACATGACAACACACGTGATGTCAAAGGCAAAGTAAACTTAATTGTCATCTCTACTATATACTGTACAGATATACAGAGAGACGAGACGACGTGGCTCCTGTTTACACAGAGCAACAAGAAACAGGGAACAAAAAACTAATAGGCTATATAGAATAAACAATAAGTAAATAGAATACAAAATATACATTTTAAACTAGAAATGGAGTATTAAATATAAACTTTAAACTAGATCTAGAAATAGAAGTAGATAGAGAGACAATCTGGATGCAGTATTAACCTACAAAAGTGGAAATTGACTTTTACGCTGAATGTGCATGATGTTAGTAACAGTTTCAACATGAAGAATTGTACATGAATGTACATGAATACTCTGAACACATTTACAACAGAATTTTAAAAAATGGAACAGAACTTAAAAATATCTGATGAACCCCTTTTTCAGTTTTTTGTCGCAGAGACACCAATTTACATGTTAACATTTTCAGCTCAGTGAGGAGAGCGATCACATCTTTTCTCCAGGAAAATTCAGGCTCATAAGACGCCCCACCACTAGGGGTCCTTCTCCGATAAGCTACAGATTCGGTTCAGTCCAAAGGTGCTGGTGGTTAACGTGTGTGGACATGTATTTATCGCATTGTGGGGACCTTTTGTCCCCTAAAATCACTTTTATCTGTTTTTGGGGCTTTGTGGGGACATTTGAGAGGTCCCCATGAGGAGAAATGACTTTATAGAAAATGTGCTTGTTTTATTTGAGAAACTAAAAGAGGTAAAAGATGTGCTTTTGGTTACTGAGGTTAAGGTTAGGGTTAGGATTAGGTGTAGGTGTAAAATTATGTACTTTAGTTATTATGGGAGTCTGTGGAAGGACCTCACAAAGATAGTAATACAAGACTGTGTGTGTGTGTGTGTGTGTGTGTGTATGTGTGTGTGTGATCACTCAGGACATGTCCAGTCTCATGCACACTATCTACGATGTGGTGGACGCCTCGGTCAACCAAACGTGCCGCAGCAAGAGGAAAACATTGCGAGTGAAGCTGACCGTTACGCCAGACCCCAGCACACGCCGCAAAGAGCACACACACAGCAGCACAGGTGACACACAAACACATTTAACACCCTGTGCTATGTAGAGAATAGGTAGAGAATTCATACAAATGCTATTTTTCTAGCATATTCTATTGCATCGAGTCTGTGACAAATGCATTGATGTAAAAATTTGCATTAGCCAGTGCAAAATGGCATTAGGAATTCCCTTTACGAAAAAGAAGTGTACTTTAGAGTGCTATTAGTCTATTTCTTCTAAACCGAACTCGCTTTTGAACACTAAACAAAGTTTTAGTTAAGCATTTTTGGCCAGCAGTCCTAGTTTCAGGGTGTGAGAGTACAGTGGAAGAGTATTGGAATAGATGATTCATACTGGCTGATACAATAAGTCACTATGTGTTAACATTAAATCTCATCACGTAACGTATATTTCACATAGCGTAACGGTTAGGGCGTTCGCCCCGTGATCAGAGTGTCACCGGTTGAAGTCTGGGACCAGTTAAGGTACCACTGAGGTACTCACGAGTAAGGTACCATCCCCAAGCACTGCCCATGTAAGCTGTCTACTGCTTCTTCAGGGATAGGTCAAATGCAGTTCATAATGACAATCACTAACTTTAATTGAATGAAATAAAAATAACAATTAAATAGAAACCCTGTAGTAAACTTTAAAACAAAATGTAAGTATTTGTGTTAAGTTAAATTAAAGAAAACTTGTAAATATACTTACAAAATATAAAGTTAGAAACAGATCAAGCACCAACCAGAAACAAGCATACATATCAGCAGTAATAAAATGCATTCCTTCATCTCCAGGAAAAGCAAAAAATGTCTATTTGTTGGATTTTTGCCACATTAACATCTTGGGTCTTTTTGTCTCATTCACCAGTAACTTTCTACCATTGTTTCTAAACGTGTTCTCAATAAAGGTCTATGTGGGATTCATGGAGTGTTCTAATGAGGCTTGATGTTCCTTCTTTCCTCTCAGAAAGGGAATGGAGTGGAAGTCGCCCGCAGTCCGGTCTGCAGGAGGACACGCGAGGACCCGACAGACGCTACTCGGCACACATACGGTCAGAAACTTGACATTCTGCAATGTCTGAAATCCTAACACTGTTACATGCAGAATTAAATTGGCAAGAAAATGTTTGTTATATTGCCCTGCGGTGTGTTGGCGCCCACCCAGGGTTGATCTCCGCCTCGTGCCCGTTGTCCCGGGATAGGCTCCGGTCCCTGCGACCCCTGCGATAGGGATTAGACGGGGTTGCAGGGTATTGTAGCTACATGTTTACATCAATTTGTTGCAATTTAAGTTCTGAATGCAACAATGAAAAAATTAGGAAAAATTGCCAAAATTATGACCAAAGGTACAGAGCTCCCTTTTTTGACTTAGGGTACAAATTGCAAAATTGGGAAACATATTGGCATATAGTGGGCATCATGTCCAGCACAATGGGTCCATCTTTTTAAATTCAGGTATCTTCTATTTGGATCAGATCAAAAATCAGCATGAAAACAGATTTTTGATTCTGATATGGATTTAGTTTGAAAATGTGAACATTTCCCAAAATTATAGGCAAAACTGTTCCGTTGTGTTGTTTCTTTCAGAGGGCAGGTTAACGAACCCCAGGAAAGGAACCATTATTGCGTGGATGAAAACACGGAGAGAAGAAATCACTACCTGGACCTAGCTGGCATCGAGAACTACACGTCCAGGTTCGAAGGTGAGAAAAAAAGATGAAAAAGACCTAATGCCAGGGTAGACCTGAAGCTTTTTGGTTGCTTTTGTATTTGTTGCCATAAAACAAATGTGTCAAGTGTGAGAATTGAGCTGTTCAGTGGGAAAAGCTGTTCAGTGTTTTTGTCTTAAAATAATATATTTAAGTGCTGCAATATTTCCTGCTTAAAATGATCATACTGTCAGAATCTCGGACTGCCCAGTGGCTATTCACATTTTACTCACTATGTTTAGTCCAAACCAGTGCCCTCTAGTGGTTGGAACGTGTTCATTTCATACTAGAGAACAGAGCTTAGATAACTACATAAATATCTGAATAAACTTTGCTTTATCTTCCGTCACTCTCGCCCCTCAGCCACAGCGCCCCCTACAGCTCAGCCTGAGCAATCGTCCCGAACATCTCACTCCCAAAGTCGCTCACGTTCCCACGAGCCGGAAGCTCACTCTCACCAGCGCCGCTCGCAGCTCGTCACTGAGTCGTGTGTCCAGCCGGAACTCCACCGCCACCGCCCCCCGCACTTCCTCAAGTCCCCCAAATCGGCAGCACGAGGAACCGGGGCGCCCCCAGTGGCGACAGCCAGCGCGGGGAGAGGAGGCAGGTGCCACGGCCACTACCCATTACCCGTGCAGGGAGGGCAGGACGTTTACCACCTGGCACAGCAGAGCCTGGCCCCGCCCCCCGTGCAGCTCCAGCACCCGCTTCAGCACAGCCACAGTAAGAGGATGAGGGCCAGAGCAAGGGAGGCCGCCCTGTCGCCCGGGAAACAGCAGCAGCAGCAGCAGCTGTCGTCCGTGGTGACTGAGCGAGAACAGATGCCCGGTGGTTTGCCTGGGAGCCCTGCAGGAATCATGGTGCCAGTGGTACAGCGGCATGAGCATCATCACCATCATGAGCACCATCATCATCATCACTACCATCACTATCACCAGACATGACCACACAAACACATACTCACACATCCATGCATAAACACACACTTGCACACATACACTCACACACTCATGCATAAAAACACATTTTTTGCATGCACACATATGCTTACACACCAAGGCACATGCATGCGTATACACACTTATATATATGCAGAGACTCACACACAACTCTTACACATGCGCACAGATTTTTGCATGCACTCAGATGGTGAAAACACCAAGCACACACACATACACTCATGTACACTCATGCATATATAAACACACATTATTGCATGCACACATGCTCACATACCAAGGCACATGCAAGCATATACACACTCCCACATTAACACAACCTCACACACACACTGATGCACACACCCAAACACTCTCATATATAACACACGTACATACACTAATGCACTCACATGCATACACTCACACACACTCACTATTTTTTTGCAAGCAAATGCATGCTCACAAACCAAGGCACATGCATACATACACCCGCACTCACATTTTTGCATACATTCACACACAGACTTACACACACACATTTTTGCATACACTCACTTACACATGCATGCAAGCACGCACACACAGACACGTTTTTTTTGCATAAATGTGATAGAAAACACAAAACTTCCTATGTTTTTGCATACAATCACTCACATATATACACCTCCAATACCATACATACACATGTACAGTGCAGCAATAAATTTATTTTTGCATGCACTCACTCTCATAAACATGCATACACACACTTTTGTGAATACACACATGTGCTCACACCCAGGACACCCTCACACAAACAGGTGGTATAGAAGTGTTTGTCTACTCTCTTCTTTCTCTGCCATTCCCCAGTCAGGCTAAAACCGACCTCTTCGAAAACTGTGGACTTCCCTTCGAAAGGACCTCACGGTGTGGAAGGTTGAGAACACACACTGTAAAACTCCACTCATGCCCCTCTTCCCCACATACACACTCTCTCCAGCCGGGAAGGTGTGCTGTTGTGTTCTTTCCTAACTGATCTCAGGTGAAAGGTGCTGCTCTTTAAGCTCGTCATATAGTGCTACTTGCCCCTCGGGACGACCCCGCTGTGGACTGAGGGGTCTCCCAGATACCAGGGTACACATCACCACTGCCAGACTGCGTCATTCAAAACTATATTCCTGTATCTATGAAATGATAAAAACATATTCTTATATAATTATGCAGCATATGCATATTTATCATGGTCAATATGCATATATGTTTTCTGTTTGTTTGTTTTAAATATATTTTAATAAAAATACTTACTACCCATATAAAAGTGTCTGGAATCTTGTTTACATTTGAATTAACTGGGGTTTTTGCACAACTTAACTGGCTGTCTTCTTAAGGGCATCAAATGACTAATGCAATTAACATTGTCTCTCCTTGGAAAATGGATAAGTCCATCAGTCTGCTGTTTGGGGCAAATTGTTGGGGCACTTGGTAGTGTAACAATTAGGGAGTTGGCCCTGAGATCAGAGGGTTGCCAGTTCAAGTTCCAGACCGTTAAAGGTACCATTGAGGTACTCATGAGCAAGATACTATCCTCAAGCACTGCTCCTCGGGTGCTGCTGTCCACTGCTCCTTCACAGATGGGTCAAACATTTCTTTGTGGTGCTGTGCTGTGTTCATAATGATGAGCAAACAAACTGGTCAACACTTTATAGGGTGAGAAAACCCTCCAATGGGTTTTTTAAGCACAGGTAGCAAGTAAAGATATTTAATCAAACCAAATGAGGATTCACCACCTTTTTAATGGACATTTCTGCGAAAATATATATTTAACCCTTTTTCCATATTTTAAGTGTAGCTGAGCACTTTCCAAGTAGGCATACTCTATATTCATTGGTGCTGTAATTTGACTTAATTTGCAATTTGACAAGTAACTGTTCCTTAAAACAGTATCAGCTGGAAGAACAGTAAAGTTGGAAGAAACAAATATTTTTAATATCAAATGCAAAGTTAGGAACTATTAATTACATTACGAATCACAACTTCTTGTATAGGGCAGTGATTTTTTTGTTCAGTTTTAACTACACGAAGTTTAAAACTCAAACCAAGTCTGAACAGACTGATGAGTTTAACATTCACAAAATGAGCAGTTTCCACTTCTTGACATGGGGGTTTAACTCAGTCGTGAGGCCAGTCGCTTGAGTCTCGGTGCTTTTAACGCAACACATTTTCTTCGCCGACAAAAAACCCCGCTAGAAACGTGTCTTATCTATGTTTTATTTATTTACACAATATAGAGTGTCGCATCTAAGGTAAAGATTTCATCGTATCCACCAAGCGTCAAATTTTCTAGTTTGCTGTCAAAATGTTTTGTGCAAATGTGTCGTCTAGGCACGTCTCGAGTGATCGAAAAGCCATCATGAGAGTGGAAAACTGGGCAAAATGTGGTTAAAATATCTGGTCGGTGAAGTAATGATTTTACGTGCATGTTGGCAGCGTAAAATTTGTTGCAAAACCTTTTCACAATTGGTATTAAATTAACAAATGACAATTTTGTATAAGTTTTGTAAATTTCCGTTGGCCCTTTTTAATGTGCTGCGTACACAAAAGGAACACAGCTTTTGGCGGAACATGGAAAAAATTAATTAGTCAGATTGACTTTTTACATTTTTGAATGGCACCTTTTTTCATTCAGTTAAGAACACTCCTACCATAAATGAAATGCCAAAATGTATGACCCTTATAAATTGTCCTTTAATTATTTTCATATGCTTAATTAAAATATTATTTTAAAAATATTTTTTAAATGAGAAATGATTTTTTAAAAATGTGAGACCTTTTGCAATCAATTTATAAACGGCAGCCATGAAAAACATTTTGAGACATGTACGGACTATTTAATCAGTAAGGTCCACAGCGTCATCTGGTGGGCAAAGCAGTACATAACCCAGTGTATGCAGGCCTTCCTGATTATTTTGTGCCTCTGTGACATTCTGACAAGATTCGTAGTTGCTACAAAGTAGGCTGCAACTAACGACTATTTTGTTAATCGATTAATCTGCCGATTATTTTTTTTTTTATTAATCTATTATTAATTGGATAAAAAGGAAAAAAAAAACTATTTAATTTCCAGCATTTTTAATAAAACAAACTGTCTATTTCTATTTTTTTAAAGTAAATTTTTACTCTCTTACATTATAAAATGGGGGAAAAATATGATTAATTGAGAATGAATAATTATTGGTTTTGGCGCTTTTTTAGCCAATTTGGCCTCATTTTGAATTATAACTCATTTTTGACTTATTTCTGGGCGAGAACTACATTTTTGCGCGTTCCACATGAGAGTCGTGTCACAATAATGCAGAGCATATGCAGAGGAATAATAACTGAAAAGATCAAGTAAATGGCTGTATTGTGAGTGGAATGATGGTTGCTTTTGTTATTTATCAGCTAAAAAACAAGTTTTGTCTGTAATAAATGGGAAGATTTGACTGAACTGGAACGCTTTAGTGAATGACATGGCTGTGAGAGTCGTGAGCGCTAACAAACAGTGCATGTGTTTACACATGGGTGTTGTAGTGGGGTGAAAAGTGAGACTGACTTAACAGGGCCCCAAGTGGGGAGAGGGCTCTTGAGAAGTCTGGACTTTTATTTTATTATAGGGAGGGGGCCTATGGAGACTGCTTGTGTATAGGGCCTAGAATTTGGTCCTTGTGTTTACATCACGAAAAATGTCATTCATGTGTTTCTGCGCAACTACTTCAGTTTTTGTGACGCAAGGCACAGCACTGGTTCTCATCTCCGTCTTATTCTTCTTTTGTGGCATCCAGCTTAATGGCGCTTTACTGCCACTGTGGCTTTGGTTAGCTTACTGCCCCCACATTAGCGGGTAACCACTGTACTTATGTGTATAATAACGTAGATCCAACTAATTAGTTGCCAGCTATCTAAATAATTGATTTCAATCAATTAAATCGATTAGTTGTTGCAGCCCTACTACAAATTAGTTGCTTTGCAGAGCGTGGTTTTACTGTTGGAAGAAGTGGAAGAAGAAAATAGCTCATTAAGCTATGAAATGTTCATAAAAGCAAGCACAACTTTGTAAAGCAAAGTTTAAACTTCAAATGATTTTTAAAAAAAATAACGTTTAAGCAGATTACAGGTTTACTATTGTTTTTAGACCACAAAGTTATTACTCATATATTTCAAACTTTGTTGCATTTGACATTTTATTGCTTTATTTAAAAATTTATGCTCAGGAAGACTTGTTGTAATATGCTTTGTGATTTTAATGCATTTTAATGTATGTAGGACTTTTGGATTTTAATCTATGAGAGGTCCTATGGAAATTGTGTTTTGGATTATTATTATTATTATTATTATTATTATTATTATTATTATGCAGGGCAAACATCTGGCACTGGGCAGCTCATCCCCATCACCGTCGAGTGTCTCAGGGCTGGCGGGGTTTCGTTGAGGGGCCAAAGCGGGACCCCCGCCGTGCCGAACAATGGCGGTTGCTGAAAAGAGAGGGGAGGGTCACAGATAAATGCAAATTCCCTCACTTTGTGCTCCCAAGAGAACCTCCTCTGCCTCGACGGACGATGTGAAGCCTCCAGCCGCCCTGAAGAGAACTGGAGGCTGGAAACAACCCAAACTGTCCTGCAGCCCGGCTTCTGTCTCACCTGCAGTGACGTGTTGGTACGAGGCGAGACGAGCCCAAATCGTGCACCTGACCGAGGTAGGAGGCGTGTACATGCACCTGTTTTGTTGTGTTGGTATTTGCAGCTAAACTGTGTGAAATGCATGTGAATACACTACAGACCCTGTCAAGTTGTGAACGTAGTAATAATTGTAGCTGCCATGCATGCTTTATTGCATGCATGGATAAATGAGGTTTAAAAACAGTGGGTCTCAAAGTTTTTATTTAATTTCTTTTGAAGAAAGTGAAAACTTCCACTAGGATAACTTTATACTGCTGTATAAGAAAGATTAGGAGAATAGGAGAAAACTTAATTACTTAGGCCAATGTTTTGGAGAAACATGCATGCAATAAAAGTTGCGTTAGAGTGCTCTACAGCATTTGTAGATTCTGTTCAGAAATCATTGGATAAAATGTCAGAATCTGTGAAAATTGCTTGGTAGTGTGATTTTAAGAACAGATTTCTTCTTAAGAATGGTTGGTTTGGTGAATGAGGCTCTGTATTTGTTGTAGTCATTGTGTTCCATCAATGCATGTTGTGTATATATATATAGTTTTTTTAATGCATGCATGCATTACATTTGCAAAAACTTAGCACTGTCCCCACACTGAGCTTTCCGCCTCTGGCTTTCGGAGGCGTGCAGACAGCTGTTGCTTTATTTTCTAGGACTAAGCTTTTCTAGTGAAAATGTGATTATCTCCAGCCCCCTCCGCACGCCGACTTTTCATTCAGGCCGCGCATGAGAAAAGCTTTTGCGGCACCGTGCAGGGCAGCGGGGGTAGAGTCTGCCCCCCAACCTAAAAAAAGAGAAACTGAGAATTTTTGGGACCGTCTCCTTTAAAATAAGCTGAACATTTACAGTGCAAACTCTTGTTCTGCTTCCAACTTCTGCAACAACTTGTTTGGTTTATTCTTGTAACAGCAAACCGCCCCCGTCCTCTTCTCTCCTCCGGCCGTGTGTTTTTGTCTCCCTGTCCTGGTGCATCTTTGCCATTTTATTTAGCGCCACTTCTTAACTCAAAGAGCTCCTCAAACAATTGCCCCATTCTGCCCCATTCCACCCGTTCTGCCGCCACCCCCCTGCCCGAGTTTCCACTTGATTAAGCTTTTCGAGTCCAAGCTGGAGAAGTAGGGAAAACGCTTCAGTAATTCTGAGACAGGACTTAGAAACATGACGATTCCTTTTCCGAACATATTTGAACAAAAGCAGGGATGATAAAAGAGACCTCGGCTCCACCTCTCTTTAAGTCTGTGTCTTAATTTTCAAGAGTAACTCAGATATATTAATTTTTACATTTACTGGACATTATTTTCCACCACTGAAGATGCTTAAAACTGCTGGCACCAGCAAAGAACGCTTTTATTTATTTATTTATATTTTTACAAACTACAGCCTTTAGAACATAAACTAAATTGCAAAATTAAGAAAAACTGTATTTTTGTAATTAATTTGCATAGGAAAATGTTTTGGCACCAGTGTTAATTTGTGCTAATGTCGTTCTGGTACAGGACTGTACTGGATGTTCTGATCACATCAAATATACATATATGGTCACATTCATGCAGTAAAAAAAAATTGGTTCTTTGGCTCAAGATTAAAATAGCAAAAAGTTTTTTTGGCAGTGTAATATTTTAGGAAAAACTCAGAAATTACACAATTTATTATTAGGACAGAAACAAGTATTTAGTTTATTTGTTTTTACTGAATGTATGTGCATCACTCAAGTTTAGAAAAACTCAAAATAACAAAAGTTTCAACTTTTACTGCAGGAAAAACATTAAAAACTCAGCTGTAATGCATTATTTTAATTTTACAGTAAAGATTTAAAACTCATTTGATTTATATTTCTGATATATGGGGTTTTTCTCTGCTTATTGTCTGTATAGTTATCTGGCTGTCTCAAGTAGCAGTCTGGCTGTAATTTAGGTTGAAGTGTCTTGCCCTGGAGCACACTGTTGGCAGTGCCAGGCTTGAAGAACCTCCAAACCCATCTTGGCTTGAGGCTGAGGCTGTGGTTTCTCAGCCTGATCTCACAGTCAGCTGTCCACAAAAGATAAAAAAAATCTCTAGTGGAGAATGGCAGAAATCTGGGACATTTTCTCGTGATTGGGAGACAGGGTGTACAGTGGACGGGCTTCACAAGCGTACGTGGGTTGGACGTAAAAAGAAGGAGTGTGAAAAGAAGGAGGACGCTATGCTGTATCGGAGAGCTGTACGAATTCTCAGCCTCCCAAAGCTGTTGCTCGGTGACGTGAGAAGGATTCGGGACGGGACGGAGTGAGCAGCATCTACATACACCGCCCTCACAAACTCTTCCCCATCTTCACTCCCTGAATACTAATGCAGAGAGAGAGAGAAAGGAAGGGAGAGAGAAAGAGTGCAATGGAGAGAGAGAGAGAGAAACAGAGAGGAGAGAAAGAGAGTGAGAGAAGGAAACAGAGACAGAAAGAGAAAGCGAGAGATAGAGCAAGAGAGAGAACATAAGAGAGGGAGAGACTGAGAAAGAGAAGGAAAGAGAGTAAGAGAGTGAGGGAGAAATAGAGTAAAAGAGAAACAGAACAGAAACAGAAAGAGAGGGGAGCAGAGAGAGGGGGAGAAGGAGCAACTGAAAGAGGAAGAGAGAAAGAGAGTTAAAAAGAGTGAGGAAGAGAGAGTAAGAGAGAGAAACAGAACATGACAGGGGTAGGGGACACAGAGAAAGCAAAAGAGAGAGAGAGGGGAGGGATTGAAAAAGAGAGGACAAGAACCAGAGAGAAATATAGAGTAGAGAAATAGAGGAAGGGAGAAAAAGAGAAGTAGAGCAAGAGATGACAGCAAAAGAAACCCACAAAGAGAGGCGGAGAGAGATAGGAAAAGACAGCGAGAGAGAGAGAGACAGAAAAAGAGTCTGTGTGCTGGAAGTAGAACCATATTGGTCCTAGTTTTTTTTTATGGGGGTCTAGAAAAGCGATGTAGAAACGTAACTGATTTAATTGTGCAAAATTCTCCGAAACGCGGCTGCTGAAGCCTAATGCTGTTTAGCAGGAATGACGGCGGTTAAGGAGTGAACCCAAGCGCTTCCACACAGCCGATAATGCAGGAATGTTTCTCCAGCATGAACGCAGCTAAACAGGAAGGAGTCATTATACAGATAACGCAGCAGGACGGCCTTGTTTACGCACAACCAGCATCCATCCTGACGGCCACGGACAAGGCTAAGGTCTCGCCCGACCCATAACTCTTTTCACAGCGACTTTAGTTATAGGATGGATGTGGTGTCCCCTTATGCTGCTGATAGTGTAATGGTAATGGTAGTGTAAACTGCCCACTGCACACTCACGGATGGGTCAAATGCAGAGGTCACATTTCGTTGTGGTGCACTGCGTGCGGTGCAGTGCTGTGGTGTGTTCACAATGACAAATACTCTCTTTCACTATACAACGTCTGCTCTCAGATTCGGTTCAGGAGTGAGCAATTGATCTGATACAGTAGTCAATTCCATTTTATTTGTGTAGCACTCTTTACAACAAACATTGTCACAAAGCGCTTTACATATAACCAGCCCAAACCCCTAACAAGTAAGCCTGAGACCACAGCGGCAAAGAAAAACTTCCTCTCTAGTGATCAGGAACTAACCAAGACCTGGTAGGGGACCCCATCCTCCTCTGGGAGACCGGATTAAGCTTGTGTGTGTGTATATATAGTTATGTGTAAATGTGTGTGTGTGTGAAAATTGAATACACATGTTAACATTAGTTCAATATAAAATTAGCATTCAGATCAAGTCTAAAAAGTCCCAGCTGGTTGATGAGGTCTCTATGGAATCCAGGAACGGCACAGGAGCATAGTAGCGGGGTCAGAATATCAGCTCTTGGAGTATCGTATGCTGATTTAACACAACTTCTCAATTCATATCACATCACAGAAAGCAACTACAATTGATATAGTTTCATGTTTTTATTCCTGAGCTCAAGGTATGAAATTAATTTGCCAAAAATATACCTTGCAAAATACAGAAAAATATTAAAAATGGTCAGAATGCCAGCAATGAGGGACTTTTGAAAAAAGGGACATCTGTGCCTTTACCCATAACTACTACATAAATACTGATTATTATAGTTCAAAATTTTGATAATTGAAAATTAGATAACAGTTTTTGAATTTGGTCCTAAGTTGACATTTTGCACTGTTGCACTGTCACATATAAATAATATGGTCATTTTATCATTTGTGATAATTGCCGTTTCACAAGGTAGCTAAGGTGTGGTGGGTAATATAATAATCAGTTTATGATAAATGTAATTTTTTATTGCATGCTGTGTTCACAATGACAAATAAGCACTCACTTAAACTCTGCGCTCATGGTACATGATAGCGGCATGGCACATCACTTCGTCCTCTAGAGAAGAGTATAATTAAGGCAGTGGAAGCAGGAAAAACCTCACCCTTTTACCCTTTCACCCTCTCTCCTTCTCTAATGTATACAGATATGTGACTAACTGCCTTTATGTTGAGATAGAGCAGATAGAAGTGGTCAGTCCCATGACGACTCGGCGTGTTCCAGCATTTACTGGAAATGACGAGGAGTCGGTTTCCTGAAAAATAAAAAAAGGCACCGCCTCGGTTCCTGCACGGGGCTTTCAGTTATTATTTGTCCAGCCTGCCTTCAAGTGAACTACTTTATATTTTTAGACATTTAGAAATGGAGAAGTGGTCATTTAATTTTTTTTTTAGGTATTTTAATACGGCAGCCTTGTGCTACAAGGGTGCCGTTACTTTTGTGAAGGTCAACTATATAAAAAGTTTCTACTTCATATTTGGTATGTTAAATAAGCCTGGTCCAGTGTGGACCTCCATCTTTGAATATGCTCCAAGAGCATGATTAACATGATTGTCATCGTTAACTTAGCATAGCATTATTAACTTTGTTTAGCATCACAACAGATTGCGTCTTCCAACGCTCCTTAAGGACTGTACTTTGCTCATGGGTACCTCAGTGATCGCTTTTTAAGCATTTGCGCTTAAACAGCTGGGCAACCTTTTTGTTTATATTTTTTCAGAATTTATTATAGTTTATTGGAGTTGACTGGTAAAAAGAACGAGTTTTAGACACTTTCAGATTGTTTCCAAATCCACTATCAGACATTGTCTTTCACCTTTTGTAGCAAGACCGAAACACACATATACACTACTAGTCAAACATTTTGCACACACTGAGAATTTCTGCATTTGTATGTCACTCATCTTATCTTCTTCTTTCATATTTACTAAAAATACAGTCATTGTGTGTTATCCTGTTAGGTAAGAACAGAAACTACAACTGCGAAGAGTGCTCTTCCACACATTTTATTCCATGCACATGCAAAACATTAGCTTCCATTTTACACTTATGTAATATTATACAATTTAAATGTCTTAACTTTCTTAAGAACACATTTCAGAAAAAAACATATATACAAACAAGGCATAATATTCTTTGCTAACAAATGTACAGTGTGTGTTCGCCATTCTCAGAATGTTCTTCAAAATCTCACATTTTTGAGATCCGAGCGCATAAAGAATGACTGAACAATGAGTCTGTCCGTCTTATATATTTCTGCAACAAAACTCACTCAACCATTTCCCAATGCGCAGCAAGAACATAAAAATATGCTTATCATGAACTAAATGGAGAAGTGGTAAAAACCTGTGGTGTGTCCACAAAGAGTCAGTTTTTCCGAAATCATCGCCGCCCTCATGTACCAAAACCAAGCTGACAAGGGTGACTTACAGCATGGTTCACCTGCAACCCCGTAATCTCTGCGGAACAGATGAGAGGGCGGCTCAGGACCCAGTGGGTGATGTAGGCCTGCGATTAGCTTCCGCTCCTGTCCTCCACTCAACATTAGTCTTGCTAATCACACACCGGGGCTCTGCTTTTTATGTCTGCACTAGTGACACTGATGACGGAGGGTTTTTCGGGGAGGGGGTGTGTGTGTAGCGTAGCTGAGTGTCTCTGGCTGTCGGTTTCTTCCAGTGTGGAATGTGTACCTGGAGGGGTTTTTACCCAGTGTTCTTCTAAGCTGCATCACACCTGGTCTCAGGCTTGGGGAGTGTGTGTGTGAGAGGGTGTCACACTCATCCCGTTGCACTGGTTTCAAGAAAAGTGGTGTGTGTATATGTATGTTTCAGACAGTCAGGGGACAGTCTCAGGGACCCAATGATGGTAATACTGAAGATAGGATCTAGAGGCAAGTACCTTAACCACTAGGCCACCACCAAAGATATATTTTGTGATAAATGTAAGCAAACAAAAAAAGGGTTTTTAGGCACTGACGTTTCTAGCCTAGATACTATAACAATTACCAATGTCTTTAACAAATATTGGTTAAAAACAATACTTAAGATCCGACATTTACATAAAAGTACAATTTCTCAAACAGAAAATGACTCCAGTAAAAGTTAAAAGTTGACTTTAAGGATAATACTAGAGTAAAAGAATCTGATATGTACAGTACTTAAGTATTAAATGGATTAGAATATCACTTGTGTAAAAGTACTAAAGTATCTGATATAAACAGTAATTAAGTATTAAAGGTGTTAGAATACTACTAGAGTAAAAATACTAAAGTATCTGATATGAAGAGTACTTAAGTATTAAAGGTGTTAGAATATCACTTGAGTAAAAATGCTAAAATATCTGATATGAAGAGTACTTAAGTATTAAAGGTGTTAGAATATCACTTGAGTAAAAGTACTAAAGTATCTGATATGTACAGTACTTAAGTATTAAAGCTGTTAGAATACCACTTGAGTAAAAGTACTAAAGTATCTGATATGAACAGTACTTAAGTATTAAATGGGCTAGAATATCATTTGTGCAAAAGTACTAAAGTATCTGATATGAACAGTACTTAAGTATTAAAGGTGTTAGAATATCACTTGAGTAAAAGTACTAAAATATGTGATATGTACAGTACTTAAGTATTAAAGCTGTTAGAATACTGCTAGAGTAAAAGTGCTAAAGTATCTGGTATGTACAGTACTTAAGTATTAAAGGCGTTAGAATATCACTTGAGTAAAAGCACTAAAGTATCTGAAATGTACAGTACTTAAGTATTAAAGCTGTTAGAATACTACTAGAGTAAAAGTGCTAAAGTATCTGGTATGTACAGTACTTAAGTATTAAAGGTGTTAGAATATCACTTGAGTAAAAGTACTAAAGTATCTGAAATGTACAGTACTTAAGTATTAAAGCTGTTAGAATATCACTTGAGTAAAAGTACTAAAGTATTTGATATGTTCAGTACTTAAGTATTAAATGGGTTAGAATACTACCAGAGTAAAAGTACTAAAGTATCTGATATGTACAGTACTTAAGTATTAAAGCTGTTAGAATATCACTTGAGTAAAAATACTAAAGTATCTGATATGAACAGTACTTAAGTATTTAATGGGCTAGAATATCATTTGTGTAAAAGTACTAAAGTATCTGATATGAACAGTACTTAAGTATTAAAGGTGTTAGAATACTACTAGAGTAAATGTACTAAAGTATCTGGTATATACAGTACTTAAGTATTAAAGCTGTTAGAATATCACTTGAGTAAAGGTACTAAAGTATCTGATATGTACAGTACTTAAGTATTAAAGCTGTTAGAATACTACTAGAGTAAAAGTACTAAAGTATCTGATATATACAGTACTTAAGTATTAAAGCTGTTAGAATACTACTAGAGTAAAAGTACTAAAGTACTTTTTTGGCTCAGATTGCAGAGAGTGAAAATTGCTGATGTTGATAACGCTCAGTCCAAGTACAGAGTACTCGAAATAGTTTTTAAGTACAGAAACAAACTAAAAGTACTCAAGTACTGTGCACCACTTTTGATATATTGTTCATTTCATATGTCCTTACTGTCAGCTTCACCTCCATCATTCAATACATTTTCCACAACCTGTTGATCACATTTATCAGTTCTGGTTTAGCAGCGGTGACCAGACCACTGACCGCTAGGCCCCGTCGTTAGTGTTGGCAGGGTGTAATTCTGGTGGATGTTGTCTCCCTCCCTCCCCCATCAGACAGGAGTGTTTAGAGGGGTGCAGATCGGAGGAGCAGATAAGACGGGAGTTTTTTTTTTTTCTTTCGAGGAGGAGTCTAAGGTGTAGTCTGGATCTAACGCTGGGCCAGTTCACCACATTCTGAGCCATGGGAAAATTTGGATATTACGCATAGATCTGCTCCCCGGCTGAGGAGAACGAGGTGAGTGTGTCGATTTCTGGGAGTTATTCGTGTTGACATAGTATTTGGTTGGAACTTGATGTGTCCACACAAGCAAAATTCCTCCCGTCAGACTCCGTCTATATGCCAGGATTTTGCAGTTACACACCTGTGTACTTCATCATTATTTAACTGGAAAGATTACTGTTCAGGTGAAATTAATAAAGTGGTCTGAGTGGTGTCTGGGTCAGACAGGCTTGTGTCAGTCAGCATTACTCAGGATTTATCTGAAGTTAGGCTTTATTTCCAATACATCGTCACTGTCGAGCAGAAACCTTTTATGTCCAAAACAGTTATTTTTCAGGAAATTGAAAAAATGATGTATATTTTCTAAATATATAAACATTGCATATGAATATATGAACAAGATGTTTCTGACACTTAAATATTTATTGACACTTAAACTGTGAGGACAGTGTGAAAACTGACCAATTGATTATTTTATGACAAAAAATAAAAATGACCAGAAATGAACTCACAATGTTTCTGCCCGACAGTGTCACTATAGAAAGCTAGCACCTCAGGTCATGGTAATGATTCAGATGTAATGTTTGTCAGGGCTGTAAATGATAAATTCTGGAATATTTTATGCTTTTGGCAGACATATTTATGTCTTCTAGTTGCATATATATTTAATGGGCTTGAGAATGTGTAACTCTAGTTGAATAGCTAGACAGCAAGGGTTTTCTGTGAGCTTAGATGGCATACATTTGGAGGTTTTCTCCTTCAGTAAGTAAGAAGGTAAAAAGTATTTATAAAGCACATTTTACGCAGCTGTCACTATCCAAAGTGCTGTACATACATACTAATAATTTGTGAAATATCAAAATGTTTTTAATGACAGAATCTAAAAAGTCAGTATAATCAAGTGTATACTCAAGTACAGATACTGGTAAAACATACCAAAGTGGAGGACATACGTATTTTGCTTCATTACTGTCCACCTCTGAAAAATGTTATTAAATTAATTAACACCTTGAAATATTAATGCCATTGAACAGCACCTAAACTTCTCATTTTAATGCATATAACTTACAATATGGTTTGTATAAACTGTGCATGTCATTTCATCTCAAAGTGTTTATCTCTTCAAGCAAACTCTAATTACCAGAGGGATATGAGATCTATATTTGACTCTTGAATGACTCGTGACAGGATATCTGCCGCATTTCCTCCAACAAAATGATGGCAGATGATGGGGATGATTCCGTAATAATGGTCTTTAGGGCGTTAAACATTATTTTGAGATCTTTTGACTCTGGCCAAGGCTCTTTGAGGCACGTTGGGAAGCGAAGACTGGTGTTATAATGCTGCTGGATAATACTGTTACCATAGAAATATTGTCTATCTATCTATCTATCTATCTATCTATCTATCTATCTGACTGTCTGTCTGTCTGTCTGTCCTTCTGTCTGTCCGTCTGTCTGTCTGTCTGTCTGTCCTTCTGTCCGTTCGTCTGTACGTCTGTCTGTCTGTCTGGCCATCAATCCGTTGTCTATCTGTCTGTCTATCTATCAATCTGTTGTCTATCTATCTATCTATCTATCTATCTATCTATCTATCTATCTATCTATCTATCTGTCTGTCTGTCTGTCTGTCTGTCTGTCTATTTGTATGTCTGTCTGTCTATCTGTCTGTCTGTCTGTCTATCTATTTGTCTGTCTGTCTGTCTATCTATCTATCTATCTGTTATCTATCTATCTATCTATCTATCTATCTATCTATCTATCTGTTATCTATCTATCTATCTATCTATCTATCTGTCTATTTGTATGTCTGTCTGTCTGTCTGTCTATCTATCTATCTGTCTATCTGTCTGTCTGTCTACTATTGCAGTCCAGGAGTCAGCGATCGATAGGACACAATATCAAATGTAGATTTAACACAGTCACTTAAATTCATATCACATCATGTCAAAAGCAACTAAAATACCATTTAACATATTTATTCCTGAGCTCAACCAGGTAAACACAGAGCTCCTCTACAATTGAAAATCAGGTTACAACATGTACTGATCATGTCTGATCAATGTTTTCATCTTGGATCAGTGATATAGGGGCTCGGTGATCACTGAGTTGCTGTAGCAATGTAGATTGATGTATTGTTACACCCCTCCTAAACAACAAACTTGACTAATAATACACTTCATTCATCTTGGGTGACCCCTGACCTAATGTTCTCAGCATTACAGTATATTTCCATGTATATTATTAACATTCTAGTTATTCATTTTTGCACCATTACAAATTTTGTTTTATTGTATTGATTTAATTAGGGGGCCATTCAGTGGAACACTCCGTGGTACCCTATTGAAATCGTGCTGATTTTTTATTTATTTATTTATTTTAAAATTTTATTTCTGCACTAAAACGCGTTGTGGAGAAAAAACTGTAAGACCTACAGCTTTGAAATTTGGCAAGTAGGTCCGGTACCCCACCCACTACTCAGGCACAAAAAATTGCACCAAAATAAGCTATTTTACGATTTTCCAAAAATTTTTGCATTTTTTCAAATAATTTTTGAACCCCATTTCCAATTCTCAAAAATCTTATACCACCTTATTCCTTGGGTTAAATGAATCTTTATAGACCCTCGGATCTATTTCCGCCATATTGGATTTCTCGCTAATTTGCATAATATGCAAAACCATCTCTTGCGAACTAGACACTGGATTTTTGTCCAATCTGCATGCAACTGGTATCATTTGAATCCCAAGACATTCTTCTTTAATGATTATCGAGCACATTTTTAATTTAGGTCTTCCTTTGGCTGTAATGTGCAAATAAATGTGGTGGGCTTGGCATAGGACTGCAATGCCACACACTGAGTGTCTGGGTGGGCTACAGCTTTGAAATTTGGCAGGTAGGTCTGGTACCCCTCCCACTACTCGGGCACAAAAGAATTGCACCACTCTGCCAGTTGGTGACGTTATAATAAGCTATTTTGCGTTTTGCCTAATAAGTTTTGAACCGTAGCACCCTAGGTAAAAGGATGAAACGTGTCATATTTCAACGTCTGTCCACTTCAATTCATCAAAAACTGATTAAGCTGCAAACTGCATGGCCTCCGTAATCACTGCTTGCACTTATATTTATGCTTGTATTCATTTCTCTCCCACTGCAACAACACTGCTCTTCAATCCGTCACGTGGCATGCTTTGTGTTGTGCTAGCGTTTGGCAGCTGGTGTGTTGAGGGCAGCCAGGGCTGATAAAGGTCGCAGCCTGTCTGACCTCTCAAAGTTAACCCCCGAGGTGCTACCGGGGAGTTTCCCATCACCACGCTTGGTCGCTACGTCACTCTGCATGATGACCAGTCAGCTGATACATTGTGCACGTGTGTGTGAGTGTGTGAGAGTTACTGTAATAGATGCTTTTCTGTCCACACCACCTGTGCTTACACTCATCCAGAGAAAACAAGACACCATGTGTGTTCCCAGCCATCTGCACCGACACACACACACACACTCCAAGGAGGACAGGGGAGAAAACAGGTGGACAGAGCGGAGAGGGTAACCCCCGAGTGACCAGTGTCTACCTGACCCGCCCACTCTCTCACACACACACAAACACACACACATATTCACTCATTCACTTCGCTGTACTATTAGGAATAATAGAAACACACACTCACACAAACACACATAGACATGCACACACACAAACACGCACTAACAGAAACACGCACAACACAAGCCCACGCATTTTATATTCCGTTTGAAGTTAAGTGAATAATCTGAGGTGAAATCTGAGGTAGTACGACATAAAATTATTTCTTTTGGTTACAAATTTCATACTAAGAATATCATAAGAATAAGATTTTTTTAATTGAGCCCCTTAGTTTGTATCTGTATCTATGTATCTGTTTTTTTGCAGACAAGGAAATTGTGTTGAGCCTGGCACGGTTAGTTGTGTGTTAGTTGCGCTGAATGGTTTGAGCTGAGCTGGTGAAACTTGACACTGACGAACGAGAACTGGAGTACCTCGAGTGTGAACATTGGAAACAGAATTAATCATTAACCTGCAGCTCTGTTACACTCCAATTATCTCACACCAGTCTTTAAAACGATGAGGCTGGCAGGTCAAGAGGTGCCCAAAAAAGGGCAAGCTTACCGTGTGTGTGTGTGTGTGTTTGTGTGTGTGTGTGTGTGTGTGTGTGTGTGGGAAAGAGAGAGGGGAAAGGAGAGAGAAAGAGAGAGAGAGAGAGCCACAGCCCCCATCCTGGTGCCAGAAATACACAATAAACTCTCAGGCGGCTCCTGGAGACTTCATACTGAGTGTGTATCGGCCAGAAAGTCCTTGAAAGATTGTAGGGACGCTGTGAGTGTGTGTGTGTTACTGAGCCAGACTGTTTTTGGAGACAGAGATTCTACTCCTGCAAAATGGGAAAGGACTCACTAAAGTAAATGTGGATGTATGTGTGTGAGAGTATTTCTGAACTAGAATCATTTTTGAGGGCAAATTTCACATTCTAAACTTGCAGAAGTAAGTGTGTGTGTTTTTGGACATTTTTTGGGGATTAATTTCAAACTCTCCATGTCCAGGTTGGTCATGAATCTGTTCAAGTAAAAATGTTTGTGTGTGTGTCATAGGAGATGGACATACTGAGATCCAGACAAATTTGTTTTGGGGACAAATTTCAGAATCCACACTTGCAGGTTGGGAGCTAGCCTACTGTAAATGTGTGTGTGTGTGTGTGTGTGTGTGTGTGTGAGTGAGTGTGTATGTGGTTGGGTGGGGGCATTGGAGGGGGTCCTGAACTAGAATTATTGTGTGTGTGTGTTTCTAACACACTCTATTTTGGTGACTCTACAACTGGGGACTGACCAAAACGTTTTGTCTATGACATGTCCAAAAAGCATGGTGAAGTAAATGTGTGTGTGTAGTCCTGCTATCTCACTAACTGCTCCTGTGTGTGTTTCTCAACTCCCACACTGAAGGATCTTCCATTCCCAGACTTCTTTCCTGGTTAAGTGTGTGTGTGTGTGTGTGCACCTTGTGGGAGGGAAGGTGTACCAGACTCACTCTCAGTCCAGCCCTGTGTATGTGTGTGTTCTCAAGGCCGTGAGATGTGAGCTCTAATATCTTCTGGCTGGCTTCTGCTCAGACTGACAGTCGGAGCCGAGGAGAACATACACACACACACACATCAAGGAGGCCACACACACACCTCTGTGAGTACCTGTTTAAGATTTTGCTTTTCAGATTTAGTTGTCTACTTTTCGTTGAGTTTCGTAGTCTTGGATCCATCTCAATTATTCTGTACAAAGCTTCCACAGCATTGGTTATAATGTGCTTCTAACTCACTGCTTAGTCAAACCTGCTGAACTAATTACCCACAATTCACCCTTTGAGTTCATAAATTAAACCACATTTTCTTCATCTTGAGCTGGAGAATGAGAGCTATGATTTGTGTTTACTGCTTGACAACAAAATCTGTGATAAAAAAAAAAAAAACTTGGACAGCGATGAAGTGAAGGGTTTTTTTTATTGGTGTGTGTGCGTGGTGTGCATGGTGTGTGTGTGTTTGAGGGAGAGAGAGGGTGGCCCCGTGCAGCGGTGTTGAGAAGTGAGGTGGGGTTTGGGTGCTACATTCCACAGGTGGGTGAGTGTGTGTGTGGTGAGGGGACACAGCTGGGACCCGGTAAACACACACACACAGCCCAAACTGGACACACACATAGCGTAGATCTGTCACACACATATCATGGGCACTGTTTTATGTGTTTTATGTGAGATTTGTAATTGTGTCATTTGTCATATGTTGCGTGGCAGTTCTGTACAAAAAATCACATGTAGCACTGCAGCTAAATTTGAACGATTCTGAATAGATCTCAAATTGACATTTAATTAAAAATGTTTGTTGCAATGCAGCCACATTCCATGCTCTGAACAATTCTTAACAAATCTTGTTTTAAAAAGTTCATCAAATGTATTTCAGCTGTTTTCAAATTATTTACTGTATTTTATGCCAAAAATTCAAAATGTCAAAGTTAGCCAAAAAGTGAAAAAGTGGTGCTCATTTTTTTTAAGGGATTCCTTTTTATGTACATTTGACCATTTTGGATGTGACTTATAAGACTTTAAAAGTAAGTAAAATTTGTTTATTAAGATCCTTTCACAGGCAAAGATCATGTAGCGCTGGAGAATATGAATACAAAACTAAAATGCAACACCAAACCAAAACAGCCAATGAAAATGTTAAAAAAAATTAATCAAAGAAAATCAAAGAAATCTTTCTCAGATTTGAGAAAATAAACAGATCAAACTCAACACTTCTCTTGAGATTCCTCAAGGGTGAGTATTGGGCCACTCACACTTACAGGCAGCATTAACAGAGCAGTTGGTTCCACTTATTCTAAGTTTCCATTAGCTTTCACAAACTAGCCACATTAGCATCATTGCCTGGACACCAATTTTAGGATGACAAACATTTCCTCAAGAGTGTGTATTGAGCTCCTCACACAAGTGGCGTTAACAAAGCAGTTCGGTTCCACTGATTCCAAAAGTTTCCATTAGCGTTCACAAACTAGCCACATTAGCATCATTGCCTGGACACCAATTTTAAGATCACAAACATTTATTCTGAATACTGTATGTGCCCAAAGTCTAGTGCACAATGATCCAGAACCCTCCCACAATTGGACTCGTGATTTACAGATGCCTCCCAAAGCTGAGGTAGGGTTATGGGAACGAAGCTCCATCCCACCCAGACTACCCTGTCATCTGGCTAATTTGTGCCGATAGCCGATATCAGATTTAAAGATGTCCTCGGGGGAACATTTTATCTCCTTCTCTACATCGCAAATTAGTGGCGTTTACTAGAAGTCTGTGCAAACAGGTTATTTTGAGCTGCTCCTTTTCAACAACAGGAAATGCTGTGCAGTTTGAAGAGTGTATCAAGGCCAATGCCTATACTATAGCCATATGTGACGTTCGATACGTGTCTCAGCAAGGGCTTCATCATTTTAACTACATGGTTAATCCCAAAAAATTATACCACTGAAGATTACGTAAAAACATTTACATTGTATTCAGAGCATTTCGTCTTTTCTGCTACTTGTGACAATGTTCAGATTGTACCAAGACAAATCTAAAGAAAATAAAACCTGTGTTCTAGTTTGTTGTTTGTTGATAATTGTTATTCTGCTATTACAGGTTTTTGTAAAAGTTTAACATACCAACCCGTAAGTTTAATTTACCTTGTAGTGACATCAATACACCAACCTTCTGTGATTACGAAGAGTTTAAAAAAGAATAGTGCTTATTAACATGCTATTATATAGATATTACAGACTTATTATAGTTATCTCAGGTGTACAGTACAGCTCAGAGTTTAAAGGGTTAAAGTACCCAAAAATAAGAAGTTTGTTTTCTGTTTGTCCCGTCTACAAACTGTGGCAATTCTTGATTTCCTTGTTGATTTGCCAAATGTTGTTCCTTTTCGCAAGAAATGGTCCACATGTAGAGCTGTTTAGTGTTCGTTGCTGCTTGTTTGTCTGGGTTTAAACAGAGTCTCTGGTGTAGAGATGTGATAAAGGATGTGGTCGTTTATGCAAGTCAGACTTTTGGGTGACATTTTCCATTACACCACCATTGTTACTGCGTAATTACACTGTTAACTACCATGTAACACATTGTGTAATGACAAGATAATTCTAGCACTAACACATGAGTATTGTGTCTTTGCAAAATGTGGAAACTGGCAATATATTACATCATATAAACCAGCTGAAACATGCCATACGCAGTGTGGTACGCTGTACTTTATGGTATAGCTGCCCTGAGCACACACATAAAATACACATATATAATACAGCATGAACCTGGAAATATGCAAGATAATTGGCATTAAATTCAGAATAACACCGATGTTGGACATCAGAACGTTAAACTTTAAATCCATAAACCTCGATCCATACACCAGTCAATTGAGCTCCTTTAAAAATCACTAATTATCCTATCATTTGTTAAGTCTGAATGTTAAATGTTAAAAAATACAATTTTCTCAGAATGAATGTAACCGCATATCCAGGATTTTCAAG
Source organism: Distichodus sexfasciatus (assembly GCA_032718565.1). Classification (NCBI taxonomy): domain Eukaryota; kingdom Metazoa; phylum Chordata; class Actinopteri; order Characiformes; family Distichodontidae; genus Distichodus; species Distichodus sexfasciatus. Next base: position 6,638,981 of record JAVGVS010000004.1, read on the forward strand.
ATTGAAGATTCAAGATTCTTTATTTGTCACATGCAAATTATACAGGCACAACATGCAGTGAAATTTATCCTGATCCGCTCTTTGACCATGCAATTAAGGCAAAAAAATTTAGAAATAAAAATAATAAAATAACAAGGAGAACAATAGAACCTTAAAATAACTTAGAAATAAGGAGATAAAGGGAAAGAGATAAAAAAGAAAATAAACTATGACATATACAATAAGGTGCAATGGATTTAAATGGTGCAATGAATGCAGTGTGCAATGTTTTCAAAGTGCCAAGTGCAGCTGCACAGCAAATATTGAACAGTAAAATGTCAGACAATATAAATGATCATAACAGTATGGAGTTAAGAGGCAGTATGGAATGACAAATTAAGACATTTAGAGAAAAGACATGTCCTTGTTTAAAAAACGGATGGCCTGAGGATAGAAACTCCTCCTGAATCACTCTGTTTTGGCCATGATGGCCAGACACCTTCTGCCTGATTTCAGTCCATTTCTGGGGTGAGCCGAGTCTTTAACAATCCTTATTGCCCTGGTCCTACATCTCTTGGTGTAAATGTCCTGCAGGGAAGGGAGCACTCACTCTCTGGAGGGCTTTCTGGTCCTGAACACAGCAGTTCCCGTACCAGGACAAGATGTTCTGAGTGATGTTCCAGGACTTAATATACTGAATGAATATGTGGAGTGTGTGTGTATATATGTATATATATATATAGTACCTAGTGAATAAAAGGTAATTTTTTTTTTGTTTATATTCCTAATTTGGCTGTATTTCATGGAAAAATGATCTTAAAAACAGGAACTAATCATGTTAATGTGAGTTTAGATTTGGAATACTATCAGTTTATACTCTTATTTAGCTGTTTATTATGAAGAATCCACCAAGAGGGTATCATCATGTTGGTTTATGCTTGAGAAATCCAGTTGGAAATCTTTTGAGGTTAACAGTGACAAATGTTTTCTAAAAATCAACTCGTGTCTCTTGTTGTGCAGATATTTTCTTTCTTATCCTATCACTGGGTAATCTCCTGGCCCGGGTCACACTGCATCCCCCCGTCTGTATAAAATCCAGGACTGGCTAAATTTAGGGTGTGTAATTAGTCCTCATCACAGCCTCTTCTGTTTACTGATGATCCCCTGCATGATGTGCACTGTGCTCTCTGCTGGGACTTCGTCTCCTCCCTCTCGCGGTACAAGGTATTTCCCGTGTTTGTTGGGTCCAGGGGAAAAGCTCTTCTTGGCTAATAGGTGACTCCGCTCTGTTTTCCAACATTCCGGAGCTTTGTGCAAACACGTTTTCCTCCCCTCCATTTTCCTTCTCGTTCTTTGATGGTACTGAGCTTAAGGACTGAACTTGGCATCCAATGTTATTTTTAACTCTTAACCTATATTTTTCATGTAACTAGCAGTGCTATCATCTGGTTAAATCATGACCAAATAACAATGTGACCTTTTTATTAGGGGATGGCAGATATGGTATTTTCATAACCAATACCAATTATTACTAATCAGTAGGGTTAGGTATATTTCACATCCGAACTGGTATTGGTACCAGTACCAGTACCTGGTGTTCGATACCGATACTCAACAGTACCTGGTGTTCGATACCGATACTCAACAGTACCTGGTGTTCGGTACCGATACTCAACAGTACCTGGTGTTTGATACCGACACTCAACAGTACCTGGTGTTTGATACCGATACTCAACAGTACCTGGTGTTTGATACCGATACTCTACAGTACCTGGTGTTTGATACCGATACTCAGCAGTACCTGGTGTTCGATACAGATACTCAAGAGCTTTAAGAGCCTGTGTCCACCAAACGTTTTTTTGTGCTGAGAGAGCACAAAAAGCCTCATCGGGCACTTTCGCGTTGGTTCCTATTTCATGTGAACATTGTAACGTGTTCCTTAGAGTCATGAAGGCACGTAGCGCTCTGAACGCTGAGATAACTATTGATTCATTTAAGTCTTTCACCAAGTTCTATAAGCCCCCCCCCAGCTTGTGCACGCTGCACATGCAATCTAGTTCCACTACTGAAGGGGTTAAGGGGTGAACTGGGATTCAGCCTTAGAATAAAACGTACTCCGACTGAAAAATGCCTTTTAGCATATGTTCAGTTCTGAGAACCTTTCATCACTTATCTAAACACAAAAAGTGCAAGGAGCTACAAGTTACCGTGTCATAATGCCAAACCTTCAGCCTTCAGCCTTGATAGACTAAACTTGTGACGTCTAACCAGTCAGAGAGTGCGGTGGGTTGGGTGTTCCTCTAGAATACAGAATCATGACTTCAGACAGGGAGGCTGCTGGCAAAGTAGAACATTTTTACATACATGTATTTTAGAGGCATATCAGTTTTTAAAAACGCACAATACTCATAACCATCAAAAGGTTATATTGGAACCAGGCCCATAATCTGTTAAACCTAGAATAATTTAGATTTTCAATCATTCGTTATCTGAACCGCATTTTTCCGGAGCCTATCCCAGGACTAGGGGCACAAGGAGGGGACCAACCCTGGGCGAGCGCCAACACACCACAGGACACACACACTTGCACAAACCCATTCACATTCATACCTTATGGGGCCAGTTTAGAGTAACCAATCAGCCTACACTGCATGCTTTTAGACTGTGGGAGGAAACCCGAGCACTGGGAGAAAACCCACGTAGACGTGGGTGAGCATGCAGACTGCACACAGAAAGGTCCTACTACGGACATTTAAGACAAACAATGTTCCAGTCCTAATGTGTTCCTCAGGTGAACTGAACCTAAGTGTGTGTGTTGGTTAAGGATTTTGATTTTTGTGGGTTCCTGATTATCTCCCAAGGAGAAATCTGGGGATGGATGTACATTTGGACAAAACGTGCTACCTGTTTTGGGCTGTTTTGTACCTTTTGCATTAATGTGTAAGAAATGTAAGAAAACTAAAAACGTTTTACATTTAGCTTGCTGAGCTTATGGTTAAGAGTTAGAGGCAGCCACAATGCTTATTTAGATCATCGTTACGTACCCCAAATGTAGAGTGAAGCAAGTGTGTGTGTGTGTGTGTGTGTGTGTATTCCCCTGACCACTGCTTAAGTTGTCCTGCTGTGTCTTCCTCCGACACGAAAGCAGCAGAAGGAAGGACAGGAGCAGAGCTGAATCATTTGTACTGGGGGACAATGAGGAGACATGAGGGACAGGAGGAGGAGGAAGAGGAGGCTTAAAGGAATGAAGAGGGGGAGGAGAAGGAGGAGGAGGAGGAGAGGGGGTCAGTGGGGCAGGAGGAGGAGGGCTCATTGTTTTGAGCAGGTCAGGTTGTGAGGTTCTTTCAGTACTAAAGGAAGTTGAGCCAGTCTGCCATAAGGCAACTCAGAGGAAGAAGGGCGGGAGAGAGAGAGAGAAAGAGAAAAGAAAAAAGTCTTCAATAGAGAAAGAGAGGGAGAGAAAGAGAGAGACGATAAAAGAGTAACAGAAAAAGAGTAACAGAAAGTAAAAGAGACAGAAGAAGGGAGGTCGAGTAGGAAGGAGGTGGAAAAGAGGGAGAGAAACAGAAGGAGAGTGAAAGAGAGAGAGAGAGAGAGAGAGAAAGAAACATGGAGGGAGAGCAATAGAGAAAGAAGATATACTGAGAGAGAACGATACATAGAGGGAAAGAGTGAGTGAGAGGGAGTTAGAGAAAGAGAGAGAGAGAGAGAACAAAGAGAGACAAAAGGAGAGCATGAAAACGGGGGAGAGAGAGCGACACAAGGGAGAGAGAGAAAAAGAAACACTGAGGAGGAGAGGTATAGTGAGATAAAGAGGGAGAGGTGCAAGAGTGAAAGAAGAAAAAAATATTTAACAAAGAGAAAGAATGACAGAAGGACAGAGAGAAAGAAGGGAGGTAGAGTAGGTGGGAAGGAAAGAGAGAGAGAGAGAGAGAGAGAGAGAGAGAGAGAGAGAGGGAGGGATTGAAGAGGGAGGAGACCTTTCCTGCTCTCCCACACTCCCACATTACTGTCAGTTTCCTCATCCGAGAGAGAGGGAAAGAGAGAACGAGGGAGAGAGATAGAGAGAGACGGCTGTCAGACAGACTGTCCCAGTCATGGACGCCGCCGTCCCGAGTCTCTCCACCCCCTCAACGTGGTGATAACACAGCTTTTTTGGGATTTATACTTATTTTTACACTCGTTCTGGATTTGTCCTGCTCATCCCTCCATCCCGCTTTATGCCTGAGCGCTGGAGCAGCAGCTGCTGCAACACCGTCGCCATGCACACCAGGGCCAAGTCCCGCAGCTGCGACAACTACCTGAGTATAAAGGTGAGCGCCGGGTCACCACGCCAACCCCCCGTTTTCGCCCACATTTTCATCGGTTTTGCCGTTTCAAGCTTTTCTCTGAGGAATCGTGCCTTACTTTCTTGCCTGTCCCAAGGCTAACTCAGCCGTCACTCTTAACGGTGTTGTTTTTGTTGTTGGAGCCGTGTGTGTGTGTGTGTCTAGGGTTGTGACTTAGATTAGCTCCCTATGTTTGACGTGTGTGTGTGTGTGTTTAGCCGAAACGTGCCCAAGAGAAGCTGAAGAATTTAGTTAAGCGCTTTAATCAGGGCCAAGAAGTCGAGTTCAGTTTAAATTGTGTTAAAGGGGGACGCCTCACACGTACACACACACATACACCAAAGCCCCCACACTTAGAGTTGTGTCTTCCTAGCTTTGTGGGGTCCTTCCAATGACTCCTGATTTTTTTTTTACCTCACACAAAAACCAAAGCTGTTCTAGAAAAGTATTTTTTCCAAGAGTAAAGTGTCCTCACAAAGCCTCAAAAATGTGACAAATCTCTGGTTTTCCTGTCATTTAGGGGACAATCAGGGCAGCAAAACCTCCTAAAATCCTGTCCAAAAACTCACACACACACACTACTGTACACATTACATAATTAATGTCTACTACTTAAAGGTAAAATTTAACAACACTTTTTGGAAAAAATGTGGGATGTTTTTACTGGATTTCAAACATCTTCTTTGAGTCAAAAAGGAAGCTTTGTAGCTTTCTTCATAAATTAGCCAAATGTTGACTGATTTTCAAACTTCTCCAAGATCTTCTACAGCAAATCCTCCAAGATCTTTGCGGGCCTTTTTTGAGATTGCTGCGGCCTAAAATGCCTGATTTTGCGGCAGCTTTTCTAAAAAAAACCAGTGATTTCTTTTGCAGTAAAGTGGTGAGAAATTCTTTAACTATTAATTCAAACAAAGAGAACAAAACCTCTATTATTTTTATTAACCATTAATCATTTAGTTATTTTTGAAGGTAAACGTGACGTGCTTTTATTACACACGTTTCCTGCGTCTTCTAAACGTAACAAGGAAGTGAGTTCACTGACCTATGGCTCAACGGGTTTTGCGGGAAACTACAATGATTGGTCAAAATTGTACGGTAGTAATGAATTTGCGGGGATGGGGTGAATTTGCGATCACGATCCTGGAGGCTGTGAATAATATAAAAATGTTGTTGTTTGTGATCATTGTTGTTTCTCAAGGTATTGTAGCGGCGCTTTTAAGCTCCACGTGTAGTAAGGACATTTGCTTCTCACAGTGCTTACACACACCCACCCACCCACACACACACATCCCACTCCATCATTCATCCCATCAGCCTTTGTTGCTAACTTTACACTCCAGCAGGGATACGCTGTCTCTCCCCTCACACTCCCCCACCCTGGAACCAAACCTTCACACAGACACACACACACACATACACACATTGGAGGAAGAAACCGGACACCACAATAGCCACTGAAGTGCTACTTCAGTGTGAAGTGGACCCTTCAATCAAAAAGACTGTATTGCCTCAGCCGCTCGTAGGGGCCACGGCCAGCGTCCTAATTAGGGGCCCGAGCCTTGTGGGTGGTATTTTGGGGGGATATTTGAGGCAATTTGGAGGCCTGTGGGTCATAGTAGACGTTATGACGTCTACTTACAGACTCTCTAAGTGACGTAATCTCAAGGGAGTCCCTGTCTCTTTTCAGTGTCTGTTTTCCAGTTTGCAAACGTCATGAAATCGAAAACTTTAGTCACTTAGCTGGGGTTTAAAACAAGTCCACTTGGGTGATTTTCCAACCCAGTGCTGGGGCAAATGTGGAGTAAACCAAGTATGGGCTGGTCAAATCCAGCAAGGCTAGGGGTTAAGAGTTTAAATCCAACACTCTGCCATGGGTAATCTGCATTGCCAGATAATGCAACTCTTCTCGCTGTCGCTATCATTACTGCCTTCTGTAGACTCAGGTTTCCTTGCTGCCGATTTATTTTTGTGGCACTTCTGACCAAAAGCCCATAAAGAAAAACAAGTCAACTACAGTTTTATAGGATTAAAATGAAGATTAATCATCAAACTTACAAGAGCTAGCCTCTTTATGTCACATTCTGAAATAAAAGCAGTGAAACACAGAGATAACCTTTACCGTGGCTAGGTTAGTTGCTGGGTAGGTTGCTTAGCTAGGTTGTGGAGTTTGCATGTTCTCCCTGTGTTTGTGTGGGTTTTCTCCGGGTGCTCCGGTTTCCTCCCACAGTCCAGAAGCATGCACTGTAGGTTAATTGGTGACTGTAAAATTGTCATATAGGTGTGTATGTGAGAGTGTGTATGTTGGTGCCCACCCAGGGTTGGTCTCTGCTTCATGCCCCTAGGTGCCGGCCCCTAGGACTCCTAGTTCTAGCGCAGTTTCTGCACGCATGAGCTTTCTTCCTGAGCAACCATTGTGATGATAAACAAAACTAATACTATAGCTTAAATAGCAAATGGAAATTTAACCACAGGATATGTCTATCGATTTCTATCCTGTTGCTGTTGAAATGCTGAGATAACTGTTGATTTATTTAAACCTTTCACCCAGTTCTGTAACAACTAACTCGACCATAATCAGCAGCAATGTCTATAAACAGTCTTCTTCATTTTTCCTTTTTAAACCTTTTCGTCCTTTTATCTCTTTATATGTTCGCTTTCAGCTCGCGGCGATCCAATAAAGTCACTTTGGATAAGAGCGACCACTAAATGCTGTAAATGTAAAATGTGAAATGTATGAATGAACACAGTTTTTGCCGGAGCCTGGTACTTTTGTGAAAGGATTGTGGTGTGTTTTGTGACGCCACTCCATATAATTAGTCTCGTTCCCTAAAACCCACGGCATGCGTTGGATGATCGCGGGAGACAATCTTTTTACCGGATGATGTGTGCTTAACTGAGCTCTGTAACTGGATCGTTATTGCAGCCAGGTCTTAAAGGGAACCGGGACCTCACACACTGTTGGTTCGACTCCCTTCCACCACACACTTTATTCATCCCTTTCCTGTTCTGCAGTCTTCTGAGAGCAAGAATAACACCCTCCACTGGTAGTGCCTGCTTGAGCTGTCAGTGCCAACATCGACACCAGCACCGACACTGGGTTTCAACTGACCCTGGTCTCATGTTAACCCCGATCAGGTGGGTCGAGTTCGCACTCTGCTGGAGGCCTGAAGCGCCAAAAGCTTTTGTTCTTCACCCCCCCGACCCCCCCCCAGTGAGTACGAGAAAGAGAGAACGAAAGAGTGATGAAAAACAGAGAGAACCTGGAACATTCTAAGGTGAGATTAGGCATGGGCCAGTTTCAGGTTTCAAGGTTTGACAAAGTCACAGTATCAAAATCACAATTTTTACTATTTTTCTTTTACAAAAAAGTGACGCCTTGTAGACACTGTTTTTGATTCACCGGCAAAATCCCTCATTCGGGTGCAACTCCACGTTTGATCGGTGATCGACAGTCGCTGTGTGTGAATGCTGCAAAGGAGTGATCAACCGAGCTTGACACATAGTCTCAGAAGCTGATCAGATAGATATGTATGCACTGGCATGAGAGGGCAGGAAACGAGTCTACGAAAAGAGCTCACCGCAGGGCACACACACACTCACATCTTACGGTGCCAATTTAGATTTGCCAATTAAACTATAGTGCATGCCTTTGGAAACCGGAACACCCAGAGGAAACCCACACAAACACGGGGAGAGCATGCAAACTCCACACAGGAAGGCCCCACGGCCGTCTTCGGGGTTCGAACCCAGGACCTTCTCGCTGTGAGGTGGCAGTGCTAATCACTGCACCACCGTGCTGCCCCTAGCAGCATTCAATTACATATATATATATTTTTTTGTTATTTTAACTTACTGATATTCAAAATGTTTTGTATGCTGTTCAACAATGAAAGAGTTTGTCTTCAATGGAAAAAATGGAGTTTTGGAGTTTAGGACTATAATATTGTGAAGCTGATATTTTTGTCTTAAGGTTATTATTCCATCCAAATCTCATACTGGCCCATGCCTAGGTGAGAGTTCACCAAAGTCAGCACCGCCTTCGCCCAAACATATGCCAGCTTCGCCCTGCTAAATCCAGGAAGCTGGGTGTGTGTTTTTGGCGTACCTCAGAGCTATAATTTGGGTCCGCTTAAAGTGTCCAAATTACAGCGTTGTCTCGGCCGGCCTCTGTCTGAGCAGCACAACAAAGTGGTAAATTACTCAATTGTTGGTCGATCAGTAAGCACAAGGTTTTACTTTGGCGGAAGCAGAACGTTTAACAAGAATTTTTAATTTTTTTTTTTATCCGTTTTGAAGCAGGTGTCCATGACGGTAAGCAAGAAAAGAGAAAACAGCCAGTAGCCCGTAATCAGAGAGACAAACAGAAAAAGAGAGAGAGAGTAACAGCTGGACTCCGCTTCTGCAAACCCGTCGAAATAATTACAGGTCTTGGTTGCTACCTTGCCACCTGCACAACGCCCCCATCAAAGAGCGAGACAGAGTCGGAGTTAGGAGTTCGGTGTTCCACCACCCGCACAAATACAGGCTCTGTTTTGGCTACTATTAAAAGCTGCTCTGTGGGCTTCAGCCAGGTGGAGTGACATTTTCGAGGTTATAAAAGTCGATTCACAACCCCATCCGGGCCCCTATTTTGTCTCCTGGCTTCAAACAGCCTTCAGACAGGTTTTGAGACGTTTGTTTGGGTCTGCACTGCCTTTATAGCTGTGAGTGTTGAGACGGTGGGACAGAGAAAGAGAGAAAGAAAAAAGTTTGTAGTTAAGCTTGACATGTCTACACTGCAACGAGGGACGGGATTTTTTCAATTAGCCAGTGTAAACAGAAGCTCTTTGTTTTGGACCAGAGTGTGAAAAAGTACACTGTGGGTTTTGTGATTTTTACCTGAAATAAAAGCAGAATAAGATGTATAAACCTCAAGTATTCATTATATAAGCTCAAATTGGACATGTAAATGTAAATTAACTTGACTCTTCCCTTTTATTCTCTAAGTAAAGTAAAACTAAGAAATAAGTCAAAAAGCAGGAAGCTCTGTATCTTTGTCCATAACTTTATGGTATACCTTTTGCAATAGATATTGCATTAAGAATATAATTAGCAGCAGAGTGATTATTATATTCCCCACCACACCTTAAACCTGAAGTGACAATACCTTGTAAATTACCAAAATTGTTAAAACCGGTCATTAACAGCACAATCTACCGCTGGCGTTGACGTGCCTTCATGTTCATGTTCATTGTTGTTGAATTTGGTCATTTTGACGTTTTATTGTTCAATGTTAAAGTTGTCATGTATGGTTAATATGAAAATGTAATTGTTCGTGTTGGTGTGGTGGCTAATACAATCACTTGCTAATACAAGAAATTTAGAAAATCAGTCAACGTTTTCCTTCAGCCAAATTCTAAGTATAGTGTGGCCATAAACCATTTTATTTGCCCAAGTGACCCTGTTTGCATGTTTGCATTGAAGCTCTGTTTCGTTTACTATTTATATTTTTATCACTTGGTTGTGGTTATTGGGCATCTGCAGCATCTGATTGGCATGGATTCCCTCTGCACACGTCCCTCAACAAAATCTGACCGCTGACAGGGCTGCATTTCTTAAATATTTGAACAAACAGGATGCATTTTGAATGTCAGACAGTCCACCAATGACCATTTTAGTCCTTAAACAAATTTTAGCTTTGCCAAGGTCTCCCAGTCACGAAAAGAAAAAGCCGTTGAAAAACATTTGAAAACTTTTTGTCAACAAAATTAACTCTGCTGCTGTTCCATCCCACTTTCCTCACCAGCTCCCTTGTCTCCAACGTCATCCCTCGAAACCCGATGATCAACTCAATGCTGGGTTTAAAAATACGTATGATGACTTTCCTGCTATTGTTGTCTTTCCTCTGCTAAATAGCTGCGTTCTGCTCCTCCCTGCCGCCAAACCTCTGCTCCCTGAGCTCAGACCAGTCTCTTTGCTAATGTGGCTAATGCCACAAATTGCTGTTTGTTCGCCCTACAAAATAACTGCATTAGACAGAGGGTGAACAAAGGCTCCCTTGTGCTCTGGTTTGTAGAATGTGGACGAACACAGTGTCGTTCCAAACAAACAGAGAGAGATCTTCTTGTTGCTCTTAAGAGAAAGCGACGTACAGAGAATGCGAGATGGCAGCCGGGTCATATTAGTGTGGAAAACCAGGGAGCTGTGCAATAAATAACTTCTTGGCCGAAGGGGAAAATTTAGGAACTTTTCTTCGTTTTGATAAAGTGGTTTTCCCAAACTGTTTAATTTTTTTAATGCACGAATTATGGGTCAAAACCTGACCGCTCAATTGGACACCATGCACCAAAGTAATGGGATTTTGTGAAAATCTGTGTATCTATTTTGTGTTGGGATCAGGGCTGACATGATAAAGTGAGGCCTTTGTTGGGTACAGGGCTGTGCTGGGGTCGAGGATATATTGGTTTTGGGGCCGTGTTGAAGTCAGAGTTGTGTGAGGTTTTGGGGCCAAATTGAGGTTGGAGTTGGAATCAGGGCTAACATGGGACCAGGGTTGTGTTGGGATCGGAGCTGTGTAGAGGTCAGTGCCATGTTGGTAGTCCAGCCTGTGCCAGGGTCTGAGTTGACTTGAGGTCAGGGCGGTGTTGGGGTCAGGACCATGTTGGGGTCGTTGAGGTGTTGGGGTGGGACGACATGGGGTTTCTGGGCTGTGTTGCAATTTGGTGCAGTGTTGAGACTGGGGCTGTGTGGGTTTTCGGGGGAAGTGCTGAGGTCAGAACTGTGAGTGAGTTGATGAGGTGTTGGGGTCAGGACCATTTAGGGATGAGTTGGGGTTGGGATCGGGACCACGTTAGGGTCAGTGCCGTGCTCAACCTGGGGCCGTGTTGGGGTCAGGGCCGTGTTGGGTTTTGATGTTGTAAGAGGATGCTGCGAACACATCCGTAATGAGGGAAACTCTATAGTGTTGGTTCGGATCTGGATTTTCCAGCCTGGCCATGTTATTGTCCAAATCAATGACGTCACCTTACAGATGCTTCCTGTCTCATCAGCTGAAGAGCGAGTGTACGGGCCGCATCATGTGACCTCACCATATCCAACAATGTGTGTGAGTGTGTTGTATGTTAGCCAGACAGTGTAGATGACCTCTGCAGCTAGCAGCATAAGGTCAGGAAGTCAAAGCCACACGGTCAGCGCAACCCAAACAAACAGCAGCACAGCAATCTGAGAGTGTGTTTAAACAGATTTAAACAGCGGCAGGAAGCTGCTCTGTGAAAGTTAGCGACTAGCATCAACCCAGTAATTCCTGACTGTTTTCATACCTCATTTGGTTTGTTTCACCATTTAAGTTGAGACCATGAATGTTTAAAAATGTACTGTTTATAACATCAACCCGGTTATTCCAGACCATTTTCATACCTCATTTGGTTCTTTTGTCCTTTAGGCATTTTTGCATTTTAGCTAAAAAGTGAGATGAAATGAACATTGTATGTTGTTGCTTTTTTTTTAAAGTTAACAGTTTTGAGTCAATTTTAATTTCCATAATTGGACTACTGTTGTTCTGTGTGTTAGATGTTTCTGAACTAGACTTATTTTTTGGAACAAATTTACCTGCAAATAGGGGTTTCTCTAAAAACACCATCCCTGTTTTTGTAAGCTTTAATACAGTATAATCTTTGTCAAGAACATGAGACTAAAAGAGCAGAAAAGTTGAGCTCAGTTCCTAAACTGGTGGGGTATGAGTACTGAAATCACTTTTTATTTATTTTCATTTTATTTATTCATCAAGATGACATTTCCTGATGATTTGGGCATCTTTATGAATCTTGAATGCAATGCAATTATCTTAGAAAAAAATAATAGAAAAAATACTCCACCACACACGGATATACAGTGGGCCACAGACTACTGCTTAGTCTGAATGGTGGTCCCTCTGACTAGAACCAGTTGAAAGCCACTGATCTACATTTAGTACAGTTAGTTCATGTTCTCACGTCACTTTATCCTGGACAGGAGGTCTGGTTGTATTTAAAGAGGAGATTGTTATTCATTTAGATGTATGGTTGAGCTGAGAAATAAAATGTCAAATGATCTGTGATGTGCTTTTTGGGCTTTGATTCATCTGTTGAATTGATGTAATAATGTATTGTGATGACACCTGCAATTTACACCCTTTATCGTTATGTCCTCGTCTGTGCATACTAGGACTCAGAGTCGCTGGACAGCTGCATTCAGAGCACCTTATCGGCTCTGTACGCTCCGTTTGGGGTGACAGCGTCCACCGTGCTGTGGCAGCTCTTCAGCGTGGTTGAACGCCAATACCACGGCGACGGCCTGCGCTGCTTCCTCGACTTCCTGCTTCCCGCCAAGAGGATTCTGCACATCGTCCAGCGAGAGACCTGCGTGAGTAAGCGGGAGAGGCCTGCCGGTGTGGGTTATTGCAGGACTGGTGCATGTTTGCTGTAAAAATGGAAATTGGTAGAACAAATGTTTAATTCTGGACTTTAATTCACAACTTGATCATGTTAGATGAAGTTGTGAATTATCAGGGTATAGTCCTGACGATAATGTAATCCCAAGCCCAAACCTGACCACAGTCTAATTCTAAACCTGAACCTGATGATCTAACCGTAAACCTAAACCTTAAAACGAGCATTAAAAGATTCTTCACTTCATACCTCGAAGTGAAACATTCAGATAGAGTCAGATATTTCAGCTCATCCCCAAACTGATATTCAGAGTCTGCAATTTGTCTCCAAAATAAGTCTAAGTCATAAATATACACACATGTATGTACACACAAAAGCACTCTCTCGCTGATATAACGATACTATAATTAGTGTCTACTGGGTCACTCCTTTAGGCACAAATGCCAGTTTCACTGTCAATGAAACCTGTCGTCAGTCATAAGCGCTGACTGTTGAATACTGGTTCTGCACTATATTAAACTTTGGATTCATAAAGTAACAGAAACAGAATCCAGTCTGTGTGTCTCAAGTGCAGTTGCTCATTGTTGTACATGAAGCTTTTCGTCTGTATCTAAGCCCTGTGATTTATTTGCTGAGAGAAAAGTGGCTGGAGTGGGACTTCAAGATAGACATCGTCATTGTTCCCGCAGCGCAGTGAAAAGAAGCTGTACAGAAAAGGAAGAAAGAGAGAGAGTTATTTACTGCATGAGGCTAGTGGTCACCAGGGAGATCTAGACGAGTTTTGACTTCCTCCATTGTTGCCACATTTAGACTTTTAAAATCGATCAGTTAAAAAGAACAAAACTCAGAGAACACTTTGTTTATGAAAAACCAAAACTGAATGAGTCCGTTTTTTATTTGGGCACAAAATAAGAAATCGGAAAAGGGTTATTTATGATGTTTTTTTATTTTGGTTTTTGAAATGAATAGGAAATATAAGATGGAAAATGGTTTTGAAAGATTTTTTTTTGTTTATTTCTTTGAAAAACAAAATGAACGAATGATACACTGATTGAAAGCTACTCCAGTTTTTCTCTTGTTCACATGCTCAGCTATTCAAAAGAAAAGTGGAAACTAGACATTTAGGGGGATGTCTAAGCACTGACTCATGCAGGTGGTGAAATCTGTCCTGTCCACACATGGTTAGGATGGAGATGGGATGAAGATTGCTGTAACACTGAGTGTTGCAACATTTTGGGGTTGGGGAGAACGACCTCAGTGGAAGTTAAACCTCAGATAAAACCCTTTGGGTTCGAGTATTTTCTGGGCTGGTAGTTTCAATAACAGTAATATGTTATAGTTATTAAAAAGTAGCAAATGAAAAGTACACTCAGAAGTAACTAGTAATAGTAATACATTATTTTTATTAGTATCAACAACCTCACTGGCTGTATTTTTACATGTATCACACGATAACATCGCTAAAAACAAACGGAAGCTAATGGTGATCAGCGAACATTAGAAAAATGAGGTGTGTAAAGTAGCTGAAACTTAAAATAAATTGGCTTGGGCATAAATCATTGTAAAGTTTCAGACTCAGACAGTCTGTCCATGTTTCTGCTCTCAGATCTGACCTCGTGAATTATCCCTGCGGTTGTGTCTAGAATTTGCTTGTGGGTACAAGTGGAAGGATCTGAAGCGACCATTATACGAGGTTGATCAAAAAAAGGAAATGGGAAATTGGAAAATTACTTGTTATTTTGGTGATTATGTGATTATTTGTCATAGTGAACACAACACAGCACAGCACACAGTGCACCACAATGAAATGTGACCTCTGCATTTGACCCATCCGTGAAGGAGCAGTGGGCAGCTGACATGGGCAGCACCCGGGGAGCAGTGCTTGGGGGTGGTACCTTGCTCATGAGTACCATAGTGGTACCTTTCCCATTCTGGGATTTTGAACCTGTAACCTACAGTTCACAGAGCGAACACCCTAACTGCTACACTACATTTTTGGGGGTTTTTCTTTTGGTATTATTGTGAAAAACAAATGAACAAGTAATTTTATGTGACTTCTTGCAGTGTTAAGTTGTTAACACAGGTTTCTCTAACATTTTTGGGTTTGTGTTTTTTTTTTCACTTCTGTCAGTCGCGGTTCAAAGGTCTGCTGCTGTACCACGAGGGCTGGCCACTGTGCATCCACGAGAAGGTGGTGCTGCAGCTGGCCCCACTGCACAAGGTGCGTCTGAAGCAGGGTGACTTCTACCTACAGTTGGTTCCGCTAGGCCGCAAGGCCGCCAAACTGGTGATAAAATGCTTGTCGAGCAGCGGGCACGCCCTAGCCGAGATCGCCGTGCCGGAGAGCATGTACGCCAGCGTCTTCACCGCTGACTTCCTGCAGAATGTGACACGTGAACGCAACCTGCAGCCACTCCACAACTGCCTGCTAAGCACCGGCTCGGCCGTTTACCGCACCCCCTGGAGGAACGTGGTCAACCCCGTCTTCGTCAGGAGCGCCTCCGAGGGCATCATGCAGCCGCGAGCGCGGGCGCCGGTTATCAGAGTGGCACCGCTGGGCTCCACCGGAACACTGGACAGTCGCCGGAGCTCCAGAGAGTCACTGGGCTCGCAGGGGGCTGAGTCCACAGTATCGGAACCCATCCCAACTCGAGCCACCCCTACAGACGAGACAAGCCCCCAAAAAGGTGGGGAAGAGGGCGGGAAGGGCAGAGGAGGAGGGGGCGGAGTTTCCAAGTGCCTCTCCTTCAGCACTGATCTCAGCAACCCGACCCCACGTCGGCGTCACCCCCGTGACTCCGCCGCCTTCGAGACGCGAAGACTTTTCCGCAAATCATACATGGAGGCACTGCAGAACCCCATGAACTTGGGCTCAAGCTCCGAATCCATTTTAGAGGAAGGGGCGGGCGAGATGAGGGCAAGGAGCGATTCCAATGGACGCTCGGCACAACGCGAGTCCCTTCCCCGCCGGATTTGTGCCCGCGGTTGGCTTGGCAGTGGGGGTGGCGGTGGTGGCGATGACGACTCCCGCACCGCCTCCAGCTCTGGCTCGCCGCTCCTCCTGCTCCCATTGCCACGGGGATTCCGAGCCGCAGTCGACCAAAATGAAAGACGCTCCAAGTCTCTGGAGCGCACCAGCAAGGCCGCCCAGGTCAAGGGGCACCGGGCACGCTCGTCCTCAGGGGGCTCGGGGGGAGCAGCGTCGCCGCGGAAGCTGGCAAACGGATACACGCTGCGCTTCGGCAGGCTGGACCTTGAGGCGACGTTTTTCCCCAGCTCAGAAAGGCGGGGCAGCAAGGCAGACTCTGGTAGGTAGCATGCTGATGTCGCTGGAAAGGGAATGAAAGTTGGTGGGGATCACTTAGCATCAGACCCATGATTATGTGTGCAGTGTGTTATAATACAGCTTGAGTAAAAGTACTAAAGTAATATGAAAAGTCAT
Organism: Distichodus sexfasciatus; assembly: GCA_032718565.1. Classification (NCBI taxonomy): domain Eukaryota; kingdom Metazoa; phylum Chordata; class Actinopteri; order Characiformes; family Distichodontidae; genus Distichodus; species Distichodus sexfasciatus. Next base: position 6,655,135 of record JAVGVS010000004.1, read on the forward strand.
TAAGAATAGTACTGGAGTACAAGTACTTAAGTATACAAAATGAACAGAAATGAAGTACTAAAGTGTTAAATTATTACTAGGGCTGGGTATCGTTGCTGATTTCCTGAATCGATTCGATTCCGATTCACAAGATCATGATCTGATTCAATTCTCGATTCGATATCAATTTATTCAGAGATTTCTTTGCGTCAATACTAGTTTTGCTTGGTTATAAAATAACCTGTTTTAAACCCGAAGTGTTGCCAAACATCGGCCTTTAGGCCAGACGGTGATATGAGTGGAGCAGCTTCAGCCATGGCTCTATTTGGTTTCGGTTTCGCCGGTCTCACGTTTTTATAGCTCTCCTTGCACGGTCGCGAGAAGTAGTGCATAGCCGCAGGAAAAGATCGATCTACGAATTTTTGAATCGATATCGTATTTTTCGAACGAGAATCGATATTGATCGGTGCATTGATTTTTTGAACCCAGCCCTAATTATTCCTAGAATAAAAGTATTGAAGTACATGAAATGAACAGAACATAAGTATGAAAGAGTTAGAACACTATTTGAATAAAAGTATTGAAGTGTATGAAATTAAGTATTAAGTGTCAACAACTACTTTTCTCGAGATAATGACATTCATTTATTCATTCTCTGAACCACTAAATCCCAACTGGGGTTGCGGGGGCACCGGAGCCTATCCCGGGAACTTACGGGCACCAACACACCACAGGGCACACACACTCACGCAATCACACTCACATTCACACCTTATGGGCCAATTTAGAGTCACCAATTAACCTATCGTGCATGCCTTTGGGCTGTGGGAGGAAACTGGAGCACGCGGAAAAAACACACATGAACATAGGGAGAGCATGCAAACTCCACACAGAAAGGCTCTACGTCCATCCCCAGGATTCGAACCCAGGATCTTCTCGCTGTGAGGCAGCAGCGCTAACCACTGTGCCACCCTGAGATAATGACATAGTTCTCATAATCTCAACATATCAGAGGTTATTTTCTCTAGATGTATTTTTCTTGTGATTTTGACATACGCAAAGTTGTTGTCTAGAGATAACGCCGTATTTTTCTTGTTCTCGTTATTTTTAAAAGGCTGCAGGTGGTGATATCAGCGAGTAATTCAGTATCACTTTCCAAAAGAACTCAAATATGTTCATTTCTGTGACTGCAGACGAAATTAGGGAACGAGTAACGAGTGTTGTGAGTAGAAATGTAACGTCAGCAGAGTCTGGCCTTGGGCGTCACGTTCCTGCGCTAATGAGGCCTTCACGCCTTTTTCCACACGCCAGTTCGTCTGTGTCAAGCCCTCTAGCCTCAGGCCCCGAAAAGCAGATCTACTTTCAGACTCTCATTCCGCCGCGGCTCGATGGGCGATGTGGGCGGATCATTGCTGCAACCTGCCATGGGGTGGAGCTTAACCTGACAGGGAACCGCCCCCTCCCTCCCTCTCAAAAATAAAATCCTGCAGGGTGTTTTAATGGCCCAACCCTTCTAATAAACACACACACACACACAGACTTTGTTTTTCTTTCCCATTAGTCTCTGTTTTGCTGTACAGATCTATGCCCTGTAGGTTAGATACTGAGAGATAGGGAGCGAGAGAGCGAGGGAGAGGCTGAGGGACGGAAGAAGGGGTGTTGCCAGGGGAACCACACTGTTTTAGTTAGCTTTTCCTTCTGTTGATGGTTGAGAAACCAAGGGTGGAGAAATAAAAGGGTGGATGACATCTTAGCTGCTAGGTGATGTGATGGTGTGAGGTGATATTCTGTCAGTTTAACATTTCAGCAACACTCCACAGCCTTGTCTAGGAGCTCCTTATCTCACACACACACACACACACACACACTCATAAAAAACACACAGTCATGTCTTGTTGCCTTTGCTGTTTTTGCTAACCCTAAACACACAAGGTTCTAATGGCTTTCATTCTATTCCAAGAAAACCCTAAATCTATATATTTAATCTAATCTTCACCCATAATCTAACAATAACCCTACGCTTAATCCATTCCTAGCCCTAAACCCAATTCAGAGTCTAAACCTGGCCCTATATCTGAACCTAATTCAAAACAGAAACCCCACAATATTTTTTTCCTAAATCTAAAGCTAATTTAAATCCTAAACCTGGCCATAATCTATTCCTATATGTAAACCAGATCCAATGTCTAAACTAACCATAGTCTAATCCTGAACCTGACCCGTATCAAACATACACCTTACCATAATCATATTCTAAACCTAATCCAAAGCCCAAACCTGGTCATAATTTATTTCTAAACTTGAACCTAATCCAAAGTCTAAACTGAGCATAGTCTAATCCTAAACTTCACCCTGCCCCAAACATACATCTGACTACAGAGGTGGACAGTAACTCAGTACATTTACTTGAGTACTGTACTTAAGTAGAGTTTTTGAGTATCTGTACTTCACTTGAGTAGTATTTTATTTGTAAACTTATGATTTCCACTTCACTACATTTGGAAGACAAATACTGTACTTTTTACTTCACTACATTTCTATAAAGGTTCTCGATACTCGTTACTTTCAAATCTGTGGATAAAGTGGATGTTATTCCCCGTTTTCTATAAGGTGGTTGTTTGGCAGGTGACAGTCTATCAGTAATCAGTAGGGTTACATCACGCCTGTAGACTGGAACTATAAAACCAAGTTCAGACAGTTCTGCTGTTTTCTGTCTTGATTAGAACATTGTTGCTGTTGGAAAGTCATGAAGCTAGAGGTGTAGAGCTGGGTTTTTAAGCAGGTTGGAATGTTGATTTTATGCTGTGAGCTGCATTTACAGCTACTACACTGTCCTCCTGATTAACATACACATACATGTGTGCACACACTGCCAGAGCTGTGTCAGAACACTACCATGCTGTTTTGTGTGGTGTGTAGTCTTACAATTAATTAATAAAATAAACTAATGACTGGTTTTCTTTATCAGTTTAGGTTGTGTTTTATTCTGTAACATTCTGCCAGTTCCTTATTCTATAGCTTCTACAAGCTAGTCAGAGGCATTAGGGATTATAAGCGTTGTGGCAATAATGCAACAATGCGGTGAAAGAAGATGTACTTTTAATACTTTTAAGTATTTTTTAAAACAAGTACTTCAGTACTTTAACTTAAGTAAAAATTTGACTGTACGACTTTCACTTGTATTGGAGTAACATTTGACTACTGGTATCTGTACTTTCACTTAAGTAATGAAATTAGGTACTTTGCCCACCTCTGTCTGACTATAATCAAATCCTGTACCTAAACCTAATCCTAAACCCAAAACTGACCATACTCTAATCCTCCACCTGAACCTAATCCAAAGTCCAAACCTCTCCATAATCTAAACCTAACCTTAACCTTAAAACCAGCACTAAAACAGTATCAGCACATGTCCAGTGTTCTCACTTTACACCTATCAGTGACACATTCTAATGGAGTCATGCATTACAGCACAAATCCTAATGGAATCACACACACACACACACACACACAGCAGGTTCGGGTGAAGTCCCTGGAGTGTGTGTTTCATTTCCCTGGCGTATTCTGACCGCCGTGTTCCCACGCTCCGCACTGGTGAAGTCCTGAAGGATCAGACCGGATCAGATGACCCCACCCCCCCTTCACGTCCCTGTGGGAGTGTCTTTGTAGCACAGCTACCTGTGCAGCGTCCCACACACACACACACATTCCCATCCTCACCGCTCGGCCGCTCCCAGACAGATGGATTCCCTCATTCATAATGCCTGTCTTTGTGTTGTGTGGATGCAGGAGGGATGCTTATGGACTGTTAGATCTTTTTTAACTTGAAACTCAAACCCAGCACAGGCTGACTCAGGCTTTGTTAGCCACTCGAATACCACCCCCCACCCCCCAAATCCCCTCAACCCCCTACTCCCACCACTAACACACACACAGATCAGCCAGCGATGCTCCATGGGACACAATATTCCGGCTCCTATGACATCAGAGCTTTCAGTTCTACAGGAATCTCCAAAGCCTTAACTATACCAGAATCTAATCCTAAAGCTGAACATAATCCAAAGGCTAAACATGACAATAGTCTAATCCTAAATGTCAACTAAATCCAAAGCCTAAACTTTACCAAAATTCAGTGCTGAAATTCCAAAGTCTAACCCTGCCCATAAACTAATCTTAAACCTGACTATAATCTAATTCAAAACTAACCAAAACCAAAATCTCACCTTAAATTAATGCTAAACCATACCCTAATCAAAATCTTAAACCTGACCATAAACTAATCCTAAACCAGAACCTAACCAAATCATAAACCTGACCATAATCTAGTCCTAAATCGGACCTAATCAAAAGACTGAACTTGACCATACAATATTCATATAACTGACTCTAATTTTTGGTTACAAATTAAGGATTAAATTGTAATTAAGGTTACAAAAAATAATTAACTTAGTCTTAAACCTGACCATAATCCAAAGCCTAAACCTAACCATAAACTATTCTTACACCTGAAACTAATCTATAGCCTAAACCTGTCCATAACCTATTCCTAAACCTAAACCCTAAACCAGAATTGATCTAAACCCATACCTGAACCTAATCTAAAGCTTAAACTAGACAGTAAACTATTCCTAAACCTGACCCTAAACCAGAATTTATCTAAACCCATACCTGAACCTAATCTAAAGGCTAAACTAGACCGTAAACTAATTCTGAACCAAAATTTATCTAATCTTAAACCTGAACCTAATAGCCTTAACCTGACCATAATTTAGTCCAGCAATGTCCAAATCTGCGGTGTGGGTCCACGGGGAGGCGATCGGCAGAACGTGGGAGACGGATTTGGGGCCCTTCCTTGTTGGAAAATCACAGTATTTAGGAAGTGCATCAAGAGCAGACAGGAAGTGCAGGCCAGCGAGAGACAATGGCCGAGAGAGGGAGTGGAGCGACCAGAATCCTGACCACAGAGAGGGTCTCTCTTTAAAATCACAACCTGACCATCAAGTCTCTTTTCCTCTTGCTCTCTTAATTAGCATTCTGAAATTCTGAACGGTTCTCATTGATTAATAAATAATTTGTCAAAATAAATCATTTCAAAATAAAGTAAGGTCCGGATGTACAGTGGCCGAGAAAGCCCAACGCAATTCAAAGTTAAAAACGTGCTGCAAAACCACAAAGCGTTTCATTCAAGTTCACAGCGCACGCTCAAACACACTACAAATTCGTAGACGCGACACAAACTCAGAAATTACTTTCATCAATTTCGTCATTACACAACGCAAAACACAGTAATTTCACTTACTGGTCTCCACCTCCTCGGGACTTCAAACTAATAAGGATGTGGTCACCCAAAACAGTGTCCTCCGCAAACACTTCCGTTGTGTTGTGGCCTTTTAGAAGATGCATGTGTTTTCTGTATTTGCAGTGCGTTGTAGAAGATGCATGTGTTTTGCATCGTGTAATGATGAAATTGATGAAAGTGATTTCTGAGTTTGTGTTGTGTCTATGAATTTGTAGTGTGTTTGAGCGTGCGCTGTGAACTTGAATGAAACGCTTTGTGGCTTTGCAGCACGTTTTTAAACTTTGAATTGCGTGGGGCTTTCTCGGCCACCGTACGGATGAGATCTGGAGTTTAAATCATTGTCATTCCAATACATTTTCAACATATTTTTATTATAGGCCAAATTTTATTTGCTAGGTTTTGGTTTTTCTTTCCCTGAGCCGGGTCTAATCCCTGTTTTATAGTAAATACCCAGAATACATTCATCATCATGTTCCTGAGCCCATAATTGTGCTGTTTTAACGCCACGTGTTTTACAGTGAATCCCACATAAAGCCTCTTAGTAGCTGTACTCCATGTTGCATGAATGTTGCAAGAACTCTCACAGTGAATGGATCTCTCTCCATCTTGCTGTCTTTCTTGCTCTTTCTCTCTGCCTCTATCTCTCTCTCCACTCTCTCTCTCTCTGTATACTCTCTCTCTACACTCTCTCTCCTCTCTCTCTCTCTCTCTCTCTGTCTGTCTCTCTCTCTCTCTCTCTCTGTCTGTCTCTCTCTCTCTCCCTCTCTCTCTGTCTCTCTCTCTCGCCACTCTCTCTCTCTCTCTCTCTCTCTCTCTCTCTCTCTCTCTCTCTCTACCTTTATCTCTCCCCATTTCTGTCTTTCCCTGTCTTTCTCCTATCTATCTGTCCATCCGTCCATCCATCTGTCTGTCTGTCTGTCTATCTATCTATCTATCTATCTATCTATCTATCTATCTATCTATCTATCTACCACTCACTCACACCCTCTCTCTCTACAGCTACACCTAACCCTAACTCTAACCCCAACTCCAGTAACTAAAAGCAAATATTCATATTTTTTCCTCATCAAGACTGACTCTCTCACACAAAAAATGTCCTCACAAATACACAAAGATGTGACAAAACTCTTAATTTTTCTACCTTGTCAGGGATAATCAGGGCCTCAGACTTGCCTAGAAATCACACACACAGATCAGGTGGAAGTTGATTTTCTCTCGTGGTTCAAAGCATGTAAGGTGTGCACATCTGGTCTGGGGATGACTCATTTTTGACTCACCACCTTTTTTCACTCTTTTTTGTTAATCATATATGAAATAACCCACATCTCTGTCTGCCCCTCTGACTTTACTGTCTTGTTTGGATTGGATGGTGAAGTCATGTCTCATTTCTTATCTCCAACTTATTACCAGCCTCATAAAACACCACCGAGCTGTATAAAAAGACTACACATTAAAATGAAAAAAAGATGTTCCAAGATCAAATTGGACCAAAATGTTCTGAAGGGGTTTACCAAAATTGAACAATTTTTTGTGTTGATGAAAACACCCGACTGAAATCCTAATATTTCTGCTTATCACCTCCATTTCTTGTGTGTGTGTGTGTGTGTCACAGGTGTGCCTGACTCCCAGGTCGGACAAGGATGAGCAGCAGCGAGGAAGAGCCTCGGGTGGTCTCGCCCCTCTGTCTCTGCTCTTCCCTGCTCCCCCTTAGTGTCCCTGCTGTCTCTGCTGCACGCCCAACTCATCACCCAGCTCAACCCGAGCTGCTGACCTCCTATAGTCACTCTGCCTGGTGAGCAAACACAATACAGGGTGATGCAATAGTGTATCTTTAGTCACCATAAGCACAAGGGGAAATCTATCTATCTACAGCATCTGTCTGTCTTGTCTTTCCGTTCATTTATCTAACTATCTATCTATCCCTCCAGCCCATTCCTCTCTCATACACAAATATTCATATGTTTTCCTCCCAGGTAACCGTGATCGGTGTTGTCGTGCAGTGCTGCAGGTGTGCACGAGGGGTTCAGTGTGGACAGATGAGAGTTTCACCTCCAAAGACTTCACCTGTTTAATGGGCTAGCTACTGCTCCACATCCGGCCAGACACACAGCCAACAAACCCACACATAAAGGATTTCTGCACGTCTTCCCTTGGGTATGTAGAAAGAGGGAAATCAGACGATCAGCCATGATAAGAGACATTATCTATGGAACAATGACACCTGTTACATGTTACACTCCTGTGAATAAAAAAGAGGATAACAATACACTTTAAAGCATGTTATTTCTGGGTAAAGGATTTTTGTGCACTTGTATCTGATTTAAGACACAAATTAAAAAAGTATTTGTGCTATGGGAGAGAGATAGATCTCAAGATAGAGCCTGAACTCTCCCCCAGACTATTTTCTTTTATAGGTTGCAGATGCAATAAGACAAGAAGGCTGGAAAACTGACACACTGCTCAGTCAGCTTTTGCATGAGAGTGTGTGGCTTGTGTTTGTGTGTGTGTGTGAGAGAGGGAGTGAGAAATAGTGTCCCCAGCATTCAAAAAAAAAAAAAAAAATTCTGTCACTTCCTGTTCTCAGAAAAGAGAAGAGAGCTGTGGGTTTGACTGTGCTAGTGAATTCCAGGAAACAGCCAGACCAGTCATACACTTTTTCTCATCTTTTATGTCAGGCTGCAGGCACTTCATTAACATCCTACAATACATGTTTGTTATTAGATAAATAACACTACAAAAATATATTACATATAATATAATATAACAACATAACATAATATAACATAATATAATATAATATAATATAATATAATATAATATAATATAAATGTATAGGGTGTTGTTCTGTGACAAGTATGACATTATGTTATTGATGCTTTTTGAAGCCAGTTGGGAACATTCTGACACTGTGGTCATCATTAAACTCACACATAAACACTCACACCTCATGCCGAGCTTTAATAATAGCCCCGGGGCTCAGAGCCAGTAATCAGCGGCTGTGGATTTGGGGTCAGGCTCAGCTTGGACTGTATGTCTTAACACTCGGCTATGCCACATATTTGTTGAAAAGCGTAGCCTCAGGTGCAGGGAGTGGAACCTGTCCTGTCTTGCTCTTGGAGAGAGAGAGAAAGACAGAGCGAGGGAGACAGGCCTTAGCGTGTCAGGAACTAGACAGGTATCATCCAGCTGTCAAAACCTACAGCTGTGCACTTGAAAAAAAATCAGACATTAGCATGTTAAAACATCTGGAATTCCGAGAATTTATCTCTTTATCAAAAGTACATTTTCTCTTTGAGCTTCTAAGCATATTATTTTTATCAAAATATTATCTTACTAACATATTTTCATAGGTTTTTAAGTTAATTCTTAATAATCACTTATAACAAAACTATCAAGCATTTTTCTTAAAAGCAAAAGGAAATCATCTTCCAATGCATTCAACATTCCATTTGACAAGGCTTTATTGATATTTGTCACATGCACAGTTAAGAACAGCATGTAATGATATGTGCCCTGAATTGGCCATGAGACTATGTGAAAGTTCAACAAATACATTAAAATCGAATATGAAATGCCAAAACTAAGGTAATGTATAAACAGTATAATATGTAATATCTGGACAATTTCATAAAAATATAGATATAAAAAATATAGAAGGTCCTGGGTTCAAGCCCCGGGTTGGTTGTGGGGTCTTTCTGTGTGGAGTTTGCATGCTTTCCCCGTGTTCGCGTGGATTTTCTCGGTGTGCTCCGGTTTCCTCCCTCAGTCCAAAAACATGCAATACAGGTTTACTTGTGACCTGAATTGGCCCCGTAAGGTGAGAATGTGGGTGTGATTGTGTGAGTGTGTGCGCCCTGCGGTTTGTTGGCGCCCAGGGTTGTTCCCCACCTTGCGCCCATAGTCCCCGGGATAGGCCCTGGTCCCCCCATGACCCCGATAGGGATTTAGCAGTTTGGATAATGAATGAATGATTGAAAACCGTTTGTACAATAATAATATTGTTGCTGTGCATGTTGCATTAGAAGAGTGCATTAAATTCCAATACTAATCCAGCATGTGTTCCCTCCTCAGGCTTCTCTCCCAAATGCGCTTTACTCAGTTCTGATCCTCACAGATAAAGAGGCTTCTGTCAGGCTGGACAGAGACTTCTCCATCCCAGTGAGTACATTTCACACACTCCCTTTAGATAGAGACATTGAGAGAGAAACAGCAAGAGAGATTCAGTTTTCTGTTTTTCCTTATTAAACTCTGTAGTTGTTGCTTTAATCCCAAATGCTTTTTTATGGAAATGTATTAAAAAAACAGTGCATAAATCATAATCCAGATACAGAGGTGTTAGCCGAGTGTGTTCACTCTCATTCACAGTGTGAAGTGGTGACGTCTCTCAAAGCTCTGCAGAAGCACATTGACCTGTCTCAGCTCACCCGTGACCTGGACGGCACTTTCCCCTACGACCATGACCACTATGTCCAGTTCAGACAGGTACATTCACTCCGGACCTCAATTGCTAATTTTAGTAAGACTGGTTCAGATTTCTTGACTATAATTTTTTCCCCTGCAGAGGATTGAGCAGTTCTCCAGCAGCTGCAGCACGGCCATCTCATCCCTGCAACAGTCCATCCACATGCTTAACAGCAGTGGCAGTCTGGAGAGCGCCAAGGTTACAATTATTACACTTCTTTTTCCTAGAAGATAACAAGGTTTGTCTATCAGAACTCAAACTGCTAATATTTGTTGTTTTTTCAGGAGGTGTCAGACATAATTCGTCAGCAGAGGAACCTGATGAGGAGTGTATTGGAGGACACACACCTCAACCACCTCCGACTGGAGGGAGGCACCTTCCTGGCCCGGGTCAGGAAAGAAGAAATGTGTGAAATCGAGAGCTACAGGTAGCTTAGCAAATGGTGCTAGCCAGAAGCTAATCAATATCATGTATAAATTCAAAATTCAGACCCAGCTTATAGATGATTACAAGGCTAATAATGAATGGAACCCAAAATGATTTCTCACAGATGTTGTGTTGTATTAGAGCTAGTGTGAAATATTTTTTCTCAAGTTACTTGAAATGACCTTAAATCCCAGTATGGGCTTCATTCACTTTTTGTGCTGCGTGCTGATCTGTCATTGCCCGGTAATGCAGGGATGCAGTGGACATGGCATGTGCAATGTACAACCAGATGGATGAGGAGGTCCATAAACTCGTCATCCTGTCTAACAAATCCCTACAGCAGCTGGAGAACCTTCTGGAACTACGCACCTTCCAGGAGGAGAGTGAACGGGTGAGATAGAGGGTCATACAAATTGTGTTAATATTAACAGGGATTGGTCTGTATTTTTTATGTTTTTGAGGAGTTTAAATAGTCTTTGTGTGTCTTTATACAGATTAAACAATGGTTCAGTGTAGAGGGAGAAAAACACGTGACTCCTCTGGACTCTCTCAGTTTCACCCTGACAACCCTGCAGGAGATGAGACAAAGCCTAGAACAGTTCATGGAAGCAGCAGCGGTGAGGGTTTTTGTTCAAACTTTTTTTTCAAGGTTTAAATGCAAGCTGTCAATGACACCCCCCTTTCACTTTTAGACATGTTAAGATATTTGATTCATCTACTTGCAGCATCACCTTTTGATTGTGCATCTTTGTGTTAAAAACAGCTCCAGCAGAAGCAGGCTGCGGCACTGGTCCAGGAGTCCAGACGCATGTCCAGCTCATCTCTGCTTGATTTCAAGCAGCACATCAGCTCAGTTCTTCAGCGCACTGAGGCACGAAAGACACAGTTAGACATCCTGATCAACCTCTATGAGTTCTATGAATCAGTAAGAAGCCTTTTACCCTTGAAAGAAAGGATACTAACATTTTAAACAGCTCTCAACACAACAAATATCTTCAATCAAGTTGCCTTTGATTCAAGCAGACCTGCTTTTCTTGGGCCTTCATCTTGAGACCTTGAATCGAAGGCAACTGGACTTCTTTGAGGTTCAGTTCCACTTGATTCAAGCTCTCAAGACTACCCGGTTTTGCATGACTAAGAGCCTACAAATTTTTAGGCATCATAATATTGGGTGATTGGTGCATAAATCCTGCAACCAATTCTTTTTCCCCAGGCTAACCAATGGATGGCCCACTGCCAGGACTACTTCCAGCATCTGAGCTTGGAGGAGGGCGGCACAAGCCTCTCCCCTGAGGTTGTGCAGGTCTTGCGGGACTACCACAGCGAGGCCACCAAGTTCTCCATTGAGAACTTCAGCTCTCTCAACGAGACGGTGGCCGAGCTGGGCAGCCCACGAGAACTGCAGCAGTGGAACGCTATTTGGACCAAATGTAAACTGACCAGATGTCAGCTGGAGGAAGCTCTGACAAAAGCCACAACAGCACCGCAGGACACCACAAAGACTGACCTTGATGTCACGCAACCATGTTCTGACCCTTTGGGTAATGGCTCTAGTCTCTCAATGAATGAGTCTGGCACTAATCCACATCCTGACAGAATCAGCAAACCCCTGGAGATGCAATTTGGAGAGTGTAACAGGCCTGACCCTGGCACTCCACCGCAAGCATCCAGACTCAACCTGTTTGACTTAGAAGAAGCGAAGCCCCACTCGGCAGGGCCTTTCTCCAAGAGGGACTCTCCTTTCTTCTGTTCATCATTTCCCTTCCTACCAGAGAGCGGGAAGCTCTCGCCGTCCCTCTTTGATGACACGGATAGTGACTGCACTATTGACTCCTCCTACTCGTGTCGTTCAGAGCCAGTTCGTTCAGCAGGAGGAACACGGCACCGCAGGCCTCCGCTGAAGAAGCTCATGAAGAAGACATTGAGCCATGATGGTGGGCACTTGGACTCAGCCGGACACTATGGGTACACAGGGGTTTACATCAGAGGGCTGGAGGTCACCAACAATGTGTGCATGGAGAAGAAGCTGCACAGGCCTGATGTGAAGAGTCCACCACTGGTGCGCAGTCGTAGCCTCTCCATCACATTGGGAGTTGACTGCAGACTGGATGTAGAGGAAGGGAAGAGACAGAGCAGGTCAGACAGACACTGAAATACTATTTGATTGAGTGATATATTGATATATTGGTTGTTGATTGAGTTGTTGCCTTCATTGTTGGTGTTGGGGAAGGATGGAAGGACTGATTGATGGATGGCTGAGTAGACTGATAGATGGATGAATGTTTGGATACATTGGTGATTGTATGGTTGTTCAAATAAATGTGTGGTTATATTGTTGAATGGATGGTTGGATAGACAGATGACTTGACACAAGGCCTGATGGATAAATGGGCAGATGGATGAATAATTGTTTGAATAGATTGATGGGTGGTTGAATGCTTGGTCAAATAAATGTCTGGTTGGTTGGATCAATAGTTGGATGGACTGAAAGATGAATGGCTGGATGAGTAGATCGATAATTGGTTGGACAAATGGATGGATGGGAGGTTGTATGGTTGGTTTAATAAAGAATGAATAGATAGAATAAAGGTTTGATGAATATGGATGAATGATTGGATGGTTGGATAGACGGAAGCCCTGACGGGAATGGATGGGTTGTTGTTTGCTTAGTTGAATAGGCTAACTGTCCAGTTGGTTGATTTGTTCGTTGGATGAATGATTGGATGGATAGGATTCCGTGGGTGGTTGTATTGTTGCTTGTGGTTGTATGGTTGGTTGAATAAATGTCTGAATGATTTGTTGGTATGTTGGCTGTGTGGTTTGATTGACTGATGAATGGATAGATATAAGACCTGAGTTATTGATGGATAGATGAATGGATGGTTGATTGATTAGATAGGCACTGAGTGGTTGGGTGGCTGGTTAGTTTATTGGCTAGATGGTTGCTTGGGAGCAGGTTCTTTAGAAGAAAACTGGAAACTTGAGTGGAAAAGTCGCTATTCATCCTAAATGTAATGGATCTGTCCATGGGAAAGTAGCTTTTGCTACCGACTCAAAACTTTTCCTATGTCCTCTCTCTCCATTAGTAAAATCCAGCACATTATGGATGAAATGATCTCCACAGAGAGGGAGTATGTTCGGTCCCTGGCCTACGTTGTCGAGCACTACTTTCCTGAGATGCAGAGGCCAGATCTGCCACAGGACTTGCGAGGCAAGCGCAGCATTATCTTTGGCAACTTGGAGAAACTGTGTGACTTCCATAGTCAGTACTTCCTCAAGGACCTTGAACAATGTGCACATGCTCCCCTCTCTGTTAGCAGCTGCTTCCTCCGACATGTGAGTATCTGAGTCCACCATCAACCATGTACACTTGCGCTTAATTAGCAAGACACAAACAGTAGCCTGTGCAGTACTTAAGTTGATCCCCAGATAAATTCGCTCAGAATAATCATTATTTTTATGTCCAATTTGCAGGAAGACCAGTTTGGCATGTATGCTCTATACAGCAAGAACAAGCCCTGCTCAGATGCTCTGCTCACCAGCCACGGCAACAGTTTCTTCAAGGTAAGATACTACTTTTAAGAACTGAATGTACATTCTTCACAAGACTTTTTCCTCTTCTTGTGCCTCTTTGTGGATAACTTTCAGTTAGGGATCAAGTGATATAGCTTGAACAGCCTTTGAAGCACTTCAACCTCAAGTGGTGCACATCACCACCAATTTGTATTAATTTTGCCTCAGAACAAGCAGGTGGAGCTGGAGGACAAGATGGACCTGGCCTCCTACCTGCTGAAACCCATTCAGAGGATGAGTAAATACGCCCTGCTTCTCAAAGACCTAATTAAAGAGTGCAGCCAGTCAGAAGAGCAGGAACTCGCCGACCTCAGGACGGCAGAGGAGATGGTCAAGTTCCAGCTGCGCCACGGCAATGACCTGCTGGCCATGGACGCCATACGGGGATGTGATGTAAGCAGCTGGGGCATGTGGAGAAAAGATTTGTTTACATAAAGATAGAACAAAGAACAAAAAGATAAATTTCTGCTTTGGTTGAGTTTCACTGAAAATGCGTTGTTTTTCTGTAGGTAAATTTAAAGGAACAGGGCCAGCTGAGGTGTCAGGACGAGTTTGTCGTGTGGTGTGGACGCAAGAAGTACCTCCGCCATGTCTTTTTGTTTGAGGACCTGATCCTCTTCAGCAAGACCAAAAAGATTGAGGGGGGATACGACATTTACATCTACAAGCAGTCCTTCAAGGTACAGGGTGGCTAATATTAGCGTTAGCATACCAGTTATTTATCTTACATTAGCTTACGTGTAATTTAGCTTACATTTAGCCTTCCTATGGTTTTTAGTTCTTGAGCGATTTAAGAATTTTCACATGGTTCATTCAGTATGCCCACGTCACAGATTACTTACACGTCCCTGTTCCTTTGCGTTGATGTGCTTTACCATCTGTGCAGACAAAAGTGTTTATGACTGTCACATTTAATTCTCTTTAACCTCACCTACAAGTTTTGAGACTCGAGATTGCTATCACAGGGCTCAAGCTGCCAACTCAAGTCCATAGCTCTTGTGTTACCATGACTGAGTTTGAATGATTCCATGCAAATTTGAAAGTGACCTGTCTGCCTGTTCCCCTGCAGACTGCAGAGATTGGCATGACGGAGAACGTGGGTGAGAGCGGCCTGCGCTTCGAGATTTGGTTCCGCCGCAGGAAGTCCCAGGACACATTCATCTTGCAGGCCAGTTCAGCCGAGACCAAAGCCGCCTGGACCAGCATCATCGGCAAGATCTTGTGGAGACAAGCGCTGAGGAACCGAGGTCAGGCAAAAACTGTCTTGGAAATGTGGAACATATTTGTTTAGTTTTGAGCCAATGTTAACCTGAAAAGTATTTTCATGTCATGCTTCTTATATTGTAAGCTTTGAATTATTGAACATCCTTGGTGCAAATTGTGTTGTTCAGTTGGTTATGTATTTAAATCCATGAAGTCTTTTAACTTTTAACGTCTTAGCACCGACCATTAAAGCAGATTCCTTGTATGTACTTGGCAGTAAAAGATTCAGATTTAGAATCTGATTACACATACTGACGCTTGTCATCTCTGTGCTGTAGAGTTGCGGATGCAGGAGATGGTTTCCATGGGGATAGGCAACAAGCCATTTATGGACATTAAACCAAGTGAAGCAGCCATCAGTGACCGAGCCATTGACTACTATACGAAAGGCACAGGTACTGCTCTCTGTCTACACTCCCCTACCACCTGTATCTCTCTTTTCTCACAGTCTTTATTTTTAAAATGGTCCTCACAAACCGTTCTTAATAAGATATTTGTTCTTAAATCCCGCTCATGTAATTTTTCTGACGATTCTGACATTCATCAATGTTTTCTTACTTGAGATTTCTCCTAAACCTCCATATCTCTAGCTCTACGGTAATCCACTCACTCTATCTATCCTCCACCCTTTACCCCCTCTGCTTCTTTTATTTTCTCTTCTCACTTTTTCCTTCTGTCCTTATGGTTACTCCTTCTGGTTGTGGTTAGGCCCTTTCCTGACCTGAACTTAACAGTAATTCAGCAGCTCATAGTTTAACAGCTAATTCACTATAATTAACATAAACATCTATAAACCGCATTTTTACCCTTTTATTTGTTCTACTTTTTCAGCACACTGCAATTACACAATTTCTTCAGTTATTGCTGGTCTAGTTTTTTCTCCTCTCCTAATTTTACCTCCTCTTCTGTTCTCTCTCTTCTCCTCTACAGAATCTCGTTCTCGTTCCTCCGTGTCCGTTTGCTCTTTTGACCTCTCCAGCCCGTTCAAGAGGCCGCACTCCACCATTTCTAACAGCAGCTCCTCCTCCTCTAGCAGTCACTCCACCTCCTCCTCCTCCCTGCCAGGCTCCCTCAACCTCCACCTTCACCCCCACCAACCCCCGCCTCACCCACTGCCCGGGTGCCCGCCCCTAGCCCACTGGGCCTATGACTGCATCGAAGAGGACGAACTGGAGCAGGATGCTGCCACCCAACCCTCCATGAGTGAGTATGATTGAACGAGTGAATGAATGAAACCAATGTTAAATGAACACATCTCTAATATCTCTTCTTTTAAATCTTACAACAATTTTTTATTATAAGTTTAAAAACATCTGCATGATTACAGTGTATTTTAATGTATGTATTGTTTTGTACAGCGCTTGTGTTGCACTTTTAAAAATGTGGTTTACATATAAGTTTTACCTACTTCAATCAGTGGGAAGTGGTGTCCTGTGTCCTGCGGAGAGAGCGAAGGAGGGTTGCATTGGAACCTCTTTTATTAAATCAGAGAAACAAGGTGTAGAGGAGGCAAATATGGAAAGATTTTTGTTCAGTTTTATCAGCATTCAGTTAATAAACAGTAATTTAAGCCAGTTCTTGCTTTTGAGTTCAAAATGTTCAGTATATATTCCCTATTGTAGCAATTTAGGTTTAAAGAAAACAGAACTTTTGGTTGCTGTTGCTCAGTAAATATATAGAGGACAAGAAAGGAGAAGAGGTCAAACATTTGTTTGATGGTGAAGATGATTGAGACAGTTTCTGCTTTTAAACAAAGATTGTTTATCAATGCCTGCTTGAGCTCAGCAATAAAAATGTCAAATGACATTTTAGCTGCTTTTTGTAATTTCATACGAATTGAATTGATTTTGTAAAATAAGCAGGTGATTTTGTCTCACATCGATTGCTGGATCCTGAACTGAATCTAATTGAATTTGTATCTTATTTTGTGATATTGGCAGATGTTGAATCGATGCCTGTTGAATTGATATAGTACTGTATTGTTATAATAACATGTGAGTGACATCCCTACCAAATAACAGAAGTTCAGTTCTATCCACTGTAAGCTTAAGGAAGTCTGAGGAAGTTTAAGCATAAGGAACTTCTTTATTAAATTCCGTATAATATAATATTATGGTTCCACTTTTTGCATTTTGGGGCAGTTGGTAGCGTAACGGTTAGGGAGTTCACCCCGTGTTCAGAAGGTTGCCGGTTCAAATCCCGGACCAGTAAAGGTACTAGGGACACTGCTCGAGTCTGATGTGGATCCTGACCTGCAGACGCTTCATTTTGGTTGAGTTTGTGTTAATTCTGTAAATAATGAGTCCTGTATATAATGAACAAAAGCCGTACAGGCCGTGGTGTTCGGTCCAGGGGCCGAAGCTGTGAGATTATATGGTGTTTTAACGCTTGACACAGGAAGTTGTACAGGAAGCTGGCCCCTCTCTCTCTCTCTCTCTCGCTGGCTTGGGCGGTTGGCATTAGCGTTCAAATGAACCACTGCTAAAACTAAACTTTCCTTCAGAAGGGGAAGTAGAAGCGCTCACACTAAAGGTAGGCTGGAGGGGATAAGGAGCAGGTGAAATATCTGAGGTGAAATATTACTCCAGTAAAAGAAGTCAAAGTACTCCCTACCCCCACAGAAGTCAGCAGAGGAGTCAACTACATTTTTCTTCTCCTTTTCTTTAGATTGCAAGTTATTTCTCTCATGGTCATTTTTCTCATGCAAGTTATTTTTTTCTTGAGATCACATGTCCTGCAATCTTGAGAAAACTTTTGTCATTTTGAGATTACAACTTGTTTTTCTCATGATTTTGAGAAAGCAACTTTTATCTCAAGGCCACTACTTACTTTTCTTGTGATCTTAAGAAAGCAACATTTCTCATCTCGAGAATCATTTTTCTTGTGCTTCTGAGAGCTCTTATTTTCTTGTGATTTTGAGAAAACAACTTTCATGACATCACAAGGTTTTTTTTCAGTATCTCCTGAAAACAAATCCTCTTATCTTGACCACAGTTTATTTTTCTTATGATTGTGAGAAAACAGCTTTAGTTATCTCAAGACCATAAGAAAAATCGTCATGATCTTGAGATAATGAGAAGAAAGATGTTGTGTGGCCTATATCCACTTCCGTAATCCTGTAAACGTTCCTTGAGTAAAAGTATGTCCTGTTAAATCTGCTAAACTATCATATGTAAAAGAATGTGGAGTGTGTGCCAATGCTGGAGCTGGTATTGTCTGATTCTTAGTGATTATTTGTTAATGTGAACAAACCACAGCACAGCACACAGTGCACCACAACAAAATGTGACCTCTGCATTTGACCCATCCGTGAGGGAGCAGTGGGCAGCTTACATGGGCAGTGCCCGGGGGGCAGTGTTTGGGGATGGTACCTTGCTCATGGGTACCTCAGTGGTTACTTTACCGGCGACCTTCTGATCACAGGGCGAACACCATACCGTTACACCACCATCTCACCCCCAGAACATCTTTTTTTTTTTTTTTTTTTTTAACTTTTTATTTACACTCTTTCACACTCCCTCTGTTTATCCCTGTCTCCAGTCACAGAGAGCTCAGAGACATCCTCCCAGAGCACCTCCAGTGACGGTGTGCCCGCTGTGCCCGGGGTTACTGCGGCGACACCACTGCCTGCCACACGCCACCCGGCTCTGGTGCTGGAGCGCTACTCGGAAGAGTCTTCATCCTTCCTGTGCTCTTCCATCACCTCATCATCATCCTCCATTAGCTTTCACACAGAGCAGGACAGCGGCAAGTTCATCACTGCGGTGAGAACACACACACACACATTCCATACCAGTCTCTCTTTCTCATTCTCTTCTCTCTCTTCTCTTGCTGGCCATGCACACACACACCACACATAACTTCACACGTATATTCTAACACACCCATTTTCGCGTGAAAAAGACCCCAAGCACACAGGCCACCTTTCATCACAGCATTAAAAACCCTGCTCCTCTCCTCCTCCTCCTCCTCTCACACCCAAACACAGGCTTAATGTTGAGAAGTCAGGAGAGTGGGGTCATGGTTAATGCTGGAATATTCATGTTGGGTACAGAAATGTGTCAAATATCTTAAATGGTGTTTTTCAAATGCCTCTATCCTTACATTGTGTGTGTGTGTGTGTGTGTGTGTGTGTGTGCGAGTGGGCAGGTGTGACGTGGGCAGAGGTGGGTAGAGTAGCCAAAAATCTTATTCAAGTAGGAGTATTGTTACTTTACTCGATAATATTACTCGAGTAAAAGTAAAAAGTAGTCATCCAAAAATTTACTCAAGTAAGAGTAAAAAAGTACTTGGTGAAAAAACTACTCAAGTACTGAGTAACTTCTGAGTAAATTAAATATTAATTGGTTTATCATATAATCAAATATGTAAAAATATAAAATAACAATGTACAAACAATATTACATTAAAAAATCTATACAAAGTAACATAAATTAAGGCTAATTCAGCCCCAATAAACAGTACAATAATCTGTAATAATAACTTTTTTAGTTTAAACAAAAAGGCTCAGGAGGCAGAGATTACACAGTAAAACAAGAACAAGTCTGTCTGTGCATAAACTGTCCAGTGTGTGTGTGTGTGTGTGTGTGTCTCTGTCTGTCTGTCTCTGTGTGTGTCTATATGTGTATGTATGTGCGTGTCTGTGTGTGTATGTATGTGTGTGTGTGTATCTCTGTGTGTGTCCGCGTGTTTCGTGTGTGGTCATGTGACTGCCAAGCTCCGTTTGATTGGTGGAGCGGTCATTTAGGAGGAAGTTTTCCGACAAAACAAACAGACCGTGCATTGGATAACAGATGAATAAAAATAAAAGTAGCGAGCGGAATGTCGCTTAATGTAACAAAGTAAAAGTAGCGTTATTTCTTCACAAATATACTCAAGTAAAAGTAAAAAGTATGTTGTATAAAAACTACTCTTACAAGTACAGTTTATCCAAAAAGTTACTCAAGTAAATGTTACGGAGTAAATGTAGCGCGTTACTACCCACCTCTGCATGTGGGGCAGGGGGGTGTCCAAATGTTTTTCAAGGAGGGTCATATTTGATCATAAGAGCATGCCGCCCTTGAAGTATAATGCAAGTTGAAGTTAGAAGTTATAAAGATAAACAATGTTGTTTCAGTTTTCAGTGGAAAAATACTGTAATTTCCACCTCTCTTGGAAACGGCAGCCTTCATTATCAACTTTTTTACTTACTGTAGCCATGACATTTGAAGGCTCGGTAACCACTGCTGTTACAAACTGGTGCTGCACACCATTTGGTAAAAAGATTAATTGCATGTTGAATTTCTATGATTTATTTATTCCGTTTGACTGTCTTGGCAGGCCATAAATGATGCATTTTAAAACAGAAGGTGTGGTACGTATAAAATCTGACCTCTGATTGGTGCGCCTGTCGGATTTTGGACTTGTGTGATGTAGCGGGTTGTGAGGACCCGTCTGTCCCCTAAAAGACAGGAAAAACTAGGATGTGTTCAGTTTTGTTGTGGATTTGTGTCGTGTATGTGACGGTGGGTCCTAGTGGGGACAAGGGTTTCAGGGTTTATGTGAGAAACCAAAAAAAGATAGAAGATTTGCTTTTGGTTGCCGAGGTTATATTTGATGCATGCTTTTATTAGAAGCTATCTTGATTACTGTAATTGCCTTTTCACTGACCTAATTAACAACACCGTTAGCAAGTTACAGATGATTCAGGCTGCAGCAGTTAAAACACTGTTATAAGTAAGGAAATCAGATCATGTTACCCCGTTACATGCAGTATTCAGCCTAAAATTATAGTACTGGAGTTGTAGTTTATACTGAATGTGAATAAAATCTGTAACTGTTTCAATATGAAAATTCTAAACAGAGAATCTATTAACTATGAATAAAGTATGGTCTTTTATAAAGTCTTACATCGCTGAGATTTTAACTGTCGGCACTCCCACTAGGGCTTTTAGATGGTCCAACTCCTTAATAAGAGATACAGTGGAGAGCCAGCTTTTAGTCATTATTTAGAGCATTATTTAGAGAAGCTGAATCACTTCCAGGTAGCCATCAACAGCTCATGTCTTCACCCTGGCTTTTAATATCTAATCACATTTACGTCTGGTTATAGTGCAGTTGGTAGCGTAACGGTTACGGAGCTTGCCCCGTGATCAGAAGGTCGCTGCCCATGTCAGTTGCCCACTGCTCCTTCACAGATAGGTCACATTTCGTGGTGGTGCACTGTGTGCTGTGCTGCGCTGTGCTGTGTTCATAATGATAATCACTTATTTATGGTATCCCCATTTGCTTACCTTTTAAAAATCATTTATTTTTTTAGTTGTATTTTATCAATTTAAGTTTCAATTTCTTTTTATTTGCATATTCTCTTATTTACTCCTTTATGTCTCTCTTGTCGTCTTCATTTATTTAAATTCCAGTTGCTAATACGCTAGTAACCACCACGAACTGTGACCTGTGCATTTGTCTCTTCCGTGAAGGAGCAGTGAGCAGCGCTGGGGAGCGGTGCTTGATGACGGTACCTCACTCATGAGTACATCAGTGGTACCTTTACCAGTCAGGAATTCAACACTGCTGGCTTCCGATCACGGGTCAAACTCGTACCTAACCGTAATGCTACGGGCTTTCCCATCTGTGTTTATGTGTGTGGTTAGTCACTATAACACACAACACATTTTTCTGTACTTGAAACCTCGTAAACGCTAGAAATCACGAGCATCAGCATAATCTCACCTCATCCCTCTCTTGCTATCTTTCACCTCCACCTCTCCATCCGTCTCACCCCCTCTCTCACTCTGTTTTAGCAGAACGAGGCACCTTGTGTAACTCTAGGCCTCTCCACCGCTGTCTGACGCAGGTTTTAGGTCAGTAGAGCATTAGCATGAAGTGATGTTTCACTCCCTTCTGCACTCCTTCTCCTTCACTCCTTCTCACATTCTGTATGTTCACATGCTGGTAGAGTCCAGTCTTACAGATTTAAGGTGGGGTGGGTAATATAATGATCACTCTGTTGCAAATTGAATTCTGAATGCAACAGTGGGAGAAGCACGTGCTTCAGACCTCCTCTATATTCTGGCCGTGTTGATTTTCCAGCTGGATCTTCACTGTTTCTTTGAGAATCTCCAGGTTTAAACTTGTATTATCAGGATTTTGGGGGGGGTGTATCTGTGGATATGCATGTGTGTGTCGACCTTTTTTAGGATCAGGTGTGGGAGTGGGTCCTGGTTTGGGGGCTTGGGCGAGGTTTATATCATCCTCCACCTGGACTTCTCCTTTATTCTTCTCAGCTACTTTAATTTGGCTAATATTTTTGTATTTATACGAAATACTGCACAACTGCTGCCAGTCTCTTGTAACAGATTCAGTTAAACGTAGATGCATGCAGTAATGCATTTTAGATATTAATTTTACAAAATGTATATGTTCTAAATTCTTTGTCTATGTGCAGATTTATTCCACATATTTAGTTAAAAGTAATCACATTTTATTTTTTTTTCTCTCCAAAGCTGTGAGTCCTTCAGCTACGTTCCCTGGATGCATCAGCGTTCTCAAATCCAGCTGATCTCACACAGACAAGCTCCTGCACAATCACACTGACAAAAACCTGTTGTGTACATAAAATGTCTCTTTTAATTTTTACAAATACATTTTGAAGCATCACAATGCTGGTGCATTAAGAGCCAAGCAGCAAGTCAAACATTTCTGTCCTCAGTGTTTCCAGAAGCTGTAGATTTATCTTTGCTCTCATTTCGCAGTGCGTAAGTACGACTGGTCTGTACAGAGGAAAATCAAACGAAGCATCATGATTTTTAGAACTGGAACTACTAATAAAATTCTTTTTTCACCTCTGAGTTCCTTTTTTGTGTGTCGTTTGAGAAAAGACAGACAAAATTTACTCCAGAATAAAGTCCTTTATTCTGTTACGGGCCGCAAGCAAAGCCATAGCACCAAAATATACACAAGCCTTGTTTAAAGAGTACAAAGTAGGAGCAGTAGAAAAGATATTTAGAAAACTTGCCAAAATGATGCAGATCTTGCAATTTCAAAAAGATTAAAAGTTACTGAAAGTTTACAAGCTATTTGTTATTATTACAAATGAACTAATTAAAAGTTATGTTCAATGAAAGTCCCTTCATTGTCTGAAAGCAGTTGTTCCACAAAGGAGCAATTTACTGATATTGTCTTTAAAACTTCAGTGAGTCATGTCGATATTTCTGAGCATTAAAAATGAAGTACAGCAGAAGACAAGAGATGAGCATGTCCAGCAGTGTCTTAGAAAGGCCTAGGAATTCCACCTGAAACACACACATACACACTGTATACCTGTCATCACAAAATGCCAAACAGATTATATGTGTTTAGTTTTAAGCTATTTTGGAAAAAATATTTTTATAAACACTTAGATTGAAGACACTACCTGACGCTCCAAGTCTTGTAAGCTTTTATTGCCCTTTAAATCCCCATACAGCAGCACTGCGCCGATCGTGGCCATGCACAAGCAGCATACGTTACTGTGGAAACAGATCTGCAATGGGAAAAATGTAGTTCAATATTTTAAAATATATTTTTATTCTGAAATCTGCAATGCCATTAGATTGCTAATATGGACTCAGAAACACATAATTGACAGTACAAAATCATCCATAAAATAATAACAGATCATACAGAAATATACTTCTAGGGCCAATTTCCCGGTTGAGGATTAAGCCTAGTCCTAGACTAGTTCTGAGTTTGAATGGAGAATCTCCATTGGTACTACAAATTAGTCCAAGACTAGGCTTAATCCATGAGTGAGAAACCAGCCCTTAAAGTTTAAATCTAGTTGGAAACAGAGAATGTTTAAGGCAAGGAAAGCACCCACCGTTAACAGTCCTGGATGCCTGTGGAGGAGGTTGGATAAACATCCAGAAATAGAAAACTAGAACAGAGGAAAATACATGCATTTTACCATGTAACAGTAATGTATCTACATATCTCAAATACATCTTTTACTTTACATCTTTAAGTTTACCAGTATGCCAGTGAGGATGAAAACTCTGCACAAGCTGACCATCACGTTGTTTGTGTTGAATGCTATGGCAAACACCACACCCGGTCCAAAACTCAAGATTCCACTCAAGATCTGCACAACCTGAAAGGGATTTATTTTAAAATTGTATTAAAGCTGTATAATAGGCTTATTAAGTATTAAAATATATGTCAGTAGAAGATGTTAGATTAGTATCAGATATTGGTATAGTCAGTGTTGGGAAAGCTACTTTGGAAATGTAATGCGTTCCAATTACAAGTTACCCTATCTAAAATGTAATAGTAGTGTAACTATTTCAATTACTTTAACAAAGTAATGTAACTAATTACATTTGATTACTTTTGGATTACTTTTCTACATTTTGAATGAATTTTCTCAACTGTCAACCATTTTCAGTTTTTGAAACCTGGTTAATCTTACAGCATTACTTAACACTGACTGCTGTCAAAATCCTTTTAAACTCCCTCAACACAGCCACAGCCGTGTCGGACTTCAACACCTCAACACTGCTTTACTGTGAGATCATGCTGATCTTTGAATACCTATGCTCAAGCAATGAAAATTTGACATTCAACATTTGGGTGAAATTTCATCACTGAATAAGCAGTTGTCTATTTGTGTGGGATTGATTGTGCGTAGCCTGCTCACTACAGCTAATTTTTATTTCCTGCAATGGACTAGGCCTACATCGTAGTTCCTATCTGGCATTGCAGGCCTCCTCGCAACTGCAGCTCAGACTGCTTGTATGCTATACACATGTATATGCTAAATTATTTGTTCTCAAAAATTCTTTGTTTAGACATATATTCTTTTTTCTTATTGATTACACTATAACATTATAAAATTGGAAAAAAATTTGATCAATTGAAAATGAAATACTGAAGTTTGTCATATTGAACCAATTTGGCATATAAAGTGAGCTGCTTTTGCAGAGAACTACATTTCCCATGATCCTCTGGGCACGCCCCGGAGCCGCGTCACAATGAAGCTTTGGGCGCGATATCCAGAATAAAATCATGGAAAATCTATAGAAAATTCCTAAATAAACGGCAGAATTGTGAGTAGAACGTGCTGGTTATTGTGGTTGTTTATCGCTAAAATATGGTTTGTGTTCAATAAAGGGACATTTTGACCGAATCCGAGCAAGTGAATGAAAGTAATGGCGCTTTTTTATGCATGCGCCATTAACACAGCGCTGCTTACATTAAGTAAAATGTCGAAAAATGTTTTTATGCATTTACTTATTTCAGTGCACGGAACATCTGACAAATACTTTCACATACAGAGGATCAGGTCTTTGTCTTTGCTCTAGTGAGTAAAATGAATTAAACAAAGCTTTGATTCTAGAAAAATTCGTTCTGACCATTTTTTTGTAATAGAATTACTCGAGTTATTGGAATAATCGTTTCAGGCCTACTTTACCGCAGACCGAGACCGAGACAAGACCAAGACTCTTAAAGGGCAAAACTGAGATGAGACAGAGACCAGGGTGGTGGAGACTAAGATCGACCAATGCACGCTTTTACACTATTTATTTTATAACTACATTTTACCTATATCAGATACTTAGAAAAATGCTAAACCAGACTGAAGCTTAAATTACGATATTTTAAAATACATATAAATAATAATTTAATCTATATTTTAGCCTTGTCACGCCATTACACTGAATTTGCCCATTTTTTGGCCTGATCGGGTGATCAGCCAATCACTTACACGATACAATTTAAACCGATCTAGCAAGAGATGCGCATTATTTGCAGCACACAGCCACGCTGCGGTATTCAGGTAGGCAGCGTCACATGCACGCCAACGGAGGCGCTTTCTCATTCACTTTGAATGGGGTGACATCGCGCGGCTAATTTTAAATGAATTTTAAAAGCGCGGAGTATGACGTCACATCAATGCCAAAACTAGAGCGCGCAAAATGGCTTGCCGCAAAAAAAATCGTGGGCGTAAATTTCAAAGTCGCGCCCGCAAACGTGAAACTCGAGAGCACAAAGTTAAGAATCGAGTGCGCCGTTGTGATAATATGGCGCCTAAACTGTGCCTTTTTCCTCTCGATGTTAAATGTTCTGCTGCCGAAGTACATTAATGACGCGGCAGTTTTTGCTCGAGGAGGCTTCTGCCGCCGTTTGAAAGGGGCGGGCTTGCAGTTTGGGGCGGGTCGGCAGCCGCCTGCCTGTAAATCCTATTGGCCGATGGCTCCTGGTCTTGTAATTGACTGCACGCTACAGAAAAGTTTATACAGAAACCAAAATGACGAGAAAGAGAAAAACGGCGACAGGTAGATTAAAGGCCGTTATAGTTTATCAACCCTATATAATTATAATTTAATAGTTAGGTCTTACACGCTAATAAGTACCTAAATCAATGGCTCCTTAGCCCACTTATCTGTCCCCAATTCAACATAAACACAGATGCACAAGTCAATCAGTCAGATGATCAACCGTTTTACATATAGTTGAGGATAAGCAGGCTTCAGAAATCTGATAAATCACCTCTGCCCAAAATACACAATGCCGCGAAGGCATTTTCGACGCCGAGTTACCGGAGTTGTTACATTTTACAAGTTACATTTTATTTATTTAAATTTGTAAAGAAAAATTTATATGAAAATAAAGCATTATATTAGGAGAAAATAGATTTCTGTTTGGTATTGCTGTAGAGCTGCCACTATTATATGTCGCCATTATAAAAGTAACTAGTAAACAGGGAAAGTAA
Organism: Distichodus sexfasciatus; assembly: GCA_032718565.1. NCBI lineage: Eukaryota > Metazoa > Chordata > Actinopteri > Characiformes > Distichodontidae > Distichodus > Distichodus sexfasciatus. The sequence goes on from JAVGVS010000004.1 coordinate 6,681,868, forward strand.
CTACCGCGTTACATTAAAAAAGTTAAAACCCATTTTTTTGTGTCGATGTCCGACTACTCGCAGCAGCTCTAATTTTTTGTTATCTGGGAAAAAAAAATCGGTATCGGATAAATTAGTATCGGCCGATCACACTTACAAAAAAAACGGTAATCGGAATCGGCCAAGAAAATTGCAATCGGTGCATCCCTAATAATAAAGAATACAACACTGAATGGGAAGGTGTGTCGAAACTTTTGACTGGCAGTATAGCTGCAAAAGTAGTAAGAACATTGCAATACCATCTTAATCCTTGGGTCAAGCTGAATCTTTATAGACCCTTCCCATCTATTTCCGCCATATTCGATTTGTCGCTAAATTGCATAATATGAGAAACTATCTCTTGCGAACCAGTCCCTGGATTTTTGTCCAATCTGCATGAAACTGGTCTCATTTGAATCCCAACACACTCTTCTTTAATAATTATTGAGTACATTTTCAATTTAGGTCTTAATATGGCTGCAATATGCAAATAAATTTGGTGGGCGTGGCATAGGACTGGAATATCTCAAGAATGCTTAGGTCAAATGTGTCCAAACTTGGTACGTACATGCACAATGTTTCAAAGCCACACACGGAGTTTCATATAAATCTGCCTTTGGGGGGAGCGCTATAACAGTCAATAAAGTTTTTAGCTCAAAGAATGCTTATCTTTTCAACCGTATGGCCAATCAGCTCGAAACTTTGGATTCTACAACTTAATAGATGGGTCCACCAAATGCTAGAAAATCATTAAAATCATCAAATCCCATCATCAAAAACATGGCCGAAATCTGCCAATCAAGTGTCAAAAAATGCTCCGTGGCTAAAATCAAGGTTAAACGTGTCTGGGCCGCATCAAACTTGGTAAATATGTTAACATACCCACTTAGACTACACAGTTAAAATATGGTGGAATTTGGCTATTTGATGGTGCTATGGAACACATTCAAACCTTGCATTGCTTTTCTGGCCATAACTCAGGAACCATGGGACACAGAATAAAATCTCTTGAAATTCTAAATGAAGGATGCATGTCAAGTATAACAACTTTAGCCTCGTTGCTGTATTTTGTTTCATTGTCATATAATTTGCATAATTTTAAAACGTTACCATTTCAAACTAGTCCTAGGTTTTTCATCCGATCTGTACGAAACTTGTCTTAAATGAATCACAAGGGTCCCAAACCAAAAAGTTATTGAGAACATTTTCGATTTTCATTCCACAATTAAATAAATGGAAATGGGCGTGGCCTAGTTGGAACAAATGGTCTCAAATTGCTAATGCTTTGTTTGATCTGTACCAAGCTTGGCAGACTTATGTAAGATGCTAAGTGAAGCAATCCTGCAAAGTTTGGGAACGTACAACAGAGAGTTGAATGTTTTGTCACATATCCTGTATAGCATATACATGTAAAAACATTATATCTTTTGATCCTGTCAAGATAAAAGGATGAAACTTGTCATTCCAAAACTTTCATACATTTCGACCTATTACTTTTGGTGAATCACTGCACTCTGATTTTTCCAAAGTTTGACAACAATCCTGAAATCCATACGATATGGTAGGCCCAAGTCACAACAAATTTTCCTAAGATTGTCTACACATGCCCCTTTGCTCATATTATGAAGCTTATATGATTATGTCCAAATATGACTAACAAAGCAGACCAAACAGCTTATTATGTAATTACACTTGTTAAAGAAATGACCAATACTTGGTTACTTTCAGGCATATCTTTCTAAATGCGTATTCGAGGACATCGTTTGAGCAAGTGTGCCAGATTCCATGCCAATTGGTCAGATTTTCATGACATAGCAGTCGAAAAACCTGTTTATGCTGAACTGCTGCATCATTCTAAAGACCGATGTTGAACCACCACAACTACATGTAATCAGAGAGCTAATGGGAAAGTATGAGGGGTAGAGCTGAAACGATTATTCGAATAACTCGAATAATTCGATTGCAAAAAATGGTCGAGGCAGTTTTTCTAGAATCGAAGCTTCGTTTAAGTCATTTAAATCGCTACAGCATGTCCGCTTGTGTTTCACACAGACGCTTATTAATGACGCACAATATTTTCAGCGGCGCGATCAAGGCGAGAATAGATCCCTCTGTATGTGAACGTATTTGTGAGATATTCAGTGCATAAAAAAAGAAGTAAATGTGTAAAAACGCATAAATGACATTTTTTGCGATGTAAACACGCGCACTGTGTTTGTGAACGCGCGACCGCCCGCGTAAGCGCCAAATGTCCCGTTTCCGTCAAAACGTCCCCTTTATTACGGACAAAACGCATATCTTAGCTGATAAATAACCACAACAACCAACAACCAGCGTTCCACTGCACTGAGATTTACCCATCAATTTTTTCATACTTCGTTCGGGAACGCGCTGAACTCTTTATTGTGACGCGGCTCTGAGGTGTGCGCGGGGGATTGTGGGAAATGCAGTTCTCTTCCAGGAAGGCCAAAAGCAACTCATTTTATTGGCCAAATTGGTTCAAAATGACCCTTGAACTTCATGTTTCTTCATTTTCAATTGAATACAACAACATAAAGCGTATATGACTAACTTCTACTCACACTACAATAAGCTTAATATCATTTTTAATTTACATTTTTTATCTGATTACTCGATTACTCGATAAAATAATCGATAGATTACTCGATTACAAAAATAGTCATTTGTTGCAGCCCTAATGAGGTGCTGTTTAGGAAATATTTCATGCTTTTGTTACACAAACACATATGAAACACATTCACGTGTGAATCTTTCACACATGCATCCATACTTCTGAAAACTGACGCACATACATGTGAGAAGCACGTTTACACACACATACTTATAAAATGTTCATATAGATACACATGAAACAGACACTCTCATACATGTGTTCCTTATGTATGTGTATATTTAATGCTATATGAGCATTTCATATATATGTGTGTGTGAGTCCATTTCACCTGTATCTGCATGAGTGTTTCATGTGAATGAATGTGTCCGTTTCATGTGTATCTATAAAAACGTTGAATAAGTGTGAATGTCCTTCTCACATGTGTCTGCATAGCATTTCACGTGTATGCAAAGCTTCGTCAGAATCCGATTTGGAAGCAGACTGCATGGACAACGTAATTGCCAGTTGCGGCTATATTTACTTCTGTTTTTGTGCGCAGAATAACTCACGGTTCAAGTTAAATTTAAGGTCTTGTGATTCTGACTGTGTGTGTGTGTGGTTTCTAAGGTATTCTTAGTTATTAAAAAGCAAATAATAACACTAACAGTCTTGAAAAGTTTTGTGCATTTTGATGGATTTCAACTTAAATAGCCATTTAAGTACCTTTACAGAGTTACCATCACTATGAAACTATGGGAGATGAATTTGAAGACATTTTTTCATATAAGATCAAAAAAGATAAATTATTGAACGTATATTACTGAAGTTCCATTCTTAAGGAAATTCCTTATTTCGTGACCTTGCAGGTGTGAGCTGGTGTTATTGTCGATTTGTGTGTTTAAAATTGCAGTAAAGGTGCAGTAAAGGGGTCAGTGAGTCTTACACCCCAGGTAGCAGGCTGGCTCTCCAGCAGGTGATACAGAATTGCCTTCTTGTCAGGAACCAGCTCGGTGGGCATGTGCTTAGGTAGGGGCCCAGTATTGGGCCTGGGCCCCCACATCTCCTGCTCCACAATGCTCATGGGAACGTGAACACTAGCTATGACCAGTCGTGGATACCTCGATTTCTGGATTGCTATTTTAAACAGAAAAGAATCACAGTTATAAACCGTGCAATCAAAGTGTACGATGTAAATCACTGAAGGTCCCCTGATTGAATCAACATTTGTTTTACCCTTAAATTTTTAAATAATTTTCAATGTTTCACAAATGGTGGTAGGTAAAAAAAAATGCAAATAATTCCAATTACAATAAAGACAACAAAGTCTGATTCTGTGGAATGGTATTTAAATCTAAACACTTATAGATTAAGAACAAATCTCACTCCACAGAGAACTGATGCATCAATGGTATGTACTCTCTTTTTTACTCATAAATTATTCGACTTTTGCTAATATTGTGAAACATTAGGCGGCATGTTATCAAACTCCTGTATGAAATTTAAGTTACAAAAAAATTTTGTTATGGTGTTTAGTATGAAAATTTTTAATTCATCATAATTAATTCCCTATGTCTGCAAATATGTTTTTACATTATGTGTCTCTACGTCTTTATATTTTGTGAATTCTATGCTTCCATTAAAATGCTCAGGTTAATGAAACATGTTTTGCTTTGCTACTGCTCGTTATATCATATTATATTATATTATCATTTTATATTGTTGTAAATATTTTTATTATACACAACAAAGCAATCAGTTTTGCCTTTTTTTTTTTCTTTTTTTTTTTAAAAAGACATTTTATATTGCTACTGGAGCAGACTCACCCAAGTCACTCTCGTCTGTTCACCCCCCAGAAAAGCTCATCTGAAACCTAGAGACTGTATGCCTCAGTGGTCACACTGAGCTAGTGATTCACGTCTCAAACGGCTTATTCTCCCCTTTGTAGTGGGCAGTTTAAAATGTATGTGGAACAATGCTGCATTTTAAGCTTCATTGTCCCCTTTTTAAAAATCTGAATTCTAAAAATGACACAAACTTGATGTGAACCATTTGTCTTTTAGGATCATAAAATATGCAATGTTTAAACACTAGATGTATTGTTGTAGTCTGAGCTCATGGTTTTGTTTTATTTTTTGTGCTGATATAATGACTTGAAAATGACTTACAGATTTTATGCTCAATCCTTAGAGAACGTATTTGATTTTAAATGGAAAACCGATGTGGGAAGAGGCTAGGAAGCATAGCAATGTAAGCAGATAAAATGTCAGAATTCAACGCTATTCAACGCAACGCTATTATCTCAATCACAAGTTATTTTTCTCATGATTTCAGGGAAATGTAAGTTGTTTTCTCAAGATCACAAATGTATGAAATCAAAAAAATGTCACCTTTTCTCAGAAACCATAATGAAGCCAATGACTAGATGCTATTACATCATGTAAGTAGGACCCTTAGTAGGGAACAAGGAACCACTTGAGACACCAATAACGAAACTTTTTCACAGTTTTATTTTGATGTGTGATATCACTTATGGTGGTGATAAGGCTGGGTACGTGTGTGTGTGTGTTTCTTTCTGACGTTCAGTTGACAAAGATCAGACTTTGCGTCTACAAACTCATCTTACTTTTGTACGTTTGGGGACATTTTTGTGTAGTAAAAATATATTATATAACTACTGTATATGAGCCTTTTAAAAGCCAATGTATATAAAATGCATTTTATGGCACATAATGTATTGTTAAAATAATGGGCTTCTTTCACCATCTGATCTGTTTTCATATTTAAGAATCCTATTCCATGTCTGTTAATGTAAAGCATTATTTGATTTGCTTTATTGAATAATACCAATTTTATTAATGTTTTATTTTATTTAAATGCGCATTTTTTACATTAAACAAGGCAACAACCTAATGTCAAATTAGGCAAACAATGTTGTTTCAGTTTTTAGTGAAAAAATACTGTAATTTCCACCTCTTCCCACTTCTATTGGAAACGGTGGCCTTTATTTTCAGGTGATGGTGCTCTAGTGGTTAGGATACTCAATAGGAGGTTGTGGGTTTGAGTCCTACCTACTGAAGTTTTCTGCATGGAGACTGTCCCTGAAATTAAGAAATGAAAGTCACTCTGGATAAGAGCATCTGCTAAATGCCAAAAATATAAATGATCAACGTTTTTCCTTGCTAACAGTTGAAGGCTCAGAGACGTATAAAATCTGACCTCGGGGCCCCGCTTGGTTAGCTTTATACGTCAGGTTTTTGGGCTTGTCTGACGTAGGGGGTTGTGAGGACCCGTCTGACACCCCAAAAGACACTTAAAAACTAGGATGTGTTCAGTTTTGCTGTGGATTTGTGGCGTGTATGGGAAGGCGGGTCCTAGTGGGGAAAATGCTTTTCTAGAAAGTTTCAGGTTTTACATGAGAAACCAAAAACTGGTAGAAGATTTGCTTTGGTTGCTGAGGTCGGGGGCAGACTGGTAATTGGGCAGATTGGGCATATGCCTGGTGGGCTGATGTGCTTTGTGGGCTGATACCTTTTTTTAAAAAAATACGTTTGACCAGCCCATCAAACTCATAGATGGCTCAATCACATATTTAAACACTCTCCCCTTTTAGTGCTGGCGTAATGCAAAAACCATCTTCAACCACCTGCCCTTTGGGCTCTGAAAAAACAAACAGTAGCGCAAGTGAGTGAAAGATGGAGAAGGAGCGTAAGGGAGGTGCAGAGAAATTGTCAGAAAAAGAAACGCAGAAAGGCAGACGCTGCTAAATGTGCCAAGCATACTGACATTTGCAACAGCGTTATATCAAATTTTTTCTCTGTCTCCCTTGAACACACAGACACACAGGATGGAGCCATAGCTTGTCTTAGGATTCATCACTGTGGAGAGTACAGTTTTATTGTATTAATCAATTACAAGTTTGGAAGTATTTAACATGTGTGTGATTTAAGAGATACAGTGGAGAGGCAGTTTTTAGTCATTATGCATCTAAACTACGGAACTCATTACCTATTAGAGAAGCTGAATTACTTCCAGTTTTTTAAATGCTATCAACAGCTCATGTTTTCATCTTAATATTTAGTCACGCTTACTTCTGGTATCCCTTCTTCCTCCTTGTAAAAAAATAATTTACTGTGATTTTATTTTTAGTTGCTTTTTATCCATTTAATTGTGTTAAATTTTTTTTTATTTGAGTGTTCTTTGATTTCTTTTTATTTGCATATTCTCTTATTTATTCCTTTGTCTTTTTATCTCTTATTTGTCGTCTTCATTGATTTACATTCTAGTTGCTAATACACTAGTAAGTAGTTGCTTCCATGTTATTTTTTGATTGATTTTATACTTCTTGTAAAGCACTTTGGGCTGCATTTCTATTTATGGAAAGTGCTATAGGTTAAGGTTATATTATGGGAGTCAGGAGAAGGACCTCACAAAGACAAGACATGACTGTGAGTTAGCCATTATTTGTCTTTGTGAACACAGCACAGCACACAGTGCACCACAACCAACTGTGACCTCTGCATTTGTCTCTTCCGTGAAGGAGCAGTGAGCAGCGCCCGGGGAGTAGTGCTTGGGGACGGTACCTTACTCACGAGTACATCAGTGGCACCTTTACCGGTACCATGGCCATATTACTTTGCCCTCCTCTACTCACTTCTACTCGATTTGTGCTGTAAGGCTATATGAAAAGCGAGTGGAAGTGAGGAGGGTGAAGTAACTAGTTTGGGAAAGCCACAGGGAAACACAATGTAAATCCAACGTAAGAATGTTTGAGGCTGAGGAAGAATGAAAACCCGGACGATTTTAGAATGCCGGCCGGACGCATTTTTAAGGTCTTAAAAAGAGAAGAGTATGTCTGGTCACCCCACCTTAAAGTTTTATTGTTAAGTCTGTTTTGGTCTATGTATTGTGATAGTGTGATTGTGATGGATGATAGTGTTTTGATTAGCTGCTGAACTGCTGTTGGGTTGTATCTAAAACAAGAGTCGATGTTCTAAGCAAATTTAAAAGTTATAACTTATTGTCTAGGGGTTCACGATTCAGAAAAGCTCTGATTCTTCAGCTCAAGATTCGATTCACGATTCATATGTGGAGCACAATTCATCAACGATTCATGAATCAATACATCCAGATCGTTGTTTTGAGTTACTTTTCCCATTTGAAGGAAATGGTTTTCGACTTCAGGAGAACTTGCCCCACCCACACACCACTCAGCATCCACGGTTCCACGGTTGAAACACCAAGTTCACATCTCAGATGACCTCACCTGAACCACCAACACCACCTCCATCACCAAAAAAGCACAGCAGTGTCTCCACTTCCTGAGACGGCTGAAGCGAGCCAACCTCCCCCCTCCCACCCTCACCCTGTTCTACAGGGGCATCATAAAGAGCGTCCTGACCAGCTGCATCTCTGCCTGGTTCGATAACAGCACTGTTGCAGATAACAGGCGGCTTCAAAGGATTGTCAAAGCAGCTGGCAACATCATCGGTACGTCTCTCCCACCACTGCAGGACATCTTCTACAAACGCTGCATCAGGAGGGCCTCCTGCATAAAAGTCAATTTCCACTTTGTAGGTAATACTGCATCCTAACTGTCTCTCTATCTACTTCTACCTCTATTTCTAATTCTAGATTAAAGTTAAATTTATTATTCCGTGTCTAGTTTAAAATGTGTATTTTATATTCTATTTATATATTGTTTATTCCATGTGCCTTATTAGTTCTTTGTTTCCTATTTCCTACTGCACTGTTAAAACTGGAGCCACGTTGTCTCATCTCTCTATGTATCTGTACAGTATATAGCAGAGGTGACAAAGTTTACTTTGACTTTGACAAATCACACTGAATCCAATGTAGTTTACTAAATGCAATGCATATGTACACATATACACATACTGGAGCTTCGTTCATGTTTTATTTTCCACTTACTGAGTTGTGTGTGACATTATATAACATTTTTGTATTTATGTTGCAGTGATTTGCAGAAGCATGTGGTGGTGTATAGGTGCCCATGGATACATCTGTTCGTGTTCGTCCGCAGCCAAAGCCTCCACTCTGTCCTGTGCTATAGAAGGGAATAAGATTCAGCAGCGGTTTTTCTTTTTGTCATGGTGCGGTTGCAGGAAGGGGATGAGGACACTAATGCAGGCATACAAAAAAGGTTTATTAGGGGAGAACGGAAACCAGACAAAAACAGGCAGGGCAAAACAGAGTCCACTAAAGTAGCAAAAGCTGAGGTCCAAAAACACGGGTGGAGCTCGTGCCCCCAGTGAGCGTGGCTGTGGCCAAAAACGGGAGAGCCTCCGTGGGGAAACCAGGAGAAGGAGCGCCTTGCACTCCTCAAACACCCACGAGGTGCTTCATGGAGCTTTCTCATTGTAACACCACTGTCAAGAACTAGTGAGTATATCTTTGGATGAAAGGCCCAAGTTGTTGTGGTTATGAAAGGTTGATTTCCGCCTATGGGTTGGATTACAAGTATATGAAACATTTCCTTCAAACGCATTTTGAAGCATCACAACTGCTGGTGCGTTAAGAGCCGAGCAGCAAGTCAAACATTTGTCATCCTCAGTGCTTCCTGAAGCTGTAAATGTCTTAAAGGAGTAAAATGGTTTATTTTTGCTTTCATTTTGCAGTGCATACGCATGACTGATCTGTACAAAGAAAAATCAAATGAAACTTCATAATTTTTAGGACCAGAACTACTAGTAAAATTCTTTTTTCACCTCTGAGTTCCTTTTTTGTATGTTTGAGAAAAGGCAGGGGTAGCATGTGAGAACTTTCCTCCGGAATAAAGTCCTTTATTCTGTCACAGGCCACAAGCAAAACCACAGCACAAAAAAAGTACACAAGCCTCGTTTATAAAGTACAAAGAAGAAACGGTTGAAAAAATATTTACAAAAATAGCCAAAATGGCGACAATGATGCAGATCTTGCAATTTCAACAAATCTTCAAAAGGATTAAAAGTTATTGAAAAGTCATTCATTACATATGAACTAATTCAAATAAATACACACTAATTAAAATTGTGTTCAATAAAAGTCCCTTAATTCCATATCTTCTTTCTAAATTATCTTTAAAATCTCAGTGAATCATGTTAATATTTCTGAGCATTAAAAATATTTTGGTAATTGTTCATTTTTCCCTAAGATTGCGTTTTTCAGCATAAATGAAGTACAGCAGAAGACCACAGATGATCATGTCCAGCAACGTCACACAAAGGATCAGGATTTCCACCTGCAACACACACACACATACACACATGTGTTTAGTTTAAGGCTATTTTGGGGACAATATTTTCGTAAACATTAAGATAGAAGACCTGATGCTCCAAGTTTTCATGAAAGCTTTTTTTGCCCAAATCCACACACAGCAGCACGGCGCTGACCATGGCCATGAACAAGCAGCATGCGTTACTGATGAAACAGATCTGTAATGGGAAAAATGTAATGTCAAAGTCAAAGTATACTTTATTGTCATCTCTTCACTCTTAAAGATGGTCAAAAGTGGTTCTTCACAGTGATGTCATAGGGGAACCTTCTTTGGTTCTACAAAGATCCTTTTACCCATTGGTTATTTGCAGAACCATTTATGATGAAGTGATCATGAATTTAGTGTAAATTGTATTTTTATCTTTTAACCTGTGTTCATTATGTGCAATATGTAATAATATGTTCAGTTTGTTCAAATGTAGTGTTTGGTAAAACATAACTGAGTCAAGTTATCAGTTACTTTATATTAACTGCAATAACTGATCTCTCTAAAAGGCAGTGGCAGATATCATCAGTTACTATTAAACATCGCACCATAACAATCATGTCTACACACAGCCACAAGTAAGGTTAGGTCAGTAGGTTAGGCATAGGGTCAGTAGTCATTAAGGTCATACTTTAACATAAAGCATTCTTCAAAGCACTGAACATGAGATAAGGTGTTATTTAAAGAACTCTTTTTTGCCTTCAGTTCTCCAATCAACCTTAAACATCATAAAAAGGTTCTAAATCATAAAAAGTTTCTCAGAGCACTAATGAAGAACCAGTTTTTCTTAGAGTGTATATACAAGTATACACAGAGACGAGACGACGTGGCTCCAGTTTTTTCTGGGTACCTAAAAGACAACTTTTTAACTGCAATTTAAGTTACATATGGTATTCACACTACAATTATGGTTCTGCAATTGTCTTTTTGCATTGAGTATGGATAAGATCTGCAGCAGTTCAATATAGAAATATGGAAAAATAGACAGTATATTAAAAACAACAGTATCTTTAGAAAGTTAAGTGTGTAAGGAGTTCAATAGTACGATTACAATCATGGAATACACACTGAATGTTCGCAACATTAGCAGCAGTTTAACATAAGGATACTGTACTATCAATCTGTAAAAATAAACCATATCCCTACATTGAGACAGTGTCAGTGTTGAACGGACGCGATTGTCCATGTAGCGTCACAAAAAATATGCAATATTTTAAAATATATTCTTTATTCTGACATCTCCATGCCATTAGATTCCTAATATGGACTCAGAAATACATAATTATCAGCACAAAATAATTACAAATCAGACAGAAATGTACTTCTAAAGGGAATGTTTGAGGCAAGGAAAGCACCCACCGTTAACAGTCCTGGATGTCTGTAGAGGAGGTTGGATAAACATCCAGAAATAAAAAACTAGAACAGAGAAAAACACATGCATTTTACCATGTAGTAGTAATGTGTCTACATATCTCAAATACATCTTTTACCGTAGTTTACCAGTATGCCAGTGAGGATGGGAACTCTGAACAAGGTGAGCAACATGTCGTTTATGCTGAATGCTGCGGCAAACACCACACCCAGTCCAAAACTCAAGATTCCACTCGTGATCTGCACAGCCTGACAAGGGATTTATTTTTTAAGAAATTGCATAAAAGATGTATAATAGGCTTATTAAGTATTAAGATAAATAATATGTTAATAGAAGATGTTAGATTAGTATCAGATATTGGTATATGTTTATTATATATATAGGGAAATATAGTGAAATATAGTATATACATATAGCATTATATTTCCCTTAATATGGAACTTGACTAATAATACACATCATTTGTTACTGTCTTCTGCTGTAACGTGTCCCTGCAGGTGTAAGCTGGTGATGTTACAGTAAAGGTGCAATAAAGGGGTCAGTGAGTCTTACAGCCCAGGCAGCAGGCTGCCGCTCCATCAGGCGATACAGAACCGGCTTCTTGTCAGGAACCAGCTCGGTGGGCATGTAGTACTTAATGAGAGGCCCAGTCTCAGCCCTGCGGCCCTGGACATCCTCCTCCACAATGCTCATGGGAATGTGAGCGTGAGCCATGATGCAGAGCAAAAACTCTCATCAGTCGTGAATACCTAGATTTCTGGATTGCTATTTTTAACAGAAATGAATCATTTCATACTCAGTCATCAAGCAAGCATTAAGAGAATACCATGTAAAACACTGAAGATCCCCAGATTGAATCAACGTTTCTTTCACCTTTAAACTTATTGTGTTTTACAACAATTATTTGACTGACACTAATTACCACTAGTTTCCTAAATGGTGATACAATAACTGTGATGTTGTTGCTCTTAAGTCTGAATCAGTGGAATGGAAATCTAAAAACTAAACACTATTAAACTTTTTAGAAGATAGATTATAATCAAATCTTACTCCACAGGTAATTGATGCATCAATGGTATGTACTTTTTTAAAACCCATAAATTATTTGACTTCTGCTAATATTGTGAAACATTAGGCTGCTGTTACATGTGAAACATTAGGTGGCATGTTATTAAACTTCTACATTTGTACGAAATCCAAGTTAACAATTTTGTGATGGTGTTCAGTATGTAAAATTTGAAAATAAATTTTCACAATTAAAATAACCCCTAACATGCTTAGGTTAATGAAACATGTTTTGCTTTGCTATTGCTCAGTATATTATATTATATTATATTATATTATATATTATATTATTATATATTATATTATATTATATTATAATTATATTATATTATAATTGTTTTTATTCTTATACATGTTATACATTTATTATAAATTATTATAAACAAATAAAAAAATTTGCAGCAACTCCCTTAAAATGTTCAAAATTATACCAATAAATTTGTAAATAAATTTACAAAACCCCCATTTAAAAAAATGACATTTTATATAGATGCTGGAACAGACTCACCCCAGTCAGTCGGTTCTCATATCTCTTGTCTGGAGAGTTGTGACATCTGCGCTGTTCCCGCCCCAGAAATGCTCATCTGAATTTGGCCGGTCAAAACCGACCGAGAGGAAATCTAGAGACTGAAAAGCACACTCAAGCACTTTTGACAAATGAGAACTGTGAAGCGTAGGCCTCAGTGGTCACACTAAGCTAGTGGTTCACGTCTCAAACAGCTTCCTCTCCCCTTTGTAGTGGACAGTTTAAAAAGGATTTGGAACAATGCCATATTTTAAGCTTCATCTATTCATCGTTTAGGATTATAAAATGTTTAAACACTTTAGGGTCTGGTTTCCTGCTCACGGATTAAGCCTAATCTTAGACTAAGTTGTAGTACCAATTAAGATTTACTATTCACACTCAATACTAGTCTAGAATTTGTCTTAATCCTTGACTGGGAAATTGGCCCTATAGTTCTATAATTGCAGTCTGAGCTTATGGATTTTGACACACCAATTTTTTGGACTGATGTAATGACTTGAAAATGACTTTTACAGATTTAATGCTCAGTCCTTGTGGAACATATTTGATTTTTAATGGAAAACTGGGGTGTAGAGAGGCTAGGAAGCACAGCATTGTAAGCAGATAAAATGTCAGAATCCAGCACTATTTTTAAATATGATTCATTCTTTTTAACCTGTCAAAATTGAGAAATCCACTTAATCTTTCCTCCTTCTTCTTTTTCTTCACGGACAATTGCTCTTTATGACTTAAATTTGATTTTTTTTCCTCACACATGTATGAAATTAGACAATATTTGAGTTTTTTCTTGTAGATTTTGATTTTTTTTTTTTCTCTCCCTGCTGATGCAAATGACTTATTCCCTCATGTAAGTAGGGCCCTAAGCAGGGAACAAGGAACCATTTGACAAACCCCGGTGTATGTTTCCTTCCCATTTGCTACTATATGTGTTAACCACAGGCAGTCTGAGACACCAGCTACAGAGTGAGGGGTAAAAGAGAGATAAAGAGCATAGCAACAAACCGCTCGGACGGAATCGAACCCCAGTCTCAGGAGGGCACACAAAAAAAAGCACACAGGAACTAAGGCGCCTAACAGGACTGTGGAGAGACTTTCTAAGAAGAGGAAATCTTTTTGACAGTTATATTTTGGTGTGTGCTATTACTTATGGTTGTGTTAAGTTGTATGTGAGTGTTTTTGCTTCTTTCTGACGTTCTGTGGACAAGTATCATCTAAAAACTCACCTTACTTTTGTACTTTTAGGGACATTTTATGTTGTAAAAATATCTTTTATATAAAAACCTGCTTCAAGCCTTTTAACAGGCAAAGAGTATAAAATGCATTTTATTGCACATAATCTATTGTTAAGATAATTTCTGTACACATTTGCCTTCTTTACCAACTGTTCTGTTTTCTTATTTGAGATCTCCGGACCTCACTGCATGCCTGTTAATGCAAAATATTATTTGGTTTTCATCAAAGTTACAGTAATTTACAATTTTATACTATTTAAATGTCTTAAATACCAATATAACATTCAATATTCTCTATTTGATTTGATTCTTTATTTCATACACAGTTATACAAATATCACATGTAGTGGAATGTACACTGATCTTCAGATTAAACTTAGAAGAACTACATCTAAAGGATAAAAATATATTTAAAACATAGACGAAATTTAGGGGGGTGGAAAAGGTAAACGAGGCCACATTCTTTATTCTCAACATCTGTACCCCCCTCTCTTCCTCTCTCTCTTCCTCTCTCTCTATCTCTCTTTTTGTCTCTTCACACATTCAGGGCCGTATATGTGACCAGCTCTCAAACCAATTTTACCCTTATACCGAGAAGTTCTATACACATTCCTGATCTTTTCTTCTCTAATCCACTCATTTGTTGCAGGAAAATGAGGTACACCTTCAGGTCGGATGACTGCATGGTGATCACCATCCCTCTGGGCAGCATTGGCAGTACCACGGGGTGTGACCTGATGCCCGACAAGTTCTCCTGCGTCTTCAAGGATGTCTACAAGGTCTTCCTCAAGGGTCGGCCCAAAGCAGTGGGGGTACGTCAGCTCCCGTTCTTTTCAATCAGAGAATAATGAGCAAATAGACACATTAACATACATTTAATACTGTATTAAATAGAAAGGTAGATAGATTTGTTGTTTATTATCATTATTATTCAGTGTAGTGGTGTAAAGAAAGCTTTTTTGGTCAAAAATCTACACTGCATACTTTTGAAAATGCATTCAATATTACATTAAGGGACTAGGTGAGATAACATATGCATGCCCTCAATTTTAAATCTAAAAAGGATACTGCCATTATATTTCAAATCCTAAATTATTTTGTTTGGTCTTTTTAGTATAGAAAATTAAAAAAATTTCATGTTCCTATGTCCTATCTTTTTTTAGGAACTAAGGCATTTTAAAGGGAGTCTTTTTGTCTTTATACTTAATGTTATATGCAGGCTTCAATTTCAGTGTAAAACATTTTAAATCTAAATCTTAAATCTATTAACAATGTATTCATATTAAACTGAGAAACTCTTTTTTAAAAATATACCTCTGTGTTTTAGGCAGCACAGCTCATCACCGGTATTTTCATCCTCTGCCTCGGTGCCGTGTACATCAGATGGCACAGCTTTATGAATACAGCTCACATTGGGCCCAGTGCCATGGTAAGAGCCTGCGCTCATCTCTAAAAAGTTTATTTTTCTCATTCCAGCTGTTCAACTCATGTTTTGCTTTTTTGAATTCGTTGGCATTTACCACATCTACATGCTACATTTTAGTTTATAATTGCCTTTTTGAAAGAAAAAAAGGCAAGTTGAAAAAACTTTTATTATGAACAATGACTATTAATAGAGGCTACTGGGTAAATGTAATCTTTGCACAAAAATAAATCACTAAACTATTTAAATGATGGATTCAAGAACAAATGGCACCTACCACACTATAAAAAAGTTTCCTATGGATTACTTTGTATACCAAATTGTTAAAGCATTGTTATCCTTATAAAAAGTTAAATGAAACTTTTCCCCATTATTGTTTTTTTTGTGTAAAACAGGAAATTAAGAAATGAAAATGTTCTTTTGATTAGTTTCTAGCATGTGGGATTTTGACATATGCTGCTGGACACTCTCCATTAATGCCTGTGGTAAGTATGAATGCCTTTTTGATAATTTAATAATTGATCATTGTTACAATATAAAATAAAAAATTTAAGCAAAAAATAACATGCTAAACTTTTCCTTAAAACCTAGATGAAGCTGTCGTTCATCCTTAACATTATAGGCCTTTTCTGGGCAGCTGTGGCTCTTGTGATTTGTATTTTAACTTTCGGACCTCCTATGGTAAATGTTTTTTTATTTATTTATTTTATTATGTACTACTGACTAAGAGTAATTTATTAATTTAATTTAATTAATTAGAAATTAATTGACAGTCTGCTTTGTCACTTTAAGGATTCCTTTCCCAATGTGCAGAATGTCAGTAAGGAACGCATGAAAGCAGGATTAATGGGTGTTCTCTCAACGCTGTACGTGCTTCAGTTTTTCCTCTCTGCTGTGATGATCTTCTGGCAAAGTAAAGCCGTATGCAGAGTCCATTTCAACACTCTGGTAATTAACCTTTTTTTTGTTTATATAAAACATAAAATGTACTCTAATATCCAGACACTACCAGTTCTTATGTTTTTGATCTAATTAAGAATGTCTCATTAATTTTGAATGTTTGAATAATCCGAAATGAAATAATATATTTACTTAATAATTAAATGTGTTTAAATGTTTTTCCTTTATGAACATAGCCCATGATCACACTGAAGCAAGATACGTAACTCAGCATTTACCCTGGAAAGAGGAACAATGCCCAAGGCCTGTAGATTTGCCCAAAAAACATGCAACTGCCCAAATGTACTGCTATTTTGCTAATTTTCTCAAATGTCAAATACAACTTCACTTCTCAGTTTATATTCAGTAATATGTGTGTAAGATAATACGAATGTGGGTTAGTTTTCAGAGCTTTCTACTATGGATGAGTGCAAAAGGTAAGAAAAAAACAAAACCCAAAACATTTATTTCACTCTAGGGGCATTCTATACATTTTAATTTTTAATTTTCTTAAAATAATTTCTGTTTAAAATGTTTTACATTTTTTGCCAGTTGGCAGGTGTAACGTTTAAATGTGTTCCCAAAACATTTTAATATATGCATGCTTCTAATATCTATGAGAATTCTAGTTTATACAGAAGTTACATAATAATTACATGTTTGTTAGGTCATTTTTGTTCACCCTCTTTGGCATCTGATTTCATAAAATCCTTATGAAGATTTAAAAATAGATTCAGTAGAATGTTTAATCAAATAAACATTTCTGTACAAATACATGTAAATGCTTTGTATTATGATCTTTTATAATAAAAGCGTCGTGTTACTAATCTTGACATTAGACTTGTTTTGGTTACTCAGCTGTCGCGCTTGTCTACTGTATCATTATGTATGGATGATCATTTTGATTTAAAAATAAATAAATAAATAAAAAGTGTGAATGACGAAGGTGTACGAAGTGCCTATTTACTACATGTGAAATGTGCCTTCGACGGGAAAATTAAACCACTGATGGTTCAAAAGATTACCTCCATATCATGTCTTAAATTAGACTGAATGTGGAAGATAACTGTAGACCAAACCATAACAGAAAGAAAAAAGACAAACCGAATGGCGCGTGTAAAAACGAGCAAACCGTAACGGTTTATTGAACAGAATTTGACAGAACACAGCCGTTTTAAAACTCTCCCCTTTACCGAAATTAACCTTTTAGTAATACTTAAGACTCGTATTTACTACTTTTAAAATTTGGATCATACAAGTGTTTTGTAATTTGTAACGTTTTTGCACAATTAATTTAAAAAAAGGTGGCGTCTCCGCGACGCGTTTGTCGCAACGGGCTTTCCGTAGCGGCGCGCGTCCGGAGTTCGCCAATCAAAAAGCAAAGATTATGGTCATGCAGCGTTCAACGTGCCGGTGAGTTGTGATGATGTGAAACGTTCAGCGTAGTCTCAGTTTGATCTGAACGAGGATGTCACTGCCTTTCTTAAGCATTTTACGCATTAAACACATTACACTTTAGCAGACATCTATTTTTCTCTCTCGTAATATTACTGGGTGTTTGTCGAGTGAGTGTGCTGGAAACGTTAAATGTTCATCAAAGCTGACTGAGTAAAGCTGTGTTTTATCGTATTTAGTGCTGCTATCAGAAATGTACATATATGGTATGGTGTACATTGAAGCATAATATTCTGCTCTATCAAGTTATGAATCTGTAAGACCAGTTTTAGCAGCCTGGAGCGGTGTACTCTACGTCACGACCTTACGTTTCTCCGCGTTTGAACGCACCCAGGTTTTGCCATCTCTTTCTATCTCCTGCCGTGTCTCCCGTCATCGCAAAAACGCCTCACATTTATTTGTAGTTTGTAATCAAGACTCTAGTCATGGATTGACTTAGGAGACACGCTTCTACACCTCCAGGTGACATTCGTGATCTTTGACGGCGTCATTATTCGGGGCAGATAACGGTAAACGCGAGTTGAGGTGTTCGGGGGGCGGTGAAAAGGGACGCGTCCGGCCGACGGCCAACATGGCGGCGTCTGCGTACCGGAGCCGCACTCTGAGTAAGGACGACGTCCACTACAGGATGCATTTCCGAATGATCAACGAGCAGCAGGTGGAGGATATCACCATCCAGTTCTTCTACAAGCCGCACACCATCACCTTGCTCACATGCACCGTGCTAAGTCTCATGTACTTCGCCTTTACCAGGTGAGGCTGCTGGCTGGGGGGGGGGGGGATGAGGAGGAGGAGGAGGAGGAGGAGGAGGGCGAGGGCCGCGTCCCAATTCTCAGGACAGGATGACAAGCGACCCTTCCAAAATTTGAGAGTCTAAAATTGGCATCCTGTCGGTTCCAAAATAATTTCTCATAAAGTCATTTTTTTGTCAGACAACAGTGGTCAAATCGCGTAGAATTAGTTTAAATTCAACTGGCAAAACTTCAAGCTTACTTGAAGTGTGAAGAGCATCTCAAGTCTCCCCAGTGTATGAATGAGAGAATGGAAAGTGTGTGCAAAAGCCAAAGAATATACACTTTAGAGTGAAAAATACCAAACATATATATGCAAAAGTTTTAAAGACTTTAATGCATAATTATTAATTTCAGTAATGCATCTCATTCATGGTCAACCTTTGCAACACTCAACAGCACCTTACGAAGTGTAATGCCAGAAAATAAGTGATTAAAATGAAGATAACGGTAATAAAATAAAAATACTTAAATCTGGAACGGCAGAAGGGGTCTTGGGGCTGCACAGTCATGGAGAAAATTGATTTTGCCAATTGTCTTGTGATATTATTTTTTTGCAAAGTACTAAATATAGGGAACAGGGTTAGATTTGTGTGACTTCCAGTCAAATCTGACTTTTGTAGTGTTATGTTACAATGGTGGACCCTTGGTAAGTGTAAGAGCCAAATTTAGGTCTGAAGGTCACAGAAGGCTGGAGAGAGTGGAAACGGTGCCTGACCTTGTGCCGTGCTTGACTGGTCACCAGAGAAATGATTTTGTTGTGTTATGTGACATGGGTTGTTGCTTAAAATTTCTGCTCATTTATTCCATCTTATTTTAAGTTTCTGAGGACAAATTAGTTTAACTCGTGGGTCTTGAGGGACCAATCTTTTACAAACCAGACAGTTTGCTGTCCCTTTATAGGAGCTTGCAACAAACCCAGGTATTTCAAGACTACTGCTGTCAAATGCAAAGTCAGTGATTTAACTTAACCCCAGACCTTTTATGTAACTCAGTTTGTCATTTGTCATTTAATGTTGATCATTAAATGAATGTATTGATGTAGATCATTGTATCGTTCCAGCTCACTAAAAATGAGCTTTACTGTCATGATGAGCGCTGTAAGCTAATATGATTTCCTGTGTTTTGTTGCAGGGATGACAGTAATCAGGACAGCAATCTCAGAGTGGGCATTATTGTGCTCATCTCCTTTTTCCTGGTCATCAGTGTCCTGGCCTTCCCTAATGGTAAGAGACTTATTAACAACTGCTTTCGTTGTAAGAGAAAGCTGGAAAAATGGAGACATATGTTCATGCATGTAACATCCTGCTTATACATGTTTAAGAATAAGTTCCTCATCATCTCAGACTTGCTCCTGCTGATATATTTGTCCCTGTTTAGGTCCGTTTACAAGACCACACCCAGCAATATGGCGAATAGTATTCGGTGAGTAGAGTTTTGGATCATAAATTAGTCTTATTCTTTCTTACAAGAATGTCACAGAGCAAGACTACACACCTCTATACCTAACAAGCTGTGCTTTGATTGGTTGGCAGGTCTGAGCGTGCTGTACTTTCTTTTCCTGGTCTTCATCATCTTCCTGAACTGGGAGCAGGTGAAGACCCTCATGTACTGGCTAGACCCCAACCTGCGCTATGCCAAGCGGGAGGCGGACATCATGGTGAGAGACAGAGTTTTAATAGGATTAGAATTTTCTCCAAAAAGCTCAAAACTGTCACTGTCAAGGGAAGTCTTAGTGTATCTATAAAGTGGTATACGTTAAATTGTTTTGTTTGTCTACATTGTCTTCTCTGACCGTCTGTTTGCTTTTGTAGGAGTATGCTGTGAACTGCCACGTGATCACCTGGGAGCGCATTCTTAGCCATTTCGACATCTTTGCCTTCAGCCATTTTTGGGGCTGGGGCATGAAGGCTCTGCTCATCCGCAGTTATGGCCTCTGCTGGACCATCAGCATCACCTGGGAACTCACCGAGGTATGGTGGTCATGGACTTCATTCTGCGCTTGTCTTCAGATTCATCTTTCCACCCAAATTACACCAAAACTACACTAAGATTTCAGATAGCTGCTACTTTGTCATGATGCCTCTGTGGCCATTTGTGTTATTACAGGATATTTGTGAAACCAAGCAGCAGTTGATAGTTATGCTAGACTAAATCCGAAGTAGCCCTGGGTTTAGTCCGTACCTCAGTTGATGACAAAACACGAGCTTCATTTGTGGCCTTAGAGTACCACATTCAGGGATGCATCAGTACAGTTTTGGATTGATACTGCATTTATATACTTGTAAAAAAAAATCTCTTAAAAATAAAAATGAACACATACCTCTTAATTGCATCATAACATGAAAAATCCATAGCATGTATCCTTTGTTTTGCTAGACAGTAGCACAGACACTCATTTCAGTAATTAGATTCTACCAGTGTAGGCAAACCTGGAAAAAGTTCCAGTTCATTGTACTGTGATGGTACTGGTTAGCCTGCTATAGCAGGTTTTTGTGAAAGTTTAAACCAAATGAGCTGTGCAGACAAACTCTCGTTTCAGTGTTGCTCTGTTGCTCAGTGTTGCTTTTATCTTTGGTGGTATAAATACTGCCTCAAGTGCTTGCATCACTACTTGGTATTGGCAAGTATGAAAATGTAAGTACTTGGTATTTGTGCAACCTGTAACTACGATGAATACTCTCTTCTTTGTTTCAAGTCTGCAGGCGTAAGAGTTGGATTATGAGGTCACACATAATCACGGAAATGGAATTATTTCAATGAATTTCTCCCCTAAATCTCCTGTAATGCCTCCTGACCTACATTAGTTGTTACACTAGCTGTTCCTTTTAAATCAGCGTATTTCTGAGCTCCATCCTGTGAGCTCCCTGTTGGCAAATATTGCATACAAACCCAAGTATATCTGATAGTTAAACTCCATTTCCCCAAAAGAGATTTCAGATTCTTTTACTAATGACATCTAGTAATGGTATGGTCACATCGGGAATTTGCGATAGTTTTCCAGTCAAGAGGGAAAGAAAGTAGAGGGAATGAAAATATTGAACTGAGGAGGAGACGTTTCTGGTGGAGAAAGTAATCCGAACTGGCTCTTTTTATTCCAGTTTTTTAAGGTGTGTGTCTGTTTGAGCTGAGTTTTTTTCTGGTGCCTCTGTATGTTTATTTAAACCAAGTTTCTCTTTGCCCTTCCTCCGCCAGCTCTTCTTTATGCATCTGCTGCCCAACTTTGCCGAGTGCTGGTGGGACCAGGTGATCCTGGACATCCTGCTGTGTAACGGAGGGGGCATCTGGCTGGGCATGACCGTGTGCCGCTTCCTGGAGATGCGCACATACCACTGGGCCAGTATCAAGTACGTTGCTTTGAACAAAACCTGCTTACCTCGAGAGGTGGCCTTGGGAGGATAGGCATGACTGTTTGGTTTCAGAGTTGGGAGGAGAGATTGAGATTCACTCAAACTGGGGGTTTCCTGCAGCTTTAGTTAATTATAATGTAGAATGTTTGATAAGTAAAGATTTTGTCTTTTGTCTTTGGAAACCATCTTGTTGCAAAAATGCTAAATGTCTTTGGCATGCTGAGTTGATTAAATTAAAGAATCGGGAGCCAATTGCTGGTTCATGCCTTAAGTTAGATGACTTTGTTATGCTTTATAAAAAGATTTTTCTGAAATGGGTCTGGTCCATGGAGTGGACTAGAAATGACAGCCCAAAAACTTTGATGAAAATGCTTCAGAAAGTCAGCAGGACAAGTCTTCCTCAAGACTACATTGAAAACACAAGAAGGTCTGGCTCTTCAAAAAAAAAAAAGAGAGGGGTGGCTCAAAGACGTTTGCACTTTTCTTTGGGGATCATAACGCTTATTATTATGCTGGAAAAAAAATGACGCAGAGTTGATCACAGTTTCTTTACATACTTTTTAATCACAGTTTCTATCAGCTTCACCCTTCAGGCAGAGCATAACAGTAGTGAATACTGTGCTCAATATAAACACTTCCCACAGAGTCAATATTATCTGTGTGAATGACCGCAGTGGTCACACAGGTCATGTCACAGGCACCTTTTTTCATGACACGTGAAAATAATTGAACATGTTTTGCCTGGTTTTCTGCCACAGTAAATAGCTTTTGGCTACTTGTTACTAAGCAAACGTCTTTAAATGGGTTTTTTAATTTAATTAAAGGATGCGCAATGCCGCAGCTGATATCATGCACAACTAACAAAAGTAGAACAATCAAATAAAGGCTTTTCAATGTGTTGTCTTATTAGTTAGTTAGGAATTATATTGTTAATGATCGAAATCATTTTTCATTCTTAGCAGGTAATTTCTACTTTTTGAAATTACTTTCACTTTTTTGGAATTATTTATACTTTTTGTATAATTTCCTGGTGTTTCCTCTGTGTGTGTTGTACAGGGATATCCACTCCACCACAGGGAAGATCAAGCGAGCCGTCCTGCAGTTCACCCCGGCCAGCTGGACCTACGTGCACTGGTTTGACCCCAAATCCTCCTTCCAGAGAGTGACAGGCGTCTACCTCTTCATGATCATATGGCAGGTGGGTGTGTCCTGGGGCCCTGCGTCATACGCCACATTAGGGCAAACGTTGTATGAGGGGAGTGTGTCCACCGATATGATTTTTCAGGGCCGATACTGATTATAATGTACTATTCTGATCATAATATTAGTATGATTATAAAGTAAGTGAGTAAGTAAGTGATTGTTATTGTTGTGAACACAGCACACCACACAGTTTACCACAACAAAATGTGACCTCTTCATTTGATTCATCCATGAAGGAGCAGTGGACAGTTTTTTGGCAGCGCCCAGGAGCAGTGCTCAGGGACAGTGCCTTTCTTATAACTCAGTGGTACCTTCTTTACCGGCCTGGGACTTGAACTGGCGACCTTCTATTCACAGGGCGAACTTCCTAAGCATTACACTTCCAACGGCCTCAACTTATCCTATAATATATCCTATAATATATGATCTGTCTGCTATAAAAATGGAAATTGGTGTCAAAATGAAGCATAATACTCCAACACAAAGCGTTATTTAAAGATGCGTGTTTAACTCTGAGAATGTTTCATGTTCTTTACACAAGAAGTGCAGGGAGCTCCCGTTTTCTCTGTCAGAATGTCAAACTTTCAGTGACTGATAGACTGATAGGCTCATGGTGTCTACTCAGTCAGTGTTGATATTTGTCTCTCAATAAAAAGTCCTAGTTTAGCACCACTAGGCTGTGGTTGAGACAGAGAGAGGTGCGGCTGCATCAGAGACACATTTTTAGATTCTTTTACCGGCATAATGCTTAAAAAAGAGCGATGCTCATTACCATAAAAATGTTAAAGATTGGCCCTGATAATCAGTCAATCCCTCAATCAAAATAAAGCTCGGGAGCCTCTAAGCATAGTTGCCCGGGGTTAACTTTCATTCATCTCTCACCACATTAGCTTGTGCAAGTGGAAGGAATCTAATTTAAAAGGCAAGTGTGGTGAAATGAGGGATTTACAAAAACCATAAAATGAATTTCGGTCAGGCCTCTAATCCGGTGGAACATCACTCTGTGAGTAGTTTTCCATTTTAATGAGTAGAGGATCTCATGAGGAAAACATGACTATGGCTACGTTCACACTGCCATGACATCATCAGCCTGCACCGGCAGCGCGGGAAGGTAAAAATGGAGAAGAGCTGCGATAACAGTCAGTGGAAGGACGGAGAAGTTGGGGATTTAATTGACTTTTTTTTCTCTGTTTCGACCTGCTCATGTACAGCTGATTCACTGTTTGTTGTCTTCCAGAGCAAAGTGCGATACATGCGTGAGCTACTAACGCCTCCATTTTTAATGCCATGAGTCGTCCCACAGATATGATGTTTTTTGTTGTTGGTGACGCAGTTGACCCGTGTAAAAACGTATCAATGTGCGCATGCGTGACGTTTCGGAGGACCGATGCGTTCACATTACAGTCAGATACAGGTCATGTAGTTATGAATGTGAACCGTCAAGATAAACAAATCCTATCTGCGCAAAAAATCGGAATTGAACGATGTGGCTGGCAGTGTGAACGTAGCCCAAATTTCTCGCTGAGGAAAAAAGCTGTCTTGTGAAGTAAATGTCGTTATTTTTAAAGGTTGACTGATTATCGGCCGGGCCAATTATTGGGGGCTGATAATGAATTTGACCCTGACCAATATTAAGTAATTACAAGGTGCGCTACTGTGGCTTCACTGCCGTCTCTTCTCTCAGTGCCGTTTGCTCTCGACTCGCTTTAATGTTCACGCTTGCTCCACTTGGTGCTGCGTTATAAACATGGCAACAAAACAGCCAATCACAGACTTGGAGAAAGCGTTTGTCTCCAGTCAGGTCACTAATATGGTTCCAAGTTTATATACCGAATATGAACACACATTTGCCCAGTATGACGCCAAAAGAAGCAACAAGAAGATAAGTTGTGGCTTATTTAAAAATTTTGGGTGTCATTTTTTCAGCCAGTACCCTAGTCTAATAGTATCTGTTAATGTTCCCTAAATGTGTTAATTTTGCAGGGATTACGCCTCTAACATGTTCTAATTAACATGCAAATTGTAATGATCTGATAATTTCATTAGTTTATTTAAACTTCACTTAGAAGTCAGAGGCTGATGCACAGTAATGGTGTGAAGAGATGCATGAGGAATCATTCAAGAGAGAGTCCAGTTATTTGAATTTTCAAATCCACGTTTTTGCAGACGTCTTTCAGTCAAATATCAGGCCATGTTCCAGTCATGTTTCATTTTGTTTTGAAGTGTCATGTCGCCTCGTCTCGTGAGCTGCGTCTCTCATCACACTCCTAGTAATAACTGGTTCACTGGTGTGAAGATGGTTGGGTGCTAATGTCACCCACAACACACACATGCACATCACACTCTCGTCACACTCAACTAAAACCCAGCATGCGAATGCTGAATAGCAAAATATTCTCTCCTCCACAGCAACTAGTAATGAAAGCAACCACTTCAGGCTCTACTGTCTACAATATACTGTATGTGTGTGAGAGAGCGAGCAGTCCTCCACTCTCCCATTAGCTCTTTTTGCTCGCGCTCTTGCTCTCACTCTCTAGGATGTTTAAATAGTAATTACACAGCTTCGATGAGAACACTGGGGCAGAGGAGTGCACAATTTGTGTGTGTGTGTGTGTGTGTGTCTCCTCTCCTCTCCTCTCCTCTCCAGAGAAGCTTGGAGCGTGATCACATCAGTTTATAATGAGGTTCTCAGCGCACTGGTCCCAGCAGAGCTGCCAGGCTGTGTGTGTTTGTGGGTGTGAGAGAGAGAACGTGTGCATGAGTGCGTAATTATTTATACCTTTGTGTTATGTCATGTAACAACACTAAACGTTAACCTGTTAAGCCCTGAGACTGTTTTACAGATTTTTGCTCTAAAAAATATACCCAAAATAAAATGTGTACATCTCAGCAACCACAATGTCTATTTTTATGCTTTTGGTATCATTATGAGATTACTGTGAGATTACTGTGGAATCAGCATACGTTACTGGGTCAGAATAAAGGAAGATGCAACACAGCATCAGAGAGTGGTAGTACGGCTATCTGCGTAATCTGCGGAGTCTGGGCTTTCATATGATATATGGTATGCATGGTTAGCCGTAGTAGTATAGATTCTACAGCCGCATTTCTTCCACGGTGCAGTGTTTTTGTTCTTTGTTTATTTGTTTCTTTGTTTGGTGTTGGAATTGTGTTATGTTTAGGTGGAATTTGTTATGTGAGATTTTTAGAGGAGATTCAATTGGTGATGTTAATGTGACGCATGCATATGTTTGTTTACGTTTACCGACTATTTAAAGCCTTTAAAGACAACTTCCTGTTCTGCGCCCGGTACCAGGGCGGGTTAGGGCTCAAGACTTTAAACGAGTAGTTTATCAACATTAAAAATGTTTGCAGAAAATCTACATTTGGGTAGATTTTCTTAACACACAGTCCTATTCATTAACTTCAAAGAAAGTGTTTCTTTACACAAGAATATATGGAGTAAAATGCTGTAAATGTAAATGTATTGATTTATTTGACTTTCCTCCTGCCTCCTTTCTTCTTCAGCAGCTAACAAGGCTCTTTGCACTGCAAACACATCTTTGTTTTCCCGGCATGCCACGCCCTCAGCTGGTGCCGTATTCTCTTCATCGGCATCATCACCGCCCCCACTGTCAGGTAAGCAAGAGATTTAAAAAGTCAGGCAGAAAATTGTACAAATCACACAACATGGTGATATGGCAGACAAAAGAAAGTGGAACACACTCACTGCGTGGCAAGTGGCCAAATGCCCCCGTTAGCTTCCGCTTCTTCTTAGCCACATATGTGTTTTTTGGATGTTTTTAAAAAATACTTCTGTACAGTTTCTCCTATTGTATTGGCAGGCTACAGACACTTGGAGTATTTGAATTTAATTTTAAACTTGATGTAGCTGTAAAAACAATGTCAAAGTCATCTCTGCTATATACTGTACAAGTACACAGAAGGATATAAAACATACACTTTAAACTAGAGTACAATATAAATGGAAACTTTTAAACTAGAACTTTAAACTAGAATGCACTGCAATGCACTGTCTAGGGTAGAGCTAAAGGAACATTTCACTGTTTTTGCACACTCATTCTCAGTATTATTTTACCCAAACCCTTTAAGAATAATCTAAAATAATAGCAGTAATAATTACCAAAAAAAGCAATAGAAATGGGAGTTCTTTCTTTTCATCGCCTTCTTCTTGTGTCTAGAGTTTATTGAGGCATTTCAACTCTTTTTACATTTATCTAAACATTTATTTTATTAAATACCTGGAAATTACTTTTATTTGTCAAAAAACCCAATTTATTTTGAAATTAACAAGTAAAGAGGATTGAGAGCTGATGTTTTTGGAAGATGGAGGCTTGTTAAATTAATTTCAGAAATAAAGAACTGGGAGTCAAAGTAAACTTTGTCATCTCTACTATGCATATATAGAGAGAGACGAGGACGACACGGCTCCAGTTTCTACAGAGGACAAAAACAACGTAGAATATATATATATAGGCTATAAAGTATAAACTCTAAACTGGAGGTCGATAACGAAAGTGTGCAGTTTAGTTGCATGTGGTGTTCAGTGATATGTGGAAGTATTGCTGCAGCAGTCAAGTGGAGAAAATATTGCAGTTATAGTCCTGGAGCTGTCTTTTTGCATTAAATGTGCATTAGATCTGCAGTAGTTCAATATGAACATTTTAAACAGACAAGCTGTTATATAATGATAGTGTGCTACAAGGTCTAAGCTTGAAGTAGGGGAAAATTGCAGTTTTGTTATGTCAGGAGTTCAGTAATATGTGCAAATATGTGCGGTCAGGTGGAGAACTACAATACAATCATGAATGTTCTTTGTAATATTAAGTAATGCATCAGCCGAGCGGCAAGTTTACATATTAAAGAATAAGCTCCTGAGGACCTGTTTACATATCTTGGATATTTTTATAAAGGCACATTTTATCATACTTTTATTTTTTAATTGTTTTTACACAACATTCTGTTGAAAAAAATTTCTGTACACAATAGAACCTAAAATGATTCAAATTTGAATGTTTATGCTTTGTCTGAGTCATTTTTCCGTCAGTGAATAGCGACATGCCTAGTGTGGATCACGATACAGTAGCCTTCTTCATAGTTACCATAGTCACTTGTGGTATGTAAGGAATTGAGGCCTGTATCCTGGCTCGTTCTTGCTAGCAGCACCTGTTTTTAATACAAATCCTATGACCTTCAGCGTTCACAGCGCTACGTGCCTTCTGCGGAAAAAAGACATCGGCAGAGACTGCAGCGCTCAAAGAGCTTCAAGTTGAAATCCGTTCAACTTTTAGAACAACGCTGGGCTCGTCGATGTCCTTCTCTTCTAGCTAGCCAATCAGAATTGAGGAAGGGGCAGGACATGTCCAGTCAAAAACTCACTACAAATGGCTTTATTTACACAGTTTGAATAAGGCAAAAAGCTACAATTATGTGATCAAACCCTTATCCATAACTGTCCCAGCTGTTTTCCTGCACGGTTTATCTCATACCTTATCTCTATGTATAAGGTTTGTGAGCATCGGGTTCCAAGCGCTGCATGCGCCAAAGATCGTGATTGCTCTCCATTGTAAAGATAATCTCTCTTGTATTGCGAAAATGTGTTGGAATTGGACAAAAGGCCCTTAAAAACACGCCCTGCATTTTATAGTTCTGTATCCACAGAATACTGCGTTTTGAAAAATCTTCACTTTGGAGGGATTTCAAAAAATAGGAGTTTGAGTTGGCTGAAACTCCGGTTACGTGTAAACGAAAGGCCCAAACATATAGAAAATATCTGTTTATAAAAATATCCTCCTCTGATGTAACGGCCTAAGACAATTTTTGGCGTGCCATGCATGAGATGGTCCATGTAGCAGAGTGTGCATCGTAAAAACAGTGATGTGTACAGTGCAGACGTGCAATAGAGTCCGTTCACAGTTCAGGTGTGTCTAACGGGGGGCAGACAGTGTGTTCAGGAGCTGAATGAATAAATAAGCCTAAAAGTGACTAAATCCTCTGTGGCTAATTTGACTGCTTTGATTGACAGGCAGTACTCGCCTACCTAGGACACGCAGTGCAAGCGTCAGGAACACAGTGGGTGTTAGATGAGTTCTGATGGTGTGTGGCATGCTGCGTGTGTGTGTGTGTGTGTGTGCAGGTGTTGTTACAGATTAACCTTTCAGTTTTGTGGTGTGTTTGTGTCATTACTGAGGCACACATGCAGCTGATATAGACTGTTTGATAGTGGCTTGTGTATGTTTGTGTTCCATCAACCCTGGCTCTCTCACATACACCTCACGCACACACTTTATCCCTCACCAGCGGGCCCCATCACACTCCCTGGCCCACTGAGCATCGGCTGTAACCTGGTCCGACACAGCAGACCTACGCACACACACACACACACACCTCTAAAGCTACTCGTGCTACTCGGTCTTAAGTGCGTGATTAAAGGGACGCATCGGGCTCACACTCACAGTAGCCGTGTTTGCACCTTTGACAAGTGTGCCTTTAGTAACGAATAAACGTGAGCCTGTGCAATATGATCCAAAATCTCATGTCCTGATAACAATATACTCTGGCCTATAAAAGTATAGTATATTTTTCTTAGCCTCACACGGCTATGATGGCGGGTGAAACCTCCCGTGTGTGCTCATATGGGCATAAGGTGCACAATTCCTCCTATATTTTTTGTGCAATTGACAGTAAAACACCTGTTTTTGCGCTGTTTTTATTGTTTATAATTGAGGTTTTCGGCTCTAATATTCACCGCTTTAGATGTTGAAAGCGCAGCTTTTGCAACCCTCTAGTGACTTGTGGTCAAACGCAGCTTTTCTGGCATAAAATGCGTGACAACAAACCATTTTGCAGCTCTCTAGTAAGGTTTCCATACTAAAGTGTAGCATCTTTGCCTTCCACCATAGATCTGGCGCCGAGGAGCAGGCCATATCTGGGCGTTATGGAGTATTTGAGTTGCGAGGCTAAGTTGATTCTTTACCCTGAGCCTGAATTTTGCTTAGCCGATCTCCGGAATTAAGGCACAAATATAAGACCATAGTATTCTCTGGTCCTACATCCACTTGGCGTTGTGTTGACTACTGCAAACCCTCATCCTAACCACGAAATAATATTGCTGGAAACAGTGTATTTTGAGACACCGCTAAAAAAATATATTTTGTGACATATCGGTAAATTGCTTAGTCTTTGTCCAGCCATTTAGTGATTTTTGTAATTTTTTTTTTTGTCCATTGCATTTTTGCATGAGTAGAGTTTACTACATATATATGTAATAATAATAATATAATAAACATAATAATAATAATAATAATAATATGTATGTGATGCATTTTTAGAATAGATTTTATATTTGCAATTTTCAGTTTTAAGCTGATGGAACTGTAAAAATAGAGCAGGTGTGTCTCTATGGAACACTTATTGTTTCTTGCATGACTCACCACCAAACTTCTATATTATCTACTTGCTAACTCTTTTATGAATAATCTTAAGTTAATAATAATAATAATAATAGAGTTTATTTGTCTAGAGCAGAATTCTTTTAGAGGATTTAGGTGATTCATAAAGGCTTTTACTACAGTTTGTTGAGGGCACATCAATTTTTCTAATCAATTGTATACATTTTTGTGTGTATATATATGTTATATTTAAATATATGTATATATATATTAGGGGTGGAACAGTTCACAAAATCCACGGTTCAGTTCGTATCACGGTTTCAGGTCTGATTTAGGTTCAGTTCTATTTTTCTATTTGTCTGCACTTCAGAAATACCATACAACATCAGTGATAATCCACTATTTCTGTTTTTTTAAACTATATGTTATTCATAAAGGACATGTCATGTAAAACTGAAAAAGATAAAGAACGTTTGGCATTAGAGCATGTCATTGTGACTTAGATTAATGCTGGGAGCAATCTTTTATACAGTAAATGAGGAGACATTGCTGATTTCAGAATGCTTTTCATTTATTTGGCAATTTAAAAAAAACTATTTGCCTTAAATTCTTGCTTTAGAACAAATGAAGACGCTATAAATCTACAGTTGTTAAATTTAGAGAAAAAAAGTTTTCTTTCCCAAAAAAGCTGGTTGCATGAAAACCACTATTTTCTGTTTCAAACTGCAATATTTTATCATGAGTTTGTAATAAACATAACAAATCAGATTCAGATTTTGAATTTTACATTTATTTAAACTTCCATATTATTTTGCCCAAAATACTATATATCCATGGCCAGCATTCTTCATAAAACATTAGCAATAAAGCTAATTTGCACAATGAAAAGTGAGCAAATTATAACCATAAACTAACAAGGAAAAGTTATCTATACATATGAGCTAGAAGCCCCAAACTTGGACCTCCTAACGCCATTTGACCACAGATAACAAACCAAACAAACAAAAAACATTCATCTTGCCGTGTTTCTCAAATGGCGTTCATCTCATTCCCTCGGACGAAACAAGCACTGGATCGTCAATACCGTCAAAGTTATTTACTCTCATTCATTCATTCATCATCGAACAAAACATCTCAATATAAAAACATAGTCACTTATGAACCGGCAATTAATTCTCTCTAGTGATATTAATGGTCGTTCCTTAAGCGAACGACTCTTAGAAGAAAGCTGGTCGCTGGGCGGGGAGAGAGATTTACCTGTTTCCACCTTTCACTGCTTATTGGTTTGTAAATATTGCATATAATCAGAGATTAGATTATTTTGATTAAACTGAGATGAGTAAAAACACTGCAGAAAACCTGTGGACACATAGCGTTTAATATGATCCTCCCAGCACAGATAAAAGCAAATGTGGAGCTTATTTTGGCGGTAACTTGTTTTTATTGCGTTTAACCCTAACCCTCCGTTGTTGTGACTGACCTTACTGCCGCACTCTGTCCCTCCACCAGGTTGCTGGCGAAAGGTGTTTTTGCGCATCATAGTATAGTTAAGAAACGTGAACTACGAGAGTCGAAGGAGGCACAGACAGGGTAGAACAGGAAGAGGACGCACCATGTGAGATGACGCTGTTAACAATAAAAGATGTAAAGTAAAATACAGTTTCTTTATTGAACAACACTACACATCGTGAACCCGGGTACACTACACATCTTCAAACTGAGCACAAAGCAGGCTTGAATGGGACAGATCATTTTACTTGAATTTCCGTTCCATTCCAAATATATATATTTATAATTCCCACTTAACAAGACTGGGCGACGATAAGACATCAAATTAATACATAATGATTCGTTTTTTCCCATGATTCACTAGATTGTTTAGTCATTCATTAGCTCTGCCAGTCCCAACAGCTCATTCTAACTGGAGTCAGGGGCCGGGGCCTGCCTGGGAACTACGGGGCAAGTGGAGTGCCACTGGGCAGTAGCAGCTCACTACAGGGCTGATTATGATTAATGAACTAGTTATTATTCTGTTGGGTTTGGTTTTGTTAGCTTCTTTTTTGCCTTCAGTTTCTGACAAGGGTTGTGCTGAGAGTATACTCAACTATTAGCTGAGTTGTTTTTAGTGAAAGAGTGCATGTAGGATTTGAATATAACTGAAGCAGCTTACAGATGTAGTGACAAACTGAACAGAGGCGGGAGGCACATGACAACACATCGTGGCATGTTTTTTAAGGGACGGTTCATGAACACACACTGGGTAAAAATATTCAGAGAATTGTTCAAATGAATTTCCATAGACATTAAACAATAAAGATTCGTCAAATAGAGGCTCCGAATCTCAGTTTTGAATCAATTTTCAGTGGTACCCCAGCCCTACCTTGACTTTAATCTGATGTTAGTCAGAGAAATGACTCTGGAATTTAAACAACCAGGTGTTAACCAGGCTGGATTGGGGATGTTTATGCCTCCATCACGCCTGTCCATCAAATCTGGAAGCGCTGTTTATATATAAAAGAGGCAGACTGTTGCTATATGAGTCACATATTTAAAGGCTGTTTATTGTGTTGAAAGGTTTTATATTATTGGTGTGCCAAGTTCTGTGTAACTTGATGATTCTGTTCATTCATTCATTTTGCTTCTTGTACTGTCATATTTTCTGATTTAGGGCCATTGCTGGGAAGCCCTTGGCTTTATGGTTAAGTTCGGGCAGGGACTTGTTCTCCAAGACAGATCCTCTCTCAATGGTGCTGTGGCTCCTGTGTGTGAGTGAGTTTAAAAAGAAGAAAATTTACCAAAGGAAAGTATTGTCTTAAAGTCCTATGCCAGGCAGTTTCCTGAAGATTCCGACATTTGTCAATGTTTTCATATTTGAGATTTGTTCTTAAGTGAGAACTGAATCTACAAACGGTGAAGGTTGCTCGTACCTATATTTGATTGCATGCCTGTTGGGTTTTCTTCAGTCCTACAGTTGTATAATAATGTACTATTTCAATATCTTGACTTTCTTAAGAAAAAAACTGAAATCGAAAATATTCCACGGCCGTTGCCCCTAAATGTGAGTGAACGTGACTGAGCAAGCCCTACGATTCGTGCTCATTGCTTTGAAAGATGAACGGCTTGTTTTTCACGTCTGAAAACAGAGCCCTCAGTACCTTTTATACTTCTTAAAGGGTAAACAAAAAGCAAAACAAGGCTGGCTGCGTTAGTGACGTCTCTCTTTCACTCCTCTTCAGGCCTTCATCACGTTTATGTGCCTGTATGGGATGGTGTGGTACGCCGAGACCTACGGACCCAGAGAGAAGGTCAGTCAGTCGCTCAGGTTTTGCCTCAAGCCTCATTTATTTGTTGTTTCTTAGGGATGATTAAAGTTAGGGTTTTACGAGTTTTACTTCTCTTGGCAGTACCGCATATGAGATGTGGTTTTAGTTGGTATCAGTTTTTATCAGTACTTTTTTGAGAATCTAATTAAGAAATGAATTCATATAGCATTTTGTAATAACCGGTATTGACTGCAGCCTCCAAAGCACTGAGCGATCTGGATCTGAAACTGAGGATTTCTGAGTGACGGGTCAGATTTCGTTTTCTCT
This sequence comes from Distichodus sexfasciatus, assembly GCA_032718565.1. NCBI lineage: Eukaryota > Metazoa > Chordata > Actinopteri > Characiformes > Distichodontidae > Distichodus > Distichodus sexfasciatus. The sequence goes on from JAVGVS010000004.1 coordinate 6,716,116, forward strand.
GTCTCGTTCTGAGACGGTGGCCACGCTGAGTGTGAGAGAGAGCTCTTTTCTGGGTAAATTAACGAAGCCGCAGTGATGTGATTGTTTGTCATTTTTGGCACAGTACACAGTGCACCACAATGAAATGTGACCTGCATTTGACCCATCCGTGAAGGAACAATTGGCAGCTTTGGCAGTGCCCGAGGAGCAGTGTACAGCACCTTGCTCATGAGTACCTCAGTGGTACCTTTACTGGCTCGGGACTTGAACAGACGACTTTCCAATAACATTTATGTAACATGCTCTTCTTTTTGTAATATAGCCAGTTTGATACTGGGTTTTTTCTTTAGGTCAGCGTTTTTGCCAGTAAGCACTGGGCGTAAATACTCTGCTCGGTATCCTGGAGGAACAGCATTTGGTGCATGTTTGTCTTTTGAGGAGGTTTAAAAGCTCAGGTGGCCACAGAGTGATTAGGATTTGTCACCATTTTTTCATGTTGTCGGAGTGTGACCACAGCTTTAGTACATGCTTTTGTGTAAGGAGGGCAATGTAGACTCTCTCTTACATAGACACACACCACACTTTCTCTCTTTACACACACACACAGCCATTACTTATGTTTAAGGCTCGTTGTGTATGTGAAGGGGATTCAAACTTGGACCGACGAGGCGTACGGAAACATGAAACGCTTGGAGAAAGAAAAAGACCTAAGCTAGAAAACTTAAGGAAAAATAACAAAAGCTGCTGAAAGAGGTAAGAGGAGGAGAAAGGGAAAAAGCAAAATGTGTGACACAGCAAACAAGGGCATGAGAGAGGGGATTAAGGAGGCTGGAGGAAGCCATGCTAGAGACAAGGTGATTGGACTCCAGTATCTAGCAAGAAGACAAAAGGCAGAGTCAATGTAACGAGCATAGAGTTAAAAACATAGAGTTAGGCGCCCCCAGAGGTACTTCTGTATTCTGCAGTTACTGTGTGACCTACAGAACCGTAACTGATTTTTTTGCCTTGTGGGGATGTTAAAACATACACGCCACATGTATTAGAACTTCAACCCTCGTGCTTCATACAGCTTTTACAGTCCGCTGTGTTTAGTTTATGATTTTTCCCCTCTCTTTTCTAGAGTCTATCTGAGTGTGAGGACAGCATGTACACTGAGACTGGAGACAGCGAGTGTTTGAAAGGTAAAATCAATAAACACAGCCTCTGAATAGAGCTTTGCTAATGAGATTTCTTGGCATGTTGGAGGAAAATATATGCAGAAGGTGGGATGTGATAAAAGTTGCATTTGTGTTCCATTAAAATCGGAGCTCCTTTGCTTAACAAGCTCCATTCCTCAACAAACATGTTTATGCAATACTGGAGAGACCTCAAGTGGGAAACTGCAGAAGCGCTAAAAACTTTATTGAAATGTGCAATAACCATATACATGTGACCGGTCTGCGTAATGAGTAGGAAGTTGGCGTTCTATTTATTTTAGATCACGGGCTGATTGTGTTGACAAACTACAAAATACCGATTCTTCTTTTTGGTCTTTATATGAAAGAAAAGGTCTTCAAAATTAATCCTGGTCTCGAAAAGGCTTGATATTTGGCGTGTTTTTCAGCATAGTAAACTTGTATCAAACTCGACAGATAGAGTCACCTCTCTATATATATGTATGTAGTTATATAATAACATATATATATACATATATAATAATAATATTATATATATATATATATATATATATATATATATATATATGTGTGTGTGTGTGTGTGTGTGTGTGTGTGTTCTTGTACTTGCTACTTAGTGAGAACCAAAATGAGTTTTTAACCAGCAGAGTGAGGACATTTTTGGGAAGTGAGGACTTTTTTTAGTGGTCTTCACTTCTTTAAACTGCTTTAACAAAAAAATACAAGTTTATTTGCAAAACTAAACGTGTAGAAAGATTAGCTTTTAGTTACTGAGGTTATGGTTAGGGTTATGTTTAGGGTTAGGTGTAGTATTATTTACATACAGTAATATAGAAGTCAATGGAGGTCCTCACTACTATATAAGTACAAGAATGTGTGTGTGTGTGTGTGTGTGTGTACTGTAAATCCAGGGTTTTCAACTAACTCTGTCCCTGGGACCACCATTCAAACTGAGCAAAGGAGCAGGGTATTTTTGCTATTATTTTTAAGATATTTGAATTAAATTCATTATTCGTAAGGATATTTGTAAAAGGTTTTTACAAATAAATCAAATGGAAAAAAAATTACAAAGTGATTTCAGCAGTGAAACTTGGATGAATGTCACATGGATCCCCTGCATTGCCGCCTGGACCACCGGTTGAAAACACCCTGCTATAATAGTGACCGTACACGTGCATATCAACACTGAAGTACGAGGATACTATACTGATATACTACAGGGATAGCTGGAGCGTATAGTGCAATGTGCCTTTTTGTTGTGTAACGTACATAAAAGCTTTGAATCATAAATGACAGCTGGATAACAGACAGAAACAGTGAAATTAACCTTTTCTGCTCTTTTTGTTTCTTAAATAATGTTGTGTGTGTGTGCGTGGGTGTGCGTTTAGGGGAATCTGAGACAAACTGCGCCACTCCCACTGCCAGGAGGAGAGCTAAAGGTTCTGGGAAAAACAAAACCATCAACGGAGTGGAAAAGTAAGGCCAGTTTGCTATTAATCACTCAGCAAAACCGGATGGAGAGAGACACGAGAGTGGCGGAGTGATGGAGAGACGGAATCAAAGCATTTTTCATTCGTCTAATCCATGCCACACGTTGGTGGGAACGTCGCACGACGTCGAACTGAGGTGACGCAGAGGAGGTCTTCCCTGTCTCAGTTTTTTTTGTGCGCTGAGAAAGCGACTGAGTGTTCCACAAGCCTCCGACCATTTTCTTCTTCCTCTCCTTTCTACTTTAGCAATCTGCACACAATGTTTCTTCCACTTTCTGACTCGCAGTTCAGTATCTCACCGTGAAAATAGCTGTGAAGCGTTCAAGTAGACACACATTTATATTCCACAGATGCCTCTTAAAGCAGTTTTCCTGTCAGTGGGATGCTAAAGATGTTCGCAGGGGATGAAAAGGTGTGGTTAGCTTCGCATGATTCCCTGTGTGCATTGTGAGTCCAAGCAAAAGGGAGCTCTGGAGCTTTAGCCATTTCGGGAGTGTATTGCTGTCATGCAGCAATAAAAGAAGTCGCCAAGTAAGTAAAGTTAACAAAGTTCCGTTATCATACTGTAAGGTGAAAAAAAATGACACAATAACAAAAATATTACAATGTACACATTGTGAAAATCCTAAATCCTAAAATGAGTGGTGGCTCACTGTTGCTTCACAACAAGAAGTTGAACGCAGCCAGAAATTGGTGACTATATAGCTAGAATTTCATGTCCAACCCTAGAATTTTCACATTATAACTCTTTACAGTATCATTTTCATGTTATATCGCCGCTGTCAGGTGGAAACCTCGTAGGTCCATTGGTCATTTTTATTTTTGTCAAATAATTCTATTGCTCAGTCTTCACGTTGGCCTGACAGTTTCAGAAATATTTAACCAATGAAACGTGTTGAAAACATTTTGTTCATATATTTATATACAATATTCATATATTTAGAATGTACATCATTTTTTCAATTTCCTGAAAAATAAGTGTTTTGAACATTAAAGGTTTCCGCTCGACAGCGACAATATGATCATGTAGCCAGGAACTCTGGCAAGTTTTTCATTCAGAATGAAATTTGCCACCAAATGATTGTATTGCTCAGTCCACCTTAAATTGTAGTTACAATACCTTGTGAAACAGTGAACGGTGTATGACACCTTTAACAGTGAAAGGTAAAATGTCCATTTACGTACTGTATGTCCAAATTCAACAGCAACTTCCTGTCTGGTTTTATCTCATCAGTTGGTAGTGTAACGGTTAGGGAGTTTGCCCCGTGATCGGTGGGTCCCCGATTCGAGTACTGGACTGTTAAAGGTACCAATGAGGTACTCATGAGCAAGGAACCGTCCCCCAGCACTCGCCCATGTCTGCTGTCCACTGCTCCTTCACGGTTGGGTCAAATGCAGAGGTCACATTTAGCGAGGTACACTGTCATGTGCTGTGTTCACAATGACAAATAATCACTCACTTAAATTCACAGTTTTTAACAAATTTGGAGGTTTTGCGAGGTATTGCCGCTACACATGTAAAGACTGGTGGGCGATGTAATTATCACTTTGTCTATTTAATTCCGAATGCAAATGTCAAAGAACTTCAAAGCTCCCTTTTTGACTCACGGTGTGGAAGCACAAACTGACACCCATTCGCTTTAGCTTCACGCTTTCCTTGTTTGTTGTTATCGTTATTTAATGTTTTCATCGTTATTTAGCCGTTTACGACTTGTCTGTTCTGTAACTTTTGCATTCCGTCTTCCTTCGCCGTCGAGCTTTTTTGTGAGATTCTTGCACAAGGTTATGAAGAAGCTGCTGTAGCCGGATCGCGGGCTGAAAATGACGGACAGGTCAAACACGCGGTTCTAGCACTTTCGTTTAAAGGAGTCGTTTCTCATGTGATGTCGGGTTGCGTTTTCTTGCTACGGAAGCACAATTTCGGCACCAAATGCTACGACCCTGATAGCTGCTGAACCGAGATTAACGTTGACATAAAGTTTTCATCATGAACTGCTCCTGTAATTCGGACCTCGATATTCGTTTGTTTGTTTTTTTTTGTGATCACGCTCGCTACCACTGATTAGCTGCTATCGCTCCTGCATGAGAAAGTATCTCACTGCTAAACCCCTTGGAAGCCAGCACACTCACACTTTCGTTGAGGATTATACAAATATGAATCTCTTTTTTTAACACACTTTGTGCCTGCATGAGTTTATGGTTTTCAAAGACTAACACTCGCTGAGGTTTCATATTCTATTTCTGTATATCATTTTTATCTTTTCTTTTCTTGATGAAGTCAGTAGCTTGAAAGTATTTTTTGTGTGTTTGTGTGCGTTTCCCGGACTTCGACTGCCGCTCTCTTGCCTCATGCTCACTTCCCACAAATGCTGTGAAAACAAATCTAGAAATGCCTTTTTTTTCCCTTTTCCTCCCACTATCCATATTCACTAGGCCTGTGACGATACACCAAAGTCCCGATTCAGTTCGTATCACGATTTCTGAGCCACTGTTTGACCTTTTTTTTGGCGGGAGGATGGGTGTTGTGGTTACAGAAAAAACAAGAGGTTTTGAAAAAAAAACCTGGTCTATTTATTAACACTTAATAAATATAACAATCAATATAACAATACAAGCATAAAACATGGCTGCCAATGTCAATTAAATTAATGATTGGAAAAAAAAAAAACTTCTCTGAGGTAACAGACTTCCTGTCTGTGCTGTAAACCACAAATGAAATAATAAAAAAGTAAAAACAAAAAACATTTCTTTTTTCTGTAATAGAAAAATACTGTAAAAATGAACAGAAGTCAGCTTGTGGACATTGTTTAAGCGTGTACCGCCACCTGCTGGTAAACTCTACTTTATTCTTTCTTACTGTAGTCCTAAATCCGGCCATGTAGGACTGAATTCTTAAATAAAGAAGTAATTCCTTAACATCAGTTCAGCACAGCCACATGGTGCCTCTCCTCACCTTGTTGAACTAACAGTAGAAAGTTTGCTCACTCTTCGTCAGACGATTGGAAAATAGTCACATGACACGCAGTTGGAGGAGGCTTGATGAGAAAAGTGATCAACTTATTTTACATAAAATATTTAAAACATCTTGTGTATTAAAATATTAACTAATAATAATAATAATAGTAATTTTAAGAAGTTTGGTAGCCTTGACAGCTCATAGGGCTGTATCTGGATTAGAAGCACAAACTGGGAGTTGGAAGGGCGTGTCGCGAGTCGTGATTATGCCTTTTTGAACCGCAATGCGGGATCGTGGCTTAGCGTATCACGATATCGGTTTTGATATGGGTATCGTTACAGGCTTAATGTTTACATGTTGCACATAAGAGGCAAAATCAGTGTTAATGCTCGACGTGTGTGTGTGTGTGTGTGTGTGTGTGTGTGTGTGTGTGTGTGTGTGGTGTTCCTCTGTGACAGTGTTGGAGGGTAACACACCATTTCAACGTCACATATCAGTCCAGAAATTCCCAACTCTTTTCAGCATCACCACCTTATTCCTTGGAAAATTAAATGATCAATTCCGTGTACGCGTGCCAGTGTGGCTAGTGATGAACGCTCACTAATTGGAACGTCTACCCCAAGTCCTTACGCTGAAAGTTCCCCATTAGCTTTTTGTTATCTACATTGTTATCTTAAGTTTAGTCTAACAGATGTAGAGCAAAAACTGTCCATAGTATGAGCTAGAAAAGTTAGGGGTGGACCGGTTATTGTTTTAGGGTTATTAAAAACTGATTTGCTATTAAAATAAATGTGTTTGTATTACTTTGGCTCCGATGCAGTTGCCTCTCTCTGTCTGAAGTCACCACTGCCAAAAAAAAAAAAAAAGAAATGAAAAGAACACAAGCGTTCTCAGCAGGGCACAGATGTCTGTGAAGTTACTTTGTGATGTATGAGGCGTTATAAGTGAGTTTAATTGCTACTGACATTGACTTGATTAAAATGTAGAGCTTGTGCTTTGTTTGGGTTAAACCATAGAGGTCGACCGATTATTGCACCGATTTCAAGCATTTTCACAGTAATCAGTATCGTACATTTTCAAAACTGGTATGCCAATAAAATAAACAAATGTAAAAATGTGCTACATTGTTGTTACTCTCCTTGATTAATAATAATTGACGTTGGCCCTGGAAAAATGTATCGGTCGACATCTACTAGAAAGCAATATCTGTTGACACACATCCACAAAGGTGCACATTTCACTGTTAACCAACTTTTTAAATGTTTATAAGAGTTTCTAGGAGATATGAAGTGTTGTTGTGTAGTTCTCTATGTAATTATGTGACAAGTCATTGCAGTTCAGATTAAATTTCTTCTTTCTGTGACTGGCATGTTTTGTTTTGTTTTCGTCAATCTACTGAATAAAATATACTCTCTCTCTCTCTGTATACACTGTATGTGTAAATAGCACTTTTTGGTTACTGCACATACATATATATATGCAGTAAACAAGAAAGTGTTAAACCAAAACATGTTTTATATTTTAGATTCTTCAAAGTAGCCACCTTTTGTTTTGATGACAGCTTTGCACACTCTTGGCATTCTCTCAGTAAGGTTGATGAGGTATTGTCTTGGAATGGTTTTCCAACAGTCTTGAAGGAGTTCCCAGGGATGCTGATCACTTGTTGGGTGCTTTGTCTTCACTCTGCAGTCCATCTCATTCCTAACCATCTCACTTGGGTTTAGGTCAGGTGATTGTGGAGGCCAGGTCATCTGATGCAGCACTCCATCACTCTCCTTCTTGGCCTGGTGGTGTGTTTGGGGTCATTGTCCCGTTGAAAAACAAATAATGGTCCTACTAAGTGCAAACCAGATGGGATGGCATGCCGCTGCAAAATGTAGTGGTAGCCATGCTGGTTCAGTGTGCCTTGAATTTTGAATACATCACCAACAGTGTCACCAAGAAAACACTGTCACACCTTTACACCTTTTCTGCGTCTCACAAAGACACGGTGGGTGGATCTAATAATCTCTAATTTGGACTCATCAGACCAAAGTACAGATTTCCACTGGTCTAATGTCCATTCCTTGTGTTCCTTAGCCCAAACAATTCTCTTTTTCTTATTGTTCTTCGTCACTAGTGGCTTCTTTGCAGCGATTCGACCACGAAGACCTGATTCTTCTCTGAAGCGTTGATGTTGAGTTGTGTCTGCTACTGGAACTTTGTGAAGAATTTAATGTGTAATCTGAGGTACTGTTAATGTGTGGTTTCTGAGGCTGGTAACCGTTATGAATTTATCCTCTGCAGCCGAGCTAACTCTTGGTGTTCCTTTCCTGGGGTGGTGCTCATGAGAGCCATCATCATAGCGTTTGATGGTTTTCGCGACTCCACATGAGGACACATTCAACGTTCTTGAAATTTTCCGGATTGACTGATCTTCATGTCTTAAAGTAGTGATGGCCTGGCGTTTCTCTTTACTAAGTTGAGTAGTTCTTGCCATAATGTGGAGTGGAACAGTAGTCAAATAGGACTATTCACTGTGTACCAACCCTACCTCTGCACAACACACCTGATGGTCTCAGACACATTAAGAAGGCAAGAGGTTTCACCAGTTAACTCTTGACAAGGCACACTTGTCAATTAAAAACCATTCCAAGACAATACCTCATCAATCTTATTGAATGAATGGCAAGGGTGTGCAAAGCTGTCATCAAAGCGAAAGGTGGCTACTGTGAAGAATCTAAAATATAAAACGTTCTAGTTTAACACTTTTATGTTTACTGCATAATTCCTTATGTGATGTGGTGTAGCATAATGACTAGTCTTTACACTCCGTAGGAAATAGCTCTTTAACTGTGCCAAAGGTCTTGTGGTGTTAGTGATTTTTAAAAATTAAAACAAAGCACTAAATTTCAGGTTAAAAGTGTGAAATATGTAAGGAGTATAATATTACTGAAAATGTATTAGTAATGCCTTACATTACTGTCTTACAGCAAAAAGTAATACATAACTGTAATTGTGTTACTCCCAACCCAACTCGGTATGTATATATACACTGTGTCCATAATTATGAGGTTTTTTGACCGTATCACTATTTCTATGCATATTATATAAACTTGAATGTTTATTATATTTAAGCATTCTCAGATGATATGTATTTGTGTAATTCAGAAGGGTGTTGCCTAAAGTGAGTAACACCCTATGTCAAGGTTTGCATAATTCTTATGCAACTTCTTTACTACCTTGGCCATGTATCTGAGCACCGAACACCTGGTACTTCTGGACACACCAGGTAGGCTGTAGTTCTACAATATGGTGGCACTGGGTTCTAGTAGCTTCACATTCATTTTTTCCAAGTCTTTTGCAGTTAATTTAAATCTTTATTTCTCCACCTGTGGTTTATGACCCTGTTGACTTATTGCAACCAGATGTTTGATTATTCGGTGATCACGCCTCAAAAGCTTAGCTATTTCAAGACCGTTGTATTCCTCTGACAGGACTTTCAAAATTTTCTGGAGCCATGTCATCTTGTCTCTCTGTATACGTGTACAGTATATAGCAGGGATGACAAAGTTTACTTGGACTTTGACTCATTGTCAGTGAAATCTCTTTTTTGGCCCTTTTTGCTTACAGTAAAGAAGCTGCATAGTAATTATGCACATCTTGACATAGGGTGTTAGCCACTTTAGACAACACTCTGCTTAATTACTCAAATGCATGTCACCTGAGAATGCTTAAATACAATAAACATTCAAGTTTATATAGTTTGGAGTTGGAAAATATGCACATATGATGTTTAGGATAGGAATTTGTCTCATGAACCAAAGCAGATTTCATAAGTCCTATGTCCAGGCTGCTGTGTGCTGCTAAAGACTGTGCAGCACGTGGAGTTATTTTTTGTTTTCGGGGGAACCTTGTCTGACCTCCGGACTGTGGCCTGCTTCGGCGGATGTTCACGTGACGCGGGCGAGGATCCAGTGACTGCAGCGGCCCAAAATAAACAGCTTCGTTGCATGTTCTGCATGCAGAGGGGTCACGTTGCATGCTAAATTTAGATATATTCTGTGAACAAAGAAATATAGTCTGCCTGCAGATTATGCCATTTATTGGGCCCAAGTGACCAATATTTTCTTGTTTCTGTTTCTAAGAAAGTTAAGCTTTAAATAGTTACATTTAAATAGTATAATATACAACTATAAATTTGAAGAAAACCCAATAAGCTAATGTTTTGCATAAGCAGACATGCAATAATATTTCCAGAGTGCTTTTCAACATTTGAAGGTTCTGAGACTCATTTAAGAAGGAATTTAAGAAAAACATTGTTCTTCAAACACACAAACAATTTTCACAAAAATTCTGACATTCACCAATGTTTTCTTACTTGAGATTTGTTCTTAGGTAAGAGCAGAATCTACAAACAGTGTTCCAGGGTTGTATGTTTGTTTGTTTGTTTGTTTGTTTGTTTGCTCCATGTGAAAATGCAATAAAAAGACTGGTAACCGAATCTACAAACAGTGAAAAGCACATAACTTTTCTGGATTAGTTGTAATATGCTATTAAAATGTCTTAAATTTCCTAAGAACAAATGTAAAGAAATATATTAATGAATGAGGATTTGAAGTTACCCAAGATCAAGTCTCAAATAAGAAAAGAATTGTGAATATATGAATCTAGGTGCAAACTGCATACAGTAGATGGGTTTTAAGAAGAAATTTCGTCTTAGGAACGATTAGTGAAATAAGTCCATTTGTACAGAGAGAAGGAAATGTCAGTGTTTTTAAGACCTGAATTTTTATGAGGCCAAAGCTTTTACAGATATTTCTTGCATTGAAGGTAACGTATGGTAGGTATTTTGTTTGTAACTTGCCACTAGAGGGCGGCAAAACCACTTAAATCTGTCGTGATCACGTGACTGTGAGGCCTGAAAGAAAACATGGCAGTGTTGTAAAACTCCTCTCAGGCTCTCTGCCTCCTCTGTGGTTGGCACTGTCGCTGTGGAAGGAGAGAGAAGCGTGATACAGCTGATCATGTCGCAGCCCGTCACCCATGATGCCAACCGGGCAAGAACTGCTGAAGAGGTGGTGGAAGAGATCCACTCAAATTTGCTTGAGTGCAAGGTGTGTTTCGAAAAGTTCTCCACCAGCCAGTGGGGGCGGCGACCCCGAAACCTCCCCTGCGGCCATGCCATCTGCCTGGAGTGCGTCTGTGCCCTCTCTCACCCGGTTCTGCGCCAGCTCGAGTGTCCCTTCTGCAGGCGACCCTGCGATGTAGGCAGCACCTATGAATGTCGTGCCATCCTCGACCTTCAGGAGATGATACATGACTTAGGTGCAACCGGGTCCGTTGCCAATGCCAATGCCAATGCCAGGAGCCGAGTAGAAAAATTAGGAACTCGAATAGACGATTTGGGATCTGGATATGTACGTCTACGTACCACTTTCGGAGGATGGGGTTGCCTCATCAACCCAACTGGCATTGCAGTAGACCTGGGGGCATCAGGAGAGATGGCAGCAGTGGTGGTGGTCCATGGAGGGCATGAGAGGGTGACTGTCTTTAATCCTCAAGGCAAGTTTTTGCACAGTTTTGGGCGTTATGGCCACGGACGGTCCAAACTCTGCCACCCACTAGATGTGGCACTAACTCCTGGCAGACATATTGTCGTAACCGATGCGGGTGATCATTCTGTGAAGTTGTTTTCCTTTAGAGGAGTGCCCCTAGGTTTTGTTTTAGGGCCTTTTGAGTTGCCGTGGGGCGTCGCCGTAGACAATCAAGGGCACATCCTTGTGACGGATGCCAAGGCGGGGACGCTGTGGCGGATGAAAGCCGATTTTGGGGGCAACGTGATATTGGAGAAGAATGTGGTTATGAGTGGACTGAAATGCCCACGGGCTGTGTCCTGTTGCCGAGCGATGGACCACATTGTTGTGGTGGAACATCCAAAATTTCCAGGTGGTGGTTCAACGACATGCCTGAAGGTGTATGACCAAAATTTCTCTGTCCTTAAACAAGTGGACGCTTTCGGTCTAAGCCTGATGAAGTCTGTGAGGCTGGATGTTTCCTGTGCCACCTTTGCTGAGTGCCAGGCAGTGGTGGTGGGCGACTCGGAGAGGGGCTTGGTGTGGAGTTTGGAGTTTGACCTGCAGGGTGGTGACCACCCCTTCCTCACTCCACTGGTCAGGGAGGGACTGGTTCGCCCAGTCAGAGTCGTGGCGATGGGCCAGAACTCCCTGGTGGTCCTGGACGCTGGAGATCATACTGTAAAGATCTACTCAGCCGGGATGGATGACTCGGCTGATGACAAAATATGAAGCACTGTATGAAGTATTGTGAGGTTAATGTATGAATAAATATATATACACACATATACAGTGATTTATTGTATTATTTATTTTGGTTAGTAAGATTATTATTATATTATGTAAAAATGTATGCACCATAAATATTATTCTGTTGTTAAATGATATATATATATGTTATATATTGTAAATGTGTTATAATCATATATCAGTACTTAGAGCACAGCACATTCATTATGTTGTAGGCATACTGAAAAGGATTGATTTTGGTCTGGCATTGACCAAAAAGATACAAGACAACAAAATAGAACATAATATGCACTATATAAGTAAAGAGCACACAAAAAGATAACACAATTTAAACATATTCAAGCTTCTTAGTTTCTTTAACAGTTCATAAGATCTGTTCAACAGTCTGGTTCAAAATGGCTGATGGTGCAAATGAAGAACGATTCAAAATTTCTGGAACTGAATATAATGAGTTTATTGTTTAAGTTGGGAGACAGCTGGAGTAACAAGCAGAGATTTTTTTTTACTGTAGATTATACAGATTTTCATTTTTGAGCTTGAGTAATTACCGTAAGATTCACAAGATTTTGAAAAAGCCTGTAAACAAGAATTTTCTGGAACTTTTTCTAATGAGTTAATGAGAATTTGAAGTTGGTAAACTACGCAGATAAAGATTGTTGGAGATTATTCTGGAGCACTAAAACCATATTTCCTAAAAGTACCATAAGAGTCTGTAAACACTAATAAGAGATGCAGCAACACAGAAATAAAAACTGGTGTAAAATGTGCCTGATCGATGAGGAGAAATTTCTGAAACTTATTCTACTGATTCTAATGAGTTTATTAGAAGTTGGAAGCCTCAAGAAGAAACATTCTTTTTTTTAGATTACTTTGGAACTCTAAGCCCCATTTTTCTTCAGTTTAACATCTCCTGCTCTGTTTAAAAAAAAAACATTATTATTTTGGAGCTTTAAACCTCTATTCGTCTTCATAAGTTTTATTTTATATAAGTGCAAAGGCAGACTAATAGCCAGATGCAGCAACTTACAGTTAATAAATGATCCAAAATTTGACTGATGGTGAGCAAAAGGAGGAGGAGGAGCAGGAGGAGAACGTTTCTAATGAGTGTATTAGTTAAGATGGAGCATACATGAGTAACAAGCAGTGATTTTGGATATTACCTAAGAGATCTAAACCTATATTTCCTCAGCATAACATCTGTCCCCATGTGCTCAGTATGTAGAACCCTTCTGCCATATCTGACACCTCTACACTGTCCGACTCCCAAACTTCCCTCTGAGTGCTAACGCCGGAGCTGGAGGCCACTTTCTCCTTCCCGACCCCCACCTCCACCAGCTTCTCTCTCTCCTCCCTTCCCCACGCCTCTCGTCGGGGCAGAAAAACTCGCCCACCTCCGGCCCTGTCTGGACCCCCCTCTCCCCTCTCCTCCGAAAAAAGACCTGCTCGCATTTATTGTTTTTTTTTTCGGGTCCAACTCGGCTTTTCCTGAACCTCGTCGTGGGAGTATACAGACGTCGGGGAGGAATATTTGGGGTTTTTTTTTTCTCTCTCTCTCTCTCTCTCTCTCTCTTCTCCCCGGCGGAAGATGGCGGTGGGGATGCTGAGAGAAGCCGGAGCTTCACCGCCGACCTTCCTCACCACATAGCCGGACAATAACGGGCCAGTCCGGCCTCCCCTCCCTCCCTCGTCTTTAACTTCTTTAAAATAAACATTTGGGGCATGGTGGACGCCGTTATTTCGGGGTTGTTCGAGTTCTGGATCTGGCTCCATGTTGCGACGTTTGGGAACTTTGTGACGACTCACGGCATTATTCGGCTAAACCGCGCGGTGCCATAGCGGACTGGATTTATATTGTTAAAAATGTCGGATACCAAGGTAAAAGTTGCTGTCCGGGTTCGGCCGATGAACCGCAGAGGTAAGACTCCCCCCAAAGCACAAAAAACATCAGCAACATTGATATTAATCCACCTGGTAATCGCTAATTTTGTCCGAATCTTCATGAAGAGATTCGTTACAATGTATCGACTCACCAACGCGGGTGAAACAATGTAGCAAAGTAGCCAAACTTTGTATTAAGTCTACATTTTACAAAAGCAATGCTTTGTAGCGACTACAGGCATTACAGTTGCCATTTCCCCTCAACAAACGAGAACTTTTTAGAACTTTTCCTCCCTAACTGGCTTGCAGAGATTGAACTCAGCACCAAATGTGTTGTGGAGATGGAAGACAACCAGACCATTCTGCACCCGCCGCCTTCAAACGCGAAAGGAGACAACAGGTAAAAAAAAATGTTTTAAAGTTCAACATTATTTGTCTTATTTGCATTTATGCCAAAAGTCACAAAGTCGATGAGGCTTACAAGCGTGGATAATGAATCCCAAATGTGGTGAGGCTTCAACTTGAGCGGCGTTATTTTTGGGTGCCAGTGTGTTTTTTTTGTCTTGGGTGTGTAATGCCAGCGTAGGTTGGCATTTTGATGGCTGAGCAGAAAGTGATACAGATTTGTTCTTTTCAGTCATTTTCATTATGAAACGTTTTAAATGTTGATTTTGGACAATTTTAAAGTGTTTCTGAAGGCTGTAGCTGGGCCTAGTGACGTTCTTCTGAAAGAGTTTGTTAGTGGCCTTACAGGCCATGAAGGTCCTGGAAGACTCTGAAAAAGGTCACTGTGAAATTTTAGACCCCATGATTTGTGGTTGGACCCCTTTCATCATGCCTGTTTTCCAAAAAGAGTTGATTCTTCAATTCTAGCTAACTTAGACTTGATCCCAAGTCTTGAAATCACTTCACAGTAATTGGACAACTCTCAAAAGTTCCCGAAATGAACTCACAGGTTCACATTAATACTGTGTGGAGTTGTATTCAGTGTCCTTTTTAATCAATTGTGAAATTATGGTGCCTTAAGGCAGCCTTTTGTACATATGGAGCAGAAGGTTGTGGGTTCGAGTCCCATTTCAAGCAGTGCTTAAAAACTGTAATCAGACTTTTTTATAATCAGTGGAGCACTATGTTTTTGAGATTATAAGGTGCCTCCAGCTGTAGGTCTGCCAAACTGCTGAAGGAGTTTGAGGGCTTTGTTGTAGGTGAGACTGCTACAGTTTCACCCCGACACGCTTGTTAAAATGATCAAAGCCCTTCCAGATTATTTTTCCATCCAAAAAGAAGACGCTTTTGGCTCGAGGTTTGCATTCCAGCACAGGCCGGATAGACTCGACCCCTGGGGGTGGACTGGGCTGATATACCTAGAGTGTAGTTACTCAGACATTAACAGCTAATAGCATATTTAAATGTGAATTATGATGGAACAAAACTAAGTACAATGTGGTCACTTGGTTACATAAGGGAGCAGAATGAACACTTTGTCTTGGTGTTTTATGTTGTGGTTGCTGTAGGTTTTTTCGCTGCTTGAGATACCCTCCAGTTTAACATGTCACATGCAAGGGATTGGGAGGCTGAAAAGGTTGGGGCAGTCCCATGCATACTCAAATTCCGACACTGATATGAGTGTTCCAGTAGCCTATATTAAGACGATCAAATATATGTATGTATATTAATATGTAGGCCTTTATAATATACTGTTTTGTATTTAAAGATGATTCTGAACCCAATTCAGAATCCAATCTCGGCATCAGGTAAATACCAACCGAACATGCCTGGGTGGATTAAAGTAAGAACCTGAGCAGCCACCAAAACTGTTGTATTTAATTCTGTTTTACAATCCACACACTGTTCTTTTTTTAGTGCTGCAGATTTGAATCTGCCTTGCACTTGCCTTTTTGCCTTGTGGTATTGTCTTGTACTTTTTGCACTGTCATGTCTCCTCTGCACTTTATGTCTTCTCTTGTGATGTTAAATGTCACACCATTTTTGCTCTGAAAACACTATTGCTCTCTGAGTACTTTGTACATGGCTGGGTGTATAAGAAGTCTTGAATCTGGAATCTTGAACTATACAAGGTCTATAGATTAAGCGTCGACTGATTGTCAGGCTGGCAGCTTATCAACAGATGTTCATCATTTTTATAGAAAACAATCATGCTGGTAAAATAAATGATTTTGAAAATGTAAATGAAAATGTGTTTTTTTGATTTGCTAGACGTAAGGGGTTAGCCTATCAACACTGATGCCTGAAAGCTGTGCATGTTTAGCAACCGGGAGCTTCCTGCACCTTTTGTGTTAAGAAGGTGATAAAAAGTTCTCAGAACTTCTAAGTTTAAGCATTGGAGGAATATTAACATTTTTGACAGCAAAGTTCCTGTTCACACCAATGTTCTGTTCATAATTTTTAGATCAGCATAATATTTGATCAAATTTTTACATTTTCTTCATATATGTATGAAGATATAGATAGTATATAGATATCTAGATATACTGTAGATACTGTATATTTAAAAGTTTCTGGTGACTGCAGGATTTTTACTAGCCATTTACCTATGTCAGTGTTTGCAAAATCTACTGATGTGTTTCATATATGAAAAATACTCATCTCTAGTAATAAAATCCTCCTGAGGTTTAATACTCGCAGTCATTTACCCTCAATCTTGTCGCAAGGACACAGCAAGCAGTGATCACAAGACATCAGATCTTGTGATGCCGCTGCACCGGGTTTGGACGGAATCCCCTTACTTGACTTAGCTTGCAGGTTATGATGAGTATTCCCCTAATTAGGCATGTTATTAGAAACTAGGGGTCCACCATTTTTTCCAAGCCAAATGTTTAATTCTGAGAGAATGTTAACACAAAAAGTGCAGTGATGCTCCCGTCAGCCATTTTTAAAATGAACTTAAACTAGTAAACAGCGAAGAATCAATTAATGAATAAAATGTCTCACAGAACTTTTATAAACTAATTAAAAGGGTTAAATTTAAGATTTGTCCTTCAATAATTGGTCGTAGTTTAGCAGGAACAGGTTGTGGTGCAGACAGAGCAAGGTGGCTGAATCAGAGTCAAATAAGAAATTTTTATTAATTTATTTGATCAGGAGATCTGCTTAAAAATGGACAAATACCAACCATAAAAGTGCTAAATATCATAGCTGATAATTGTCCAGACTGACAATTTGTCGCTCCCTATTAGAGACCCCAACCTTGTAGCTCTAGTAGAGTGGTAGAGGTGTAACAATACATCAGTCTACATCAACTGACAGATCAAAGCATCAATCGCTTAAATTCTGAATGAAAACGTCAATTATACATCATGCATTATGTAACATCACTTTATTACTCTTTTATATACTCTGTTTTAGCAGAGAGAAGATTGTTGTTTAATTTCGATATCTGGTTGAGGTCAGGAATAAAAATGTGAAATGATTAGTTGAGTTGCTCTTTGTTATTTGATATGAATGGAGGTGATGGTGTTGAATTAGCATATCACATTCTCTCCTGTCGATTGCTTGCTCATGAATTGAATCAGATTGAAATGGTTTCTTAGTCAACTGATTTTGGCAGACGTCGAATTGTTCTTGTGATGAAACTTAACTCCTATAGGCTAGCTGGTCTATTATTGGGACAGTGGAACACTATGTTTTTTTCTTGTGGTCTCCTGACATTGTCAGCTTGCCGTATCACAGCTGGTTAATCACTAACTATTTCGCTGCAGCCAAGCATCCAGCTCACACACTCTTTAGCTCTTATTTAAAGCAATTACTGCAGGTATAATGACTTCCATCATTCCAGACGCTTGAGCAGGCTTATGCTCCATTTACAAAGAAAAATAAACACGTCCATTTCAATCGATCCACATACTTCCGTACTACATTTACGCTGCCATCAGTTAAGCAATACAATCCACTTAGGGCTGGTCGATGTGACCTGATATTCATATCATGATTAATTCAGCATTCATTCATTCGTTATTTGAGCCACACAATCACACATTTTATCAGGATATGATATATCAATTCAGCAAACAACGATTTGACGTCTGCCAATACGACAGGAGTCTGCTATGATATGATTTCCATTCGATTCAATTCAGGAGCAGGTGATGAATATGAGACAATATCATATGCAGATTTTAACACCACTACTTGCATATATATCACATCACAAAAAGCAACTAAAACTTCATTTGACATTTTTATTCCTGAGCACAACCAGACCTTTCAATGAAAAAATCTTTCCATTATTCTAAGATAAGTCTTTTTAATATAAAGTGATGTTGCGTTATGTATGATGTCTGAACAATGTTTTCATTTTGAATCAATGCTATGGGCTCACTGATCATTATAATTGTTATATCAATGTCGACTAATCGTTACAGTCCAACTGTTTTTGCATCAAAAGTCTGGGGTGAAATCTGAAAACATGCACAAATACGAATGAAATAAAACAGATAAAAGGCTTTGTGCATGTCCGTATCCATCTGTAACATCCATCTGAGCATGAATTGACCTTAAAGCTGATAAAAACACAAGTGACCGTTTTCCCGAAAGCAGATCTTTTAAACAAACACTACAGACAGTATGAAGTAAATGCATTTATCCATTGATTTTTCCTCTTTCCTCTTGCCAATCATTCCACATTCAGATCACAGTTTGGCATGGGAACACAGTTGTTTTTTAGCCGGCATAGATTGTATTAGAAGAGTATTGAGAATTGGTGTGTTTTCCCTTTGGCTAGACGGGCACCTGTTCTTTTGAGCATGATGTGTGTCTGGCTTTTATGAGTTATATGTCAGCACTCCAAAAATGGCCTCTGGGAAGAGCTATGGGAGCAGATTCCATTGTTAAAGCCCACGCTGCAGTTAGCAAGCTAAGCTGGCTTGGGTTAAGCTGGTTACAATTTCTGAGTGAGTTATGTTGAAACACAATCTTTGTGTATTTAGTTACAGTTTTGCTTACTCTCAGTCGCTGTGAAGGTGTTTATTCCTCACTAGATGTGAAGAGGAATGAAACCCTCAGATTAAACAATTTACATTTACATTTATGCAATTTAGCGTTCGATATGTTTTTTCAGGGCCAATGCTATTTTTTTGGCTAATCAAGAAGACAGGTAGCCAATATTTTGAACTGATATACTGTATGTCTACAGTAGAAATGAAATTTGGAGTAACAAATCCTACACAAAAATGAATTCAGCGGCCTTTTAGAATGTCTAGTCTAATCCTGAGAACTTTTCTTCATGTTCTTAACACAAGAAAGGGAGCAGGGAGCTTCCAGCTTCTGTGTCAGAATGCCAAACCCTCAGTGGTTTCAGCCTTCATAGTTGATCAGTTAAAATTTATGACGACTAATAACTCGGTGCGATGGGAGAGACATTCCTTTTGACCCTAGAGTGGTGACTTCCAGGGGCGTCACCAGCCGATTTTACTGGGGCTTCAGCCCAGGATAGTGTAGCCTGGGTAGCCAGAATGATTGTACTGTTGTTTAGCTTATTTATTTCATTAACATGCATGCATCTGGAAATTAAATGATAATTTAGGCAGTCTACTATAGTCTATAGTCTACTATAACACATTTTATATAGTATATACAAAAATCCTTGGCTCCTCTTTGAATTTACATCCGGTCCAGGCCTAGCCCAGGGTGTCCTTAAAGGCTGGAAACGCCCCTGGTAACTTCTGACAGAGAGAAGTGGCTGCATCAGAACCAAGTGCAATGAATAGCACATGAATGTACAGACTAGTCCAGAATGTTAATTAATTTTTACCAGAGTGTTAGTTGTGTTAACGAAAACTATGATGGAAAATGTCCATCAACGACTTTTTTATTTCATGACCAAGACATTGACAAGCAATAAAACAGATCTTTTATACTAATGCTGTAACAAAATATATTTCTTTTAGTTAACGAGACGAGACAAGCATAAAATTTTAACTTCTGGACTGTCGCTTGTTCAAAATTCATCTAGTTTGTCTGTCAAAAATATTTAGAAAATAGAACTGCAAGCAGTGATTACGGGGGCCATGCAGTTTGCAGCTTTATCAGTTTTTGACGAATCGAAGTGGACAGATGTTTAAAAATGACACGTTTCATCCTTTTATCTAGGGTGCTACGGTTCAAAACGTATTAGGCAAAACGCAAAATATAGCTTATTATAGCGCCACCAACTGGCAGAGCAATTTTTTTAGCCTGAGTAGTGGGAGGGGTACCAGACCTACCTGGCAAATTTCAAAGCTGTAGCCCACCCAGAGCCAGATTTCTATGACAATCAGTGTGTGGCATTGCAGTCCTATGCCAAGCCGACCACATTTATTTGCATATTACAGCCAAATGAAGACCTAAATTAAAAATGTCCAGGGACTTGTTCACAAGAGATGGTTTTGCATATTATGCAAATTAGCGAGAAATCCAATATGGCAGAAATAGATGCGAGGGTCTAAAATATTCGTCTTGACCCAAGGAATAAGATGGTATAAGATTTTTGAGAATCGGAGCTACGGTTCAAAAGTTATTAGGCAAAATGCAAATTTTTTTGGAAAAACGCAAAATAGCTTATGTTGGTGCATTTTTTAGTAGTGGGTGGGGTACCGGACCTACCTGCCAAATTTCAAAGCTGTAGGTCTTACAGTTTTTTCTCCACAACGCGTTTTAAGGCAGAGAAAAAAAAAAGAAAAAAAAAATCAGCACAATTCCAATAGGGTTCCACGCAGTGTTCCACTGCATGGCCCCCTTATAATTGTTAATTCAATTCAAATGAATATTTAGTAAAAATAAGGACTAAAAGTTGTCTATATAAGTGACTATTTTATCAACTGAAACTACAGTGATAAAATAAGCAATATTTATCTAAAGCTTCATGTTTAATCTAAAACTATCAAAATGAACACCAATCTGCATATCAGTTTAAACACTGACTGATTCCTATAGAGTATATACTATAAAATATCAGTGCTGATAATCAGTCGAACCCCACTAAGTGTCAATCTTTTAATATTGGCTGCGGCAGATTTTTTTTAACCTAAGTGAGAATTTCTCGTTTTTGCTGAAGGCTCTGCTGTTGTTGTATCTATCTCCCTTTCCATCTTTCTCACGGTAAACTTCAAGTGAACAGTGTTTAGTAACGGTTGAGTGATTTAGACTGGAGGGCAGGAGGAGGACGGAGGCGAGTGACAGGTTACCTTTCCCCTTTTTTTCGAACGTCTACAAGACTCCGGGCACCGTCTTGAGTTTCGACTTGCCCTCAGCGTGAGAGGTGACGCCGAAACGTGACCCTGCGTGAAACAATTAAAACATAGGGATAGGTGAGGAGGAGGGACACCTGAAGGCAACGTCTGAAGAAGGCAGGGCAAAGTTGGGAGGTCTGGTACGACTCAACTTTTTTAAAACCTCCGTGATGTGACCCGTTTCAAGCTGAACTGTGTGATATGGTAAAAAATATTTGTATATTGATTGATCTCAACGGTTTTCACAGTTTAGGATTTCTTATTCTTAAGGGGGTAAATGATGAATGTTAATCAAGTTTCGTCACGATACGAAACTTGATTAACAAAACAATTTGACATCTGTCAATATCACAAAGTCTGCAATGATACGACTCTGATTCAATTCAGTTCAGGAGTCAGTAATCCATATGAGAAAATATCATATGCTCATTTAACATTCCATTCCATTCCCAAATCACAAAAAGCAACCAAATATTATGTTTTTCTTAATATTTTTATTCATAAACTCAACCAGTCAATTAAATTAAACAGTCTTTTCTTTTACCTTACCGTGGCCATGTATCTGAGCACTGAACACCTGGTACTTCTGGACACACCAGGTAGGCTGCAATTCTACAATATGGTGGCACTGGAGGAGAATGGGTTCTAGTAGCTTCACGTTGAACTCTTTTCAAGTCTTTTGCAGTTAATTTAAATCTTTATTTCTCCACCTGTGGTTTATGACCCTGTTGACTTATTGCAACCAGATGTTTGATTGTTCTGTGATCACGCCTCAAAAGCTTAGCTATTTCAAGACCGTTGTATTCCTCTGAAAGGCATTTTACAATATTTGACTTTGCAGTGTCAGTGAAATCAAATTTTTTGGCCCATTTTGCCAACAGTAAAGAAGCTGGGTCATAATTATTATGCACACCTTGACATAGGGTGTTAATCACTTTAGACAACACCCTGCTTAATTACACAAATACATGTCACCTGAGAATGCTTAAATACAATAAACGTTAAAGTTATATTATATAAGATATATTATATACATTTATTTATGCTGCCAAGTTCTGGATTGGGACAACGGATGAAAATTGGTATTTGCTAACTTTGGCTTCTTTACTGCATGCTTGTCAATTTAGCATTGTCCCGATCATATAAATGAATTAATCATATCAGATCAAATATAGTTTGGAGTTGGAAAATATGCACAGAAATGGTGATAAGATCAAAAAACCCACTTGAATAATACTTGTGGACACAGCTGTTCAGTATAAAGTGACGTTATAATATGTACGGTGTCTGATCGGTGTTTTCATTTTAGATCATTGTTATGGGTTTGTTAATCGTTGAATTTATGTATCTTTACACCCCTAGTGTCACGTTGCTGCCTGGGACAAAATAAAAGACTTGAGCACAAATGCATGACATCCATTCTTTATTTGAAGAAACAGGCATGATGACCAAAACAGAAAATACTCTTCGTGCTTCAGAGTACAAACAGACAGGTTAAGCACGACCGTGGACAGGCAAGGACCAGAGAGAGAAACACAAGCTAATATAGGGAAACAGAATCAAGGGGCAGGACTTATCAAAACGTGAAGACCAATCAAACAAACAAACACTAAGTAGATAACAAGAAACCCAATCAGAAAACAAGGGACTAAACATCTGAACCAGAAGATTAGCATGTGCCTGGTTACTGGGGGCGAGGTGTAACCCATAAAGGGGGCTAACTGAGGAGAACTAACCAATCAAACACAAGAAATGGCCACACAAATAGACAGACAAAAGACAAGACAGAACTAATACAAAACAATGGCAGCCTCTGGTGGTCATCCGGAGGAATCCTTATAGCTACATGTTTACGATATTGTATCTACATTGATCTCTTATATTTGCAACAGTGTAGTAATCACTAGAGGTCGACTGATATTGGTTTTTCAGGGCCGATGACGATTATTTCTAGTTAACGGGGCCGACAATCGATATTTGGAACCAGTATGCTAAAAAAAAAGAAAACCTGTCACAATTTTAAATTTTACAAGCACCAAGCTCAGCTAAAACTAGTGCGGTAGGTCTCTTTTTTTGCCTCACAGTCTACATCCAAATTATGTAGACACTAGGGGTGTAACAATACATTGATCGATATTAGATGCTTTTTATGGTTTGATCTGAATGGAAGTGATTGTGTTAATTCAGCATTTAATACTTGAGTCGAATCAAATAGAAATCGTTGTGTAACAGACTTATTAATATTGGCAGACGTCAAACCATTGATTGTTGAATTGATAGAATGTGACGATAATTTAGAAACTTGCGATTTTCACTGTGTATCCCATCATGCCTTGCTCCCATGGTGGGTTAGTGAAAGTGGGGCCGCGTCTCTTCCTGCCTGGCGCTAACGAGCGTGTGATTGGTTGTTATCTGACTGCGATCTCGGCGCCTCCTGCAGCTTTCAGGGAGGGTTGTTGTAAACTTCAACGCTTATCGCAGATTGCAGTGATTTGGGTCTTTTGTAGTTTTTTGTGGAAGTGCTGTGTCCTGGTGGAGTTGCCCGTCCCCGTAGAGCGGATGATAGTGTGTTGGGTTTGGCAGGGCTGCAGTGTTGTGGTGTGAGGGATCTGCAGAGTCATCTCTAGGTGTCACTCTGCTGGGGAGTCATTATAGCCCTACAGCGGTCACCCTCAGGAATGTTTCCTCTCTCCCTTTCTCCTTCTTTCACTCTCTCTCTCTCTCTCTCTCTCTCTCACCCTCTCTCTCACCCTCTCTCTCTCTCTCTCCTGATTGTTCTCTCTACCTCAGTTTCCATCTCTCTCCCTCTTCCCCTTATTGTCTTACCTTGCTCTTTCTCTTTCCCTCTCTTTCCCCCTCCATCTCTCTTCTGATCTCTCTCTCTCTCTCTCTCTCTCTCTCTCTCTCTCTCTCTCTCGCTCTTCCGCTCTCTCTCTCTCTCTCTCTCTCTCTCATATATATATATTTCTCCATCTTCTTTCTGTCCCTCTCTGTCTGTCTGTCTTGCCCCCTTTCTATCTCCTTCACTATTATCTGTTTTTGTCTCTCCCGTCTCTCTTCTTTCTTTATTTTCCTTTGCTCTTTCTCTTTCCCTCCCTTCCCAGCTGTCTCTTTCTTTCTTTTTGTCTTCCTCTCTTCTGCTCTCCCTCTTTTCTTCTTTTCTCTCCCTCTTGCTCTCCCAGCTCTCTCTCCTTTCCCCTCTTTCTCCATCTTTCTCTTTTCTCCCCTCCTGTCTCTCCTACCTTTCTCTTGCGCCTTCTCTCTTTCTTTCTTTTTTTCTTTCTTTCTCTCTGTTGCTTTTTTCTCTTACCCGCACTCCCCACACTTTCTTTCTCTCTCCCCCTCTTGCTCTCCCCACCTCTCTATCTGTGTATCCGTCTTCTTTCTGTCCCTTTCTTCTCCAACAATCTCTTTTCCTATCTCTCCTCCCTCTCTATCGCTCATTATCTTTCTAGCTCACCATTACCTCTTTTTGTCTCTCTCATTTCTTTCTTTCTTTCTTTCTTTCTCTCTCTCTCTGTCTCTCTCTGTCTCTCTGTGATGACTGTATTCTCCTGCAGTAAGAAGTGTGTGCCCCCGAGGGAGGTTGTTGATCTGTTGTTGTGGAGGAAAGTTGTGTGTTGTTCTGATAACAGTGTTGTTTTCCCCAGAGGCCGAACCTTTTTTAGGAGATATGGTCACATTTGATGGGAAATCATGACCTGGAAGTGTGTGTGTGTGTGTGTGGGCAGAATAAATCTTAGAGATGAAATAAAATATATTAGTAATAAACTTTATTATGGTTTATGTAACCCAGTTTATGGATATGCATATTTAGATATATGATGTGTATTTTCATTATGAACATCATGGTAATTGTATATTTATTAATACAGTTAGTTATTTAATTAATTAAACATTTCATTTCCATTGTAACGTTACTGTGATACAAAAGCAGCAATGTACTAAAGCTAAAAAAATGAATTACATAAACAAGCAATGAAATAATAAAATGCATTATTGTTTCAATTAAATATGTGTTAAAATAAATACTAATGTGGACCACCAGCACTCCAGATCTCCAGATGTGGACTTTTTATTAAACCCTGTTATTCACCAAAACTGCACATTGTATTTCTGCACGTTGAAGTTTCTGTTTCTTTGATAATTTTGAGAAATTACTACCACACACATTCTAGATGCACTATATTGTTCCATTAGTCACACTTTTCATAAAACCATGTCTTGCATGTTTTTATTGTATTATTTTTGTGTTGCTGTGCAGTGGAATGCCCCAGAGAGTGTGATCATGTCACTTTATTATGTAATCGTCAATGTGATTGCAGTAGATTTTAATACCAAGTGTGTGAAATGGGTGCAGCTGAAAACAGCTTCAGATTAGAGACAGAGAGGGATAGAGAGAGAAAAAAGCAGATGCAAACTCTGTGACGGGAGATCAGAGCGTCCTTTTTGGACAATAAAGCATTACAAGTCATTATTATGTCAGAGTGTCTGACCGGCGATAAATTACACTCAGCCATGTGGAATCTCCTCGATGGGTTTTCCAATTCGGACTGAGAAAAAAAAAATCACCATTTATCATAACAAATTTCGGCTTTCACATTGGATCAAGTTTCCAAGTTGGAACAAGGAAAACTATGCACTTCTCTTTTTTAAAACGTTAACACTAATATCCAAACACCTATAAAAAAAGCATTAAATATTACGTTCCCACAATCAGTGTCATAATGCAATAAAGCCTGTACTGTGTGTAATGCAGTAATATAGCGTGCTTTACTTTGAACATCTTTTGGATGCAGCCGTGCCCATGTTAGTTATTTTGATTAGAGGTCGCCCGATATTGGTTTTTCAGGGCAGATATCAATACTGATTATTAACGGGGTCGATAACCGATATTAGGAACCAGTACGCAAAAAAAAGGGTTTTTTAAAAATTTTATTTTACAAACACAAATCTTTATTTAAATAACTTAATAATTTTTAATAAACATTTTAGTAACATTATAAAACTATGAAACTTCAATTTGAAACTTAAATGTTTTAGTATTCCAAATTAAGCAGCAGCAGATTGTGGTGAAGAAAGCAAAGCTCCTCAGCGTGCTCTTGAGTTAACTAAGAGTGGGGCGCCCCCCTAATATAATGGTAGGGGAAACACTGCTTAAAACCAGTATTGATCAAAATGCCTAATATTGGCCCCCGATAATCGACCTGGCTGATAATCAGTTGATCTATACTTTTCATTATTTTTGTAATTCTGCTCACACTTTAAAACTTCTGTGACTACTTTCCCTGTTCTGATGCCTGGCATGGTACCGGAAACAGAGGCAAAACTGCAGAGCATGTTCCAGGATTTATTTAGAAAATAACGGAGGCACCGCAGCCAAAACCAAAGTCTTCTTTAAGTCTTTAAGCAAACATCTAGCACAGCAGACAGAGGTCAGGTATGACGGTCGACGGGCAAAAAACAAAGGGAGAAGGGAGAGCTAAATGCATAAACAAATTAGGCAGCAGCGGCAAACAAAAACGAGTAAACCAATCAAAAGTACCAAACATTAAATGAATGCTGACAAACTAAACCAAACAGTGAGGGTCTAACAGACCGGACCCTCAAAAACCTAGGGGCTGAACAGAACACATGAAAACAGGTGCATGAGCTAACAAAGCTAGATTAATGGAAGGAACCAATAGGAAACAATGAGGAGGCGGGATTGGACACTGTAGTAAAACTAAATATAACTATGGCGGCACCTGGTGGTCGCCTGGAACAATAGGTGGGAGTATCCGTGACATTCCAAAAACGATACAAAAAACAAGTGTTTTACAGCCACATATGTGTTGATATGTCACACCCAGTCTGCCATTATCTCTTTATGTGTTTCCTTCTATAAAGACAGGCACTCTTTTGTTAGAAAAACTATCCTTCAGCATATTTACAGTAAGGGTCGACCGATTCTCGGCCGGGCCCGATTACTGGGGACCGATATTAGGCGTTTTGCTGATTATCAGTATCACTGTTTAATTTTGGACATCACTGATATTAAATAATTACAAGGTACACTACTGTGGCTCCGCTGCCGTCTCTTCTCTCTGTGCCATTTGCTCTCAACTTGCTGCTTCATTTAATGTCCCGCCCACAACAGTCTCTGATTGGCTATATGTCACACAAGTAGTAGCCAGTCAACGCTGAAGCTTTGTTGTCACTCACACCACACACACACGAGTGCAGCGTGAAGCTCCGAGAAGGAGAAGAGGAGAGAGGAGAGTTTCAGCTGAGCTGAGTTTCATCTAATAATAATTAGTATCAATATCAGCCCTGAAAAAAACAATATCATTCAACCTCTAATTTACAGTACACACTTTGTCAGTTAATTATGAGGGCAAAGCACAAATAAAAAACCTAACAGAAAAGTAATTATTCATTAATCGTAATCAAGGTAAAGTGTTGAAATAATTGTGATATTGATCTGAGATCATATCGTCCAGCCCTGTTGTTACCTTCCAAGTTGGACCAAGAAAAACATGACATTTCTCTTCATTCTTTTTAACATTTTCATCAATATTCAACACCTCACTTATTATATTCCCATGAACAATGAAATACCACCATGTACTTTGTGGAATGCACTACTTTAATGTGTTTTGCTCCAGATAATTTGGCGCTTTTTTAGCCAGGTATTGTAGCTACATGTTTAAGATGTGGCTGTCAATATAATAATCACTTTGTTGCAAATGTATTTCTGAATCAGCAGTGAATGGATTCTGTCAACATTTGCAGACAGTGTATATACAGTTTAAATGAATAAATGTCCAGGTTGAAAGGATGATGCACTGTAGCATTATAATAGAATAAGCAATAAAGTAATCACCGTGTTGCCAGCGTAACTCTCAGTGTAACAGTAGGAAAATGTGCCGTGGATAAAGTTGTGGGTAAAGGTACAGAGCTGTCCTAATTTTCACTTGCTTCTTTAAAAGGTTTTTTTTTTTTTTTTGAAATATTTAAGTGTTAACCATTCAGAGCAGGCCTTCTGTACTGGAAAAAGCTCACTGCTTTGCTTTGGAAATATTTACGACCCGGCCTTTAATTTTGTAACTTTGACTCACTAAGAGAGAATCTGACTTTTTTTTCTGTAATGTTACGCAGTTACTAGGATACTGCCGACCTCTAAAGCTGTGATGCCCTGCTCTCGGAACGCCGGAGACGCCCTCGTCCGCTTTCTCATGTGTCCAGTTTTCCGGTCGGGGGGTTGGACTAGCGGAGCCCCACCCGTCTGAGCTCACAGGCGACATCCACTTCCACCACTGCCTGGATTATTTTAAATGCATTGACAGAATTGTCAGCAAAAAGCTGTCTAATGAGACTTACCAGAATGGGTTTCAGTCTGGTACTGGAGAGGGCAAACATTTCACACAAATAAAAAGCACCATAGAAATAATAAAAAATAACAAAAAGTGTTTAAACTTTAAGTAAAAGACGAGACATTAGTATCTTAATAATGTGAAAGCCGAAATTTGTGATTTGTTTTCTTTCTGAACCATAGCAGGACAAACTAGTATGCTATGTATGCTTTTTCAGGTCCAATGCCGATACAGATTATTATTAATCATGGTGCTATTATTATTAATCAGGTTAAATTAATAAACCGTTATATGAACTATTATTAATCAAGTTATATGTCTGCTATAAAAATGAAATTACTCTCAACACCAAATTTAATTTGAATCTCTTTTCGTCATGCTTTTAACACATAAAGTGCAGGGAGCTGCCAACAGCCACTTTGAAAAGCAAAGTTTAAAAAAACAAAACGAATAAATTAATAAATACAGTGGTCCCTCATTACTCGAACTTAGTTTGTTCCCGAAGACGGTTCAAATTCCAAAAATTTCGCCTTCCAAGTTCATTTTCCCCCAAAATTACACCAACAATTTCATGGTTCTACACATGAAAGGCTGTTCTTTTGGCTGGTCTGAGTACAAAATAAATTATATAATTCTGACAATTTCCATCAGAAATAATGTCTGAGCAGCTGAATAATGGCTGTATTTTGTCCAAGCAATTTTACACATCTTTGTATAAAAATAATACATATCCATGAAATGTCAAAGCAACTTTGTGTTCACTACAAAGAGACGCCAATGAACTGGTGGTTCTTGTCACACAGGTTCAATTCATTTCGGGTCGAAGAACAAAATAAGTGGCTGAATTCTAACTTTTATGATCGAAAGTACTGTTTGAGCGACAAATTGTCGACTTTGTTTGAAATATTGCACTCCTTGCCATTTTGCAATTTGCCGTCTAAAACGCTTGGTTCATCTTCCAAGATTTCGTTCGTACTTTTGCGTTCCACAATGTTCATACTTTAAGCAGTTTGAGAACCAAGGTACCACTGTACATAAAATATCACTCTGAAGTTTTATAAAATTCTAAAATGGTAAATTAATTTTTTTTCTAGCAGTTAAGAGTCCTAGTTTAGTAGCACCAAGTTTTGGTCCAGAGAGAGTTGCAGCCAAACCAAAGAAGCTGTTTTTCAAATTGCTTTATCAGTATATCGGTTTAAAAAATACTGATACAACCATAAAAATGCTAAATATCGACCAGGTTGATAATCAGTCGACCCCTACAAATAACTAAATATGAGAAATGCCCCAGAACACTGTAGAACTGTAACTGTGCAATTTCAGGAATGGGAGTAGGAAACCCTTCAACATTTGTCTGTAATGTTCAGGTCATTTATTGTCCATTTGTCCTTTTTGTAGCCAAATATTTTTGCCAGTCTATTTCTGGAAAGGGTGTGCATTCCCGCAATATCCTAATTCGTGAGGATTTTGATTCAGCAAAATATTGTGATTGTTTTTCCTGCGACTAATGAGCAGAAACCTGAGTTTAATTAGTTATGCAACCAGAGCATAAATCACGACGATGGCGTTTGGCCTCAGCACGTCACTGTAAGTTTGGAATGTTTCTTTTTCACTCACACTCACAGAAACAAAAACGTGAACAGAATGAAGTGAAAATGAGTGTGTGGAGAAGGGCAGGTCACTTCCCCTTTACCACAGAGAGCTGACGCTGTTTTACTTGCTTTAGATGAGTGTGTGTGGGGATGGAAAGAGTGTTCCACAATCACACACACACACACACACTCGTCTCATTTCTGCCTTCAGTAAGCCAAGCTTTACAGCAAGGCGAAGGAAATAAAAGTAGTATAGTAAAAGTATTAATTATTTCATAAATGATATTAAAATAATAATTGAACATTAGCAAAAATAATTAAATAATACACTGGCAGAAAATAGAAAATAAATTTTACATGCAGTAAAAGAAAATAAAATGAAGTAAAAGGAAAAGATAATGATAAAATAAGGAGCTACAGTAAATCAAGATGTTTTAAATGTTGAACCGGGTGGTTGTAGGCGCAGTGCTGCTCATTGTTTACTCTTGTTTTTGTTGTTGTGGAATGAGGAGAAGTTTCCAGTTCCACTGCCATCATTCTTTGTGTGTGTGTGTGTGTGTGTTTCCAACCTAGACGTAGTTTGGGCACAAATATCAGTCTTGACACCTGCAGACTGGGGACAAATCTGCACAGAAAATGTCATTCATGTTTAATTTTTGTATCTAAACTTTTGGCATCATTTGTATTAAAACATTTAAAAAAACTAATGTTGCCTTTCCACCGGCACCAAGAGTCGTTCCGGATCCACTCCATTCCACAAACAAGTGTCTTTTTCCATTTCAAATGAAGCAGCCCATATCCAGCGTAATGTATAATGTGGCGTCTTGGTTGCTGTGGCGATGCTGCTGCGCTCTCGTCCATGTCATCTATAGCGCCATGCATAAGGGCTCAGCATGATCGTGTGTGGCACTTCTGGGTCATGCGGTTATGCGTATGGAACACCACTTACCACTACACCACCACCCACAAAAGTGAGGCAAGAAATGTCTCAACGTGGCACAGTTTCCCCTCTATACACTGTTAAAAAATGCTGTTTTAACGCATCACAAAATGCATGTTAAAACACTAACACAGGATTGTGTGTAGAAGGGGGGAAATGTGCCTCAGATGTTCAGATGTTTTTGTCTCACCAATAGCATTCCGTTTCCATTTCCATTTACAGCATTTCGCAGACCCTCGTATCCAGAGCCACATACAACAGGGCTTTGTAGTCCACGACTGTTCTTCAGTCTGTAAAGCTAGACTTAAGTCAACAACTGTCATTAAGTCCAAGTAAGCGCCAAGTTATATACTTTTACAAAACCTGTTAGAGAAAAATGGAACAGAAGTAGGGATGCACTGAACGATCAGCCAGCGATTGGAATCGGCCGATTTTTGGCCTGATCGGCCTGATCGGTGATCGGCCGATCACTCACATGTATTGTCGATTTCCGATTGACTGCACACTACAGACAGGTTTTACAGAAAAACCAAAGATGACGACAGGTAGATTAAACACAATCAATGGCTCCCCTTGCCCACTTGTCTGTCCCCAATTCAACATAAACACAGATGCACAAGTCGATCACAAGATGATCACTAGATGATCAGCCGTTTTCCATAGTTGAGGATACAGGCTTCAGAAATCTGATAAATCAACTCTGCCCACAATACACAATGCCAAGTAGGCGTTACTTTTCGGACGTCGAGTTACCGGAGTTGTTACATTTTACATTTTACGAGTTACATTTTATTTATTTAAATTTGTAAGGAAAATTTGTTATGAAATTTAAAGAAAAATTTTTGCATTATATTGAAGAAAATTAGGTTTTTGTTTGTATTTGCTGTAGAGCTGCCACTATTATATGTCGCTATTATAAAAGTAACTAGTAAACAGGGAAAGTAACTACCGCGTTACATTAAAAAAAGTTGAAACCCATTTTTTTGTGCCGATGTCGTCGACTACTTGCAGCAGCTCTAATTTTCTGTTATCTGGGAAAAAAATCGGTATCGGAAAAATCGGTATCGGCCGATCACACTTGCCAAAAAATCGGTAATCGGAATCGGCCAAGAAAATTGCAATCAGTGCATCCCTAAACAGAAGTAAACATAAATAAAATGTAAGCATGACAAATCATGACTCATGACTCTAATATTGCGTCTTTCATGTGTGGCAACAAAGCTTTATGTCATAGTACGCAAATATTTGCAAATCTAAAGAACATCTCTAGCTAAAGTCCAGAACACGGAACAACCACAATCATTTATTTTTACTGTTTGAAAAAACGTTGTTTGGTTGTTTTTTTTTGCTGCCTTAACACAATTTTTTACAGTGCGTAGAGGTGGAAAAATGGCCTGTTGAGACATGTTTGTCTCATGGATTTTTGCGCTAAGGGCGTTCCATGTATTCGCTCCTTGTGCACATGGGGCTGGTGGGTAGCGTGTGTGCCCAGAGAGATGCCCTCTGTAGTGGTGCTGGGGGGAATGTGTTGGGGCTTGAATTGTAGAGCGGAGCCTGAGTCACATCACATTAGTATCAGCTGCTTTCCACACACATTCTTACTTGCACACTCCTCCTCTCTCTTTCTTCTTCCCTATTCATCTCTCACTCTGTCTCCATCTTTGCATATCTATTTCTTTCATGTCTTTCTCATGGTCTCTTTCT
Organism: Distichodus sexfasciatus; assembly: GCA_032718565.1. NCBI lineage: Eukaryota > Metazoa > Chordata > Actinopteri > Characiformes > Distichodontidae > Distichodus > Distichodus sexfasciatus. Next base: position 6,748,716 of record JAVGVS010000004.1, read on the forward strand.
CCCCCGCTCTCTCTCTTTCTGTCCTCCATTTTAATTCTACCCCATAACTTCATCTGTGTGTGTTTCTCTCTTTTTATCTTTCTCTCCATCTTTATCTTTCTCACTTAATCCCTTTCTTTCACTCTCGCTCTCTCTATGTGTTCCATTGTCTCATGTACTCTCTAACTTTCTCTTGTTCTTTCTTTCTTTTTCTCTTGTTGGTTCTCTCTCTCTCTCTCTCTCTCTCTCTCTCTCTCTCTCTCTCCCCCTCTCTCTTCCATTTGTTTCTTTCTCATTTGTCTCTCTTCCTCGTGACTCACTGGTACTCTCTCTCTCTCTCTCTCTTACTCTAGCTCTCTCTCTACCCTTTCTCTTATTCTTTCTCTCTGTCTGTCTTACTCTCATGTTCTCTCCCTTTTCCTCTCTCATTATCTTTCTTTCTCTTGTGTTCTCTCTCTTGTTTGTTCTCTCCCTCTCACTTTCCCTCTGTCATTCTCTTTCTTTCTCTCTTGTTTTTTTTCAGTTTCTCTCTTGTACTCTGTCTTGTTCTCTCTCTTGTCCTTGTTCTCTCTTGTTTGTGCTCTCTCTCAGTCTCTTCTCTGTTTCTTTCTTTCCTTCTCTCTCTCTCTCTCTCTCTCTCTCTCTCTCTCTCTCTCTCTCTCTCTCATGCTTGTATGATTTAATTCTACCTGCTAAAGTCTCCAGGTCAAATGGCCTTTAACCTTTAACCAACATTTAACCTGAAAGGAAGTTTAATAAACACTTCTCTGTTTCCCCATCACTCCTACTTTGCTAGTTTTGACTTCTGACTCATCCATTGCTGTGTGTAAAGCTCACACATGACCCCCCAGTGGTGCCCCCATCCTTTCATCCCTGGCACCAAAAGGAAACTACAACGTGGAAAAGGAAAGAAAAGAACATGTTGATTAATGATTAATTCACTATCTTTCCTTCTTCAGGCCTTTCATCTAGAAATGGATAAGTGCTGACTTTAGTTAACTTTTCTCTTTTGTTTCCTCCCCATGCTCCTGGTGACCATGACAATCTCACTGACCACCTCCCGATGTCATGTCACCCGTGCCCAGGAAACAACCGAAGGTAGGAATTGACCTTTAACCCCTAGTTAAACGTGTGCAGCTCCTACACGATGTCTAGAAATCGGCATCAGGCTAGTGTAGGAAAAGTAGTAACCAAAACTACAGTATAATATAGGACTGTGTGATAAAATCCAAATCTTATATTCCAAAACAATATACATCACAGTAGTAAAATGTTTTTGTCAGTTCAGTGCATTAATACTTTATATATGATGATTACATGGAAACTTAGATTTTAAATTATAGTATATGCAGTGGCGGTCTGGTGTTACACTGCAGGAAATTAAATAGCTTAGAATTTACCATGCAGGTCTGAGTCTGTCAGCGCAAGATGCCGATATACAAACTGTCCATAGTTACAAACTCTAAGGGTCGACCGATTATCAGTCAGACCAATTATCACGGGCTGATATTAGGCTTTTTCCTGATTATCAGTATCTGTATTTCATTTTGACCATCACCGATATGAAGTAATTACAAGGTGCACTACTGTGGCTCCACTGCCGTCTCTTCTCTCTGTGTTGTTTGGTTTCGACTCGCTGCTTCATTTAATGTCCCGCTCGCAGCAGTCTCTGATTGGCTATACGTCACACAAGTAGTAGTCAATCAACACTGAGGCCTTGTTGTCATTTACACCACACTCACACTCAGCTTCGAGAAGGAGAGGAGGAGAAGAGTTTCAACTGAGCTTGGTGTTTGTAAAATTCAAAATTCTGACAGAGATTTTCTTTGTTTCTTTGCATATCGGTTCTGAATATCGATTATCTGCCCTGTTAACTAGCAATAATCAGTATCGATATCGCCCCTGAAAAAACAATATCAGTCGACCTCTGATAAAGTCTCAAGAAAAAAAACATTTTCATGAATTGTATTTACTTATAGTACATATTTACATTTACATTTATG
>JAVGVS010000004.1:6755697-7054357 GCA_032718565.1 Distichodus sexfasciatus
TACGTTCAATGCCGATCAATGCTTTCATTTCTAATCAATGCTATGGGCTCGTTCATCATTAAATCAATGTATTGTTACATACCTACTACTTAGAGCAGAGTAGGAGGATAGTTGAGGAGCTAGCTTGTCCCATCATGTTTTTTCTTTTCCCCCCGAGTAAACATTCTTGCAAAACAAAGTGGTGTCTCCTGTGCATACTATATGCCAAAAAATCCTTTTAAAGTTTTATATCGATGGAGTTCAACACACACTGAACTTTTATCTAAACAAAACCTGGATATGTTAATGTAGTAGGATTTGCGGTCAGAGAGGCGAGTTCATCAACCGCAGTCGGGTCCGTTGCTCCGGAAACGGGTGCCAGCAAAAGCAGGAATTTTGTGCAACTTTCCGCAGATTTATGGATTCAATTAACGGCTCGGTGCCAAACAGAGCACACTGTCTCACTGCTTCCACAACTAATGGTGTGTGTGTGTCTGTGTTGTGTCTGTGTTTGTGTGTGTGTTGCATGGTGGAAAACCAGTTATTCTAACTGATCCGACAGGTCTTACTATGTATCCGTCTCTGACAGACCGTATTGTGATGATAATAAAGGAAGATAAAAGGCTTCCTGTGTAATTTCATATGAGGATTTGTGTTTGCACGCTGTGTTGTTTAATGTATTGTTAACTTGGTCTCATGTGGGTCCCTACACACCGTAAATGTAAATGTACCCTACAAACTAGTTTCCCTGTTCTCTTTGCACTATTCTCCATATAATGTTCTTGATGCACTATTCTTTGCTTACTGTTTTCTTAGACACTGTCACTGACACTGTCCTCCACTTTCTATTCCCTATGTTGTGTTCTCCATCTCTACACATTGTGCATTGCACTATTCCCTACGCACTATTCTCCACTTCCTATTCTCTACGCACTATTCTCCACTTCCTATTCCCTACACACTATTCTCCACTTCCTATTCCCTACGCACTATTCTCCCTACACACTATTCTCCACTTCCTATTCCATATGCACTATTCTCCGCTTCCTATTCCCTACGCGCTATTCTCTGCTTCCTATTCCCTACGCGCTATTCTCCACTTCCCTACGCGCTATTCTCCGCTTCCTGTTCCCTACGCGCTATTCTCCGCTTCCTATCCCCTACGCACTATTCTCCGCTTCCTATCCCCGACGCGCTATTCTCCGCTTCCTATCCCCTACACGCTATTCTCCGCTTCCTATCCCCTACACGGTATTCTCCGCTTCCTATCCCCTACACGGTATTCTCCGCTTCCTATCCCCTACACGCTATTCTCCGCTTCCTATCCCCTACACGGTATTCTCCGCTTCCTATCCAATACACGCTATTCTCCGCTTCCTATTCCCTACACACTATTCTCCACTTCCTATTCCCTACACACTGTTCTCCACTTCCTATTCCCTACACACTATTCTCCACTTCCTATTCCCTACACACTATTCTCCACTTCCTATTCCCTACACACTGTTCTCCACTTCCTATTCTCTACACACTATTTTCCACTTCCTATTCCCTACGCACTATTCTCCCTACACACTATTCTCCGCTTCCTATTGCCTACGCTTCCTATTCCATATGCACTATTCTCCGCTTCCTATTGCCTACGCGCTATTCTCTGCTTCCTATTCCCTACGCGCCATTCTCCACTTCCCTACGCGCTATTCTCCACTTCCTGTTCCCTACGCACTATTCTCCGCTCCCTATCCCTTACGCACTATTCTCTGCTTCCTATCCCCTACACGCTATTCTCCGCTTCCTATCCAATACACACTATTCTCCGCTTCCTATCCAATACACACTATTCTCCGCTTCCTATCCCCTACACACTATTCTCCACTTCCTATCCTCTACACACTATGCCCTATGCACTGTTTAGTACACACTTTCCCCTGTGCACAGTTCTCTAAGCACTATTCCATAAACGCTCTTCTAGACATATTCCCTACTAGGCATTGGCAGGTTACCGCTATACCGCGGTTTAATAAAGCCACCGTTTTCAAACCGTACAAAATTTCCATCATAGCGCCTCTGCAGTATGAGCTGTTTTTAACGCCTCGTCAGAGATAGGAAGGTCTTCCCTACGTGATGTGAAGTGTAGATTAACACGCCCTTTCCCCACTTCCCCTCTGGTTGACTCTAGCTGTGTGCGACAGTGGAAGGAGGTGACCTCCCCACCCCTCACTATTTCCTTACCTCAAGGTAAAAGACTCAGAAAGAACTGCAACGTGCTACTGTGGTTAGCTTGGCTAGCACTGGTGAAGTAAAAACTATAGGTTTGCTACCAAGCTTAATTTTGAACTTCCCATTGCCCATAACATTTATTATGAACTGCTATTATGATTTTTTTGCACAGTCACATAAAGAATCTGCTGCACAGGCTGTGTGTGCTTCACTGAAACGTTCATCACTATAGTATGACACACGACAGGACACCTTTTGAAACGAAATTTGCCGCTCAGTACGTCTGCCGTTTGCAGATTTTCCTCACCAGTCGCCTTATTTGCACCGTTCAGTCGCTAAATAGAGCACATTTTTGGCTAAAAATTACGAGGACGGATACTTTTACTTTTTCTCCGTAATAACTGTTTATCAGCGTGTATTAAGTATAAACGCATCAAAGGAGCAGACACACTCGCTCGCATGCTCTCTCCCCTGTTATGTACTGTATGTGTGTATCAGCATTAAATTACATTAGAGAATTGTTTAATATTATTCTTTGTAGTAGTAGCAGCGGAGGTCTGTGCTTTTACATTAAACAACTGAAGTATGAATACATTATTTACGGCACCATTTGTTCTTAATTAGAAATGGGTTAGAATTAGGGCTAGGGTTAGGCCTTTCGTACCGGCCCATGCCTATTCCCTACACACTGTGAGTGAGTGATTATTTGTCATTGTGAACACACCACACCACAGCACATATTGACCCACAACGAAATGTGACCTCTGCATTTGGCACATCCGTGAAGGAGCAGTGGACAGCTGACATGGGCAGCGCCCGGGGAGCAGTGCTTAGGGACGGTACCTTGCTCAAGAGTACCTTTCCTCTTACTATTGTATACACAATTTTCTTTGCACTGCTCCCTACACACCTTTCTCTGTTCAGCCAACCTTTGCCGTGCATTGTGTGATTTTTATGTGTTTACCATAATGCATAATTACACACAATTGCATTTAATTTCATCAAGCAATGCACAGCTTCCTGAATCTAGATTCTCTTTGTGCATGTAGCATCATGCAGCGGCCCCGGTGTCATACAATGCCTCTAATCTCCTATTGTGTTGCACTCGAGCAGACCAGACGGCCTTAGCGTGCAGTTATTCATCACGCTAGCCCGACGTTAGCGCCGATGTGCCCAAGCTCGCCCGCATCCCACATTCCTCTCTGTTTTACTGCAGGTGTTCGCTTTTGACCACTGTTTCTGGTCCATGGACGAGTCCAACATCCCCAAATACGCAGGTGAGTCACTCTCCAGCATGTACTGACACACACACGCACACACAAAGGCACTTTCTCACCTTCGTGGGAGGTGATGAGCCACGCAGCTGGATTCATTCTCTCTGTTGCAGCTTGCAAATCTGAAAATGACTGTTTTCCCCCAACCACTTCCATTGTGTTGCAGTTTGCTAAATAGCACTAGCAGGATGCTACAGATGGTGGAGCTAACAGGTTCCCACCACAATGACCTGCGGTTCTTTAAAATAATACAGTTAAATCATGGCAAAAAAAAATGGACAGTGAGTTTGTTGCAAACTATGATCACAAGATAAATTATGTCACTAAATTACATACAAATTACAATCACACAAAATAGTTCATTGGATATTGAGTTCATTGGAAAATGTGTTCATTGTCAAAAAATTGACAGTGAGTACACTGAAAGAAATTATGATAATGAGTTTTCTGCAGATAATGAATACAAATACGACAGTGAGTTCATTGTAAGTTATGAAGTTCGTTGCAAATTACAAACACAAAAAATTACAACATTGAGTGCGTTGCTAATGACTGGCTCTTACATAGCTCTTCTGAAGAGGTCACCCTGTCCTGTTTTAGGTCTGCACTGCTCATTTCTATCGTTCCGCCCCTGTTTGTTTGTCCAATTTGGTTTTATTACTTACATTCTTTTCTTCATTCTGTAAGTCTGCTGTCTCTTGTGGTTAACTCCAGTGTGTGTTTCTTGCAAACTGCTGCAAAAAGAAGTTGCGTCAGGATTGTGACTGTTATGAATGCAAAACAAATTATGACAGTGAGTTTGTTGCAAATGCCAAAAATGATGACAGTGAGGTTATTGCAAATCCAAATCCACATTTGATTACAGATATGATCACTATCAGTTACTAGACACTGCGGACCTTAAAGTGTCTGGAGCCACTGAAACTAAAAATTACTGTTGCGTTTATATAACACTGTTAGCAGACTATGAAAATACACTGTAAGTCCAAAAAAGAACATCCACACCTTTGCTGTAACTTTGGCAATGGTTGACAGATTCTTTCAAAATTCTTACATTAGAATTCATTTTGCATTAGAATGATTTAGTTACATTTCCCACCACACCTTAAACATGTGGTTACAATACCTTGTAAAACGACAGTTCTCACCAATGACAATGTATTATAATAACTGCACGACAACCCTAACAACAAATAATAAAATGTAAAGTTTGAAATCAAATTAAACAAAAATCATTTACAAGTTACAGTAATGTTTTAAAACTCCCTCTGGTTGATCGTCTCGTCAATGACGCTTTGCTCCGGTATTGTAGCTACTCATGTTGAAGAATGGTGGTCAGTATAACACTAAAACTTATGGCAAATTTTATTCTGAATGTAACAGAGAGAAATTTGAAAAATCCGTAAACAGTTGTGGGCAACGGTGCTGAGCTGCATTTTTTCAAACTCACAGTGATTGTGCTGAACTAGAGCAGAGATTTCAGTGATACATAAAAGTATGTGTGTCCATGCATGTGAGCGTGTGCACCTGGGATGGGCAGGTTTATGGGGGTTTGCTGAAATGTGTTTGTGACAGACGCTGATTGGTTGATAATTCTCCAGCTGTGAGGAGGGAGTGTGTGTTGATGCAGGCTCTTGTGGTGTGTGTATTCACGTTTGTGTGTGTGTATGTTTTTGTGTGCAGGTCAGGAGGTGGTGTTCCAGTGCCTTGGGGAGGGGATCCTGGACAATGCCTTCCAGGGTTACAACGCCTGTATATTCGCGTACGGACAGACAGGTAGAGACGCGAATAAATAAAGGAAAACATTCTGGAAATGAATCAGGGAGTCATGAAATGTCTTTAAAATATATATCCCACTGTTGGTTGGGATTATTATCCACATTACAGTCACAAATCTTCACCACACACTACGCAAAATAGGGCAGTATCCACAGAGGTAGGAAGAGTAAAAGAAGTCAAATTCAAATGGTTAAAACAGTGCACCACAGCACAATGACCTCTGTGTTTGACCAGTCCATGAAGGAGCAGTGGGCAGCTGACATGGGAAGCGCCCAGTTAGTAGTGTTTGGGAACGGTACCTTGCTCATGAGTACCTCATTGGTACCTTTGAACCAGCGACCTTCCAATCACGGCCAAAAGTCGTGCACCTTGTATCAGGTGGTTTTCTTTCCTGCTTGTTGATATCTGAACCACTCCATGTTTGTTGTGCTGCTTTATCCATCTTAAAGCTGTAAGTGCATCAGCGTCATCAAAACAATTATTTTAAGAGAACAATTAATAAAGAGAATTTTATTTAGTTATTAAGTTATTAAGTTTAGTGTGTGTGTGTGTGTGTGTGTGTGTTCGCGCATGTGAAGTCTGTCGGTCTTGTTGCTGTTGGTCCTGGCAGGTTGATGTACAGGAAACGTCTGTGTTTCTCATTGCTGCTGAATCCCTCACAGCTTTTCAGCTTTACACACACATACACATATTCACACGCACACACATACCTACGCACATACACATACACATACACATACACATACTCACACACACTGGATTGGCCCCTTTGTCATTCGGTATCCTGTTCTGGACCAACACCCCTTGTATTACCTTTTAACCCTTTATGCTAATGTCTCCTCTCTGAGTAATATGGCCAAATGTTCACCAATTTTCAAAATTCTTTCACTATTTGCATTCACAAATAAATGGGGTATTATTATAACACTTATATTACAATTATATTCCCCACAAATATTAAATTACATCATTCATTATATTATACAATTAGTATATTGCCTTAAGTGTGGAGCTACAGTATCTTGCAAAACAGAGACATTTAGGGTTTGGCAAGATATTGCATCATATCAAATGAATAATTTAAAATAATGAAAGATGTTATATAATAATTGTGAAAATAAGGGTGTTTTCACACTTGGTCCGTTTCAGCCCTTAAAGCGAACTCAGATCGATTAGTCAGCATTTTTTACGTATATGTGAACACGCCAAACGAACTCAGAGCCCTCTGAAACGAACCGAACTGAGACCACACTCCTGGTTCGCTTCGACAGATTTTGTTCAAAGTGAAAACTACCCAGAATGCAAAGCAGTTAAGGCCCCATCTGAGCTGAAGTGGACCAAAAAGAGAACCGAGTCCCCTTTCAAATGAACTCACAGTGTGAATGTAAAAAGAACTGAGTTCCCTTTCTGTTGGTCCACTTTTTGGACCACTTCTAAAGGACTGAGTTCGGTTCCTTTAAAGAGGACTGTATGTGAAAACACCCTGATATATTTGTTGAATGCAACAGTGGAAGAAATTTGAAAACTCGTGCCAGAGTAATGGAGCAAGCTACAGAGCTCCCTTTTTGATATTGTATTTCTGCCGTTTGATGGAGTGTTAATTAACTGGACAAATCGGTTAAAGTGTGTGTTTTTTATGTTTGCAGGTTCCGGTAAGTCATACTCAATGATGGGGAGCGGTGATAACCCCGGCCTCATCCCTCGTCTCTGCTGCTGTCTGTTCGAGCGCGTCGGCCGTCAGGAGAACGACTCTCACACCTTCAAGGTGGAAGTTTCCTACATGGAGATCTACAACGAGAAAGTGCGAGACCTCCTCGACCCCAAAGGGTGAGAATCTCGCCGGCCTCCTCACACCCGTCTGAAATAAAAATGTTCTGTGTTACGGTTTGTCAGTGTATGTTATATATTAGGCGTGTGACTAGATCTCGTAATGTTGAAACTTGACAATATTTCTTGTCGAGGTGAAAAACTGCCTCGCAAAATAGTATGGCTTTATTTTTGTTAAAAATTCTGAGTGTGCAGTTGAACTTTCTCCAGCAAAATCTGGCGTCTGTACACACCCAACTCTGACTGCACACGCTAAACTCCGCCTTCATGCTGGTGCAGACTTGGAGAAAGCTGATTGACTGATTTTGTCTCCAAACAGGTCGTTGATATGGTTCCAAGTTCATATATTAAATACACACGCACATTTCCCAGTATGACACCAAAAGAAGCAGCAGGTAGACGTTGAAGAAGTTGTGTGTAATTTGAACATTTTGGGTGTCATTTTTTCCAGAAAGTATCCTATTCTAATATTATCTGTTAATGTTCACTACATTTATTAATTTTGTAGGGATTACGCCTCTAACGTGTTAATTAACATGTTACTTTCATAATGTATAATCTAATTATTTAATTCGATTATTTAAATTAGAAGTTAGAAGCTGATGCACAGTAATGGTGTGAAGAGATGCATGGGGAATCATACAAGCAAGTCCAGACAGTTAGGCTAGATGACACTGAATTTTTTTTAAGGTCTTAAAATCTTGTCTGAACCCAATCTTGTGTATTGTCTCGTCTCATGAGCTAAGTGTCTCTTCACACCTATATATATACTGTATATATTGTCATTCATTCATTCATTCATTCATTCATTATCTGAACTGCTTAATCCTGGGAACAACGGGCACAAGCCGGGGAACAACCCTGGGCAGGCATCAACACACCGCAGGGCACACACACTCACACTCCCATTCACACCTTACAGAGCCAATTTTAGATTCGCCAATTAACCTATATTGCATGCTTTTGGACTGTGAGAGGAAACCAGAGTACCCGGAGGAAACCCACGTGAACACAGGGAGAGCATGCAAACTGCACACAGAAATGTATACAGTATATATATACTGTATATGAACATTATGGATGAATGGATAAACTGATGGATGGATGGATGGTGTATTAAAGCTTATTTAAGGCTCCCACAGCGGAGTTACTGTATTCAGAAATGCAGCAAAATATTGAATATTGTATGTTTTAGTGTAACATTAAAATATATGTATTGCATGCGGAAATTTCTCATTTATAATTAGTATAAATAATTTGTCTTTTAAGAGTTCTAAATTAAATAGCTGTGCATTTCTTTCAGCTGTGTGTGTGTGGGTGCTTAGATACAGTAGTTCTGAATCATGCTACTGTGTGTTACTCAGCTGTGTGTGCATGCTTTAAAAGTTCTGGATCTTGATACTGTGTATTACTCAGCTGTGTGTGCGACTGAATTTCTAATTGTGTGTGTGAATCATGCTGCATTACTGAGCTCTGTGTGTGTGTGTGTGTGTGTGTGTGGGAATTTGGGACCCCTCCCTTTCCTCTGGACTGGATCCCAGTGTTTGCTGGCGCCCTCCAGTGGAGCTCTGATTCCAAGTGTTTGTCCTTTGTGTGTGAGTGTGTGTGTGTGTGTGTGTGTGTAGGAGCAGCAGGATTTTCTCACACTCACTTGTGAGCTGTGAGTGGTGGTGGGAGAGATTTCGTTTGGCCTCTGGGTGCAGAGTGTCTTCAGTAAATTCCACTCTGGTTTCTGACACAAGTTTTACCTTTAATCCAAAACTTCTTAAAACTAGGAACATTTTCACATCCCCGTAAACACATAAAGACATCAAAAGAGACACAAGAAGCTGCAGACGGTTCTATAGTCAGATATCGAAGCCCATTCAGGTGAAAAAATAGTTGGTGTTTGTTGCTCTCGCACTGTGAATTAAGCTTATTAAAAACAGCTGTGCTGACTATTCAGAAGTTTTTGTGTGTGTGTGTGATACTGTAAAAAATCTATACATATCAGAGGTGAAATTTGTTATTGATTAGCTATAAATTTGCTTTATAGCCCAGGTAAGGGCTAATTTATACATCACGCTTGTCTCGAGACTCTAGAGAAATTCTCTAGTAACGTGAAAATGTGACGTTTTTTGTCTGGTATCTGTGCAGAAGCCGTCAGTCTCTAAAAGTGAGGGAGCACAAGGTTCTGGGCCCTTACGTGGATGGACTGTCCCAGCTGGCGGTCACCAGCTTCCAGGTAATGACGGTTTAGATGGGTTAACGCTGTCCGGTAGGGCTGTAAAAAATGTAAAATTCAAAATAAAAACCAAACGCTGAGATTATGAATTACACAATTACCCTAATTGTTTTAGCTGTCAGCTTTTAAAATGTAAAAACAATCCAATTTTCAAGAATATCTCAAGATACGGTATATTCACTTTTGAGCCTCGAGTGTGTAGTAGTTGCACCTGGTGTGGACTGATATTTTACCTTTTATGGCTATTGATATTGATCTTTTTTAAACCAGTAAACCACTTAAATAAACAAATGTAAAATGCTACTTTGGCTCAGACAAATTGGTTAATACCAATTTAATATTTTACAGCAGACATACACTGAATGAAAATATCAGTTACTGTTTTCCTCAGTTAGTAATAATTGGTATTGATATCGGACCAGAATAAACCGTATCGGTCAACCCTTAGCTGTGAGAATTTTCCCATAAAGCACCAAGACGGAATCTTAATCTGCTCAGTGGACAACAGCACGCTTCGAGAATAAGCTCTGGTTGTTAGGCAACAGCTTTATGTGCGGTAAAGCTACATTACTCTCTCTCTCTTCCTCTTGTTTCTCTCTTTCTGCAGGATATAGAGTGTGTGATGTCGGAGGGTAATAAGTCTCGTACGGTCGCTGCCACAAACATGAACGAGGAGAGCAGCCGATCCCACGCTGTCTTCAACATCATCATCACACAGACCCTCTATGACCTGCAGAGTGGGGTCAGTCAACCCACACACAGTGGTTAAATTTTGTCTTTCTGTCTTATGCACTGTACTTTTTTGGATTCAACTTTGTCTAATTTGTTCTTTTTATCATCTAATCTTCTTAGAGGTATTTGTATTAGAATTGCTCATTTGCTTAGTTGCTTGTCTCTTTTTAAATATTGTATTCTCAGTTCACCCTTTGGCTGCATTTTGTGTATGAAAGATGCTATACAGTGCATACAGTAGGGGTGTGCAAAAAATAGAATCAAATCACAGTTCTTTCTCTGTCAATTCAAAATCAATTCATTCCAAAAAATTGATTCATATTTTTCGGCAAAAGGTTATGGCCAGTGTTGGGGAGTAACGGAATACATGTACCGGCGTTACGTATTTAGAATACAAAATATGAGTAACTGTATTCCGTTACAGTTACCGTTTAAATAGGTGATAATTAGAATACAGTTACTTTGTTGAAATAAATGGATTACACGGCGGTCTTTTCCTGTTTCATATGTTAGGCTATCCCCTCTCTATCCCCTCTCTAATGTTGGTAATTCCACGCAAAACACACAATAAGAGGCTCTAATGTAAGCGTCCTGTTAATGTTGGTGGCGTCAGTTACACAGTGGACCCAGAGCCAGCAAAACAGAGCCAGCAGTGCCCGGGCAGGAATGCATTTCTTACTCGGAAATTTCGTGTTGGTTCCTCTACAGTAAATATATTGTCTATTCAGGGAGATTTGGGTTTAACAGCCAATTGGTAGAGAAAAACAAACAAGAATTTGCAGGATGTGATTGCTACATTCATGTAGTTGTAAAAAGCATGACAACATATTAAGTAATCCAAAGTATTCGGAATATGTTTCTCACATTGAGTAACTTAATGGAATACGTTACAAACTACATTTCGGGGCATATTCTGTAATCTGTAGTGGAAAACATTTTAAAAGTAACCCTAGTTATGGCACTAGTTTATTTTTCCCCCGACACAAGTTTCACTCACCAGTCCTATAGATGGCGCAATTTCAAAATCTGCCCAGATAGACCTCCTTCACATGAGCATGAAGGAAATGCAGTCAGTATGCGCACATATGCATTACATTTAGTAAACTACATTTGATTCAGTGTGATTTTTTGTTGATCTGCCGTAGTCAAATGGGAAAAGTAACTGAAAACAGCAATCTGAAAATTTATTTATGTATTGAACCGTGAATCGTTTATTAATTGTGAATCGCTTATGAATCATGAATCAATTTTGAATTGAATCGCCAGCCCAAGAATCTGAATCTAATCGAATCATGATATTTTCTCAGTCTGGAATTGGGAGGATGCACACACAATCACACACAACTTTATTAGACCCTAACCTCTGCAATCACCTTGGAAACAGCTGACTATTTTACTTAACTTTTCTATTTCTGCATGTGTGTGTGTTTGTCTTTGTAGAACACGGGCGAAAAGGTGAGCAAGGTGAGTTTGGTGGACCTGGCCGGGAGTGAACGTGTGTCCAAGACGGGAGCAGCGGGGGAGAGACTGAAGGAGGGAAGCAATATCAACAAGTTAGTCTCACACACACACACACACACACACACATCCTTGTACTTATATAGTAGTGAGGACCTCCATTGACTTCTGTATTACTGTATCTAAATAATACTACTCCTAACCCTAAACATAACCTCAGTAACCAAAAGCTAATCTTTCTACACGTTTAGTTTTGCAAATAAACTTGTATTTTTTTTGTAAAAGCAGTTTAAAGAAGTGAGGACCACTAAAAAAGTCCTCACTTCTCAAAAATGTCCTCACTCTGCTGGTTAAAAACTCATTTTGGTTCTCACTAAGTAGCAAGTACAAGAACACTCACACACACACACAGTCGTGTCTTGCTGTCTAATGTAAGCTCCTTCTATTAACTCCCTTAACTCTATTAAGCTAACCTTAACCTCAGGAACCAACAGCAAATCTTTTTCTTCTATTAGTTGCTAACATCAAACCTGAAACTTTTCTAGAAAAGCAGTTTTTACCTCAAAGGGACCAGTCCTCACACAGGATAATGTCCATGTCCTCTCTTTTAGGTTGCTGTCTTTTCCATTCCATTAATTGCAGTGTGTCATGTTAGTGTAAAACTCAAGCTAGTGAAAAGGATCACTTGTTTGCCACCTCCACCTAACTAGAGGTTTGGGTCTATTAAAAAAAAAATGCAACGTGTGTGTTCAGGTCTCTAACTACGCTGGGCTGTGTGATATCGGCTCTGGCTGACCAGTCTTCTGGGAAGAGCAAGAACAAGTTCGTCCCATACAGAGATTCGGTGCTGACGTGGCTGCTAAAGGTGAGACTTAAGCTATCAGTGTGGAATGAATAAATGGATGCCTGCTACAAGTGTAGAGCACTTTTGTAAACAAAACACTTTCCACTTTCTGCTGCCCCCGTCCAGCTGCCCACTGCTCCTTCACGGATGGGTCAAATGTAGAGGTCATATTTAGTTGTGGTGCACTATGCTGTGCTGTCTACACAAATAAGCACTCACTCACTAGCCCATCGCCACTCATCACCCAGTAGCTGATGGGGCTGAAGGGGCAGGAGAGACTTTAATCAGAGAAGGAAATAATTAGGAGGCCAGATCACGTTCAGTGAATTGAGCAAGACATCAGAGTTTCCGCTCCAACTAATTTTAGAAAGGTGCTCAGAGAGTCAGGGCCTAAGTCTCATTTACAAAGCAGTACATATCCTGCTTTGCAAAAAATACATATCCATACAAGTTACAAAACTCGTAGCAAAACTATTATACAATCAGCTGCAAGCAATGGCCTCTTTACTAATTACACTCTACCTGAAATGTTTTTTCCTCACCCTACAATCCTTCACCATCTCCCTGAGTCGCCAATTTTGCCTTAAAAGTTCTTATGCATTTTTTCAGAGTTTGCGTATAGATACAAATATCAAGTTTTACGAACATTTACCATCAAGTTTGTTTCTAGAGATTACAAGGTTTGCATAGAAAGTGCCATACGCATTATTAAGGTGCCGGTTTGTGTAAGGGTTGCCCAATTATCAGCCGGGCCAATTATCAGGGCTGATATTAGGCATTTTGCCAATCATTGGTATTGTTACTTAATTCTGACCATCAGCGATATTAAGTAATTACAAGGTGCGCTGCTGTGCCTCCACTGCCGTTTCTTCTCTCCGCGCCGTTTGCTCTCGACTCGCTGCTTCATTTAATGTCCCGCCCACAACAGTCTGTCACACTACTGAAGCCTTGTTGTCACTCATACCACACTCACATACGAGTGCAGCGTGAAGCTCCAAGAAGTAGAAGAGGAGAGTTTCAGGTGAGCGTGGTGTTTGTAAAATGCAAAATTTTGACAGAAAATATCCTTTTTTGCATATCAGTTTCAAATATTGCCTATCGGGCCCGTTAACTAGCAATAATCGATATTGGCCCTGAAAAAGCAACATCGGTCGACCTCTAGTTTTGTGTGTATGCAAAGATTATAAATGAGGCCTCTGGATGTTTACATCTCTATGTTTTGCTTGACACTATGTTTGCGGTTCAGGATAATCTGGGTGGGAACAGTAAGACGGCGATGATCGCCACGGTGAGTCCGGCGGCGGACAACTATGAAGAGACTCTGTCCACTCTGCGCTACGCCGACCGCGCCAAGAGAATCGTCAACCACGCTGTAGTCAACGAGGACCCCAATGCCCGCATCATACGTGAACTACGGGAGGAGGTGGAGAAACTCAGAGTGCAGTTATCCCAGGCTGAAGTGAGAGAACACGCATACACATAGAACACAGAACATGGTACACATGCTGTTTTCAGCATCTTAAATCTAATTTCCACGTTAGTCTTTGAAGGCCCCAGATCTGCAGGAGAAACTGCAAGAGTCCGAGAAGCTCATCCAGGAGATGACGGTTACCTGGGAGGAGAAACTCAGGAAGACAGAGGAGATTGCACAGGTACTACACACTCACACACATACAAAACACACACAAATGCACAAAATCCTATAATCCCTTTTATAATTTTTGTGTTCAGGACCGACAGAAGCAGTTGGAGAGTATGGGAATATCTCTGGAGTCATCTGGCATCAAGGTCGGGGAGGATAAATGTTTCCTGGTCAACCTGAACGCTGACCCCGCCCTCCACGAGCTGCTGGTCTACTACCTTAAGGTACGGCCCCTTCTACCCCTACCTACACAAACCTGGTACGGTCTGATCAGGGTCAGCGTTGGGCAAGGTGGCTGTGATTTTTGGCCTAGTTTGGGACCTTAAACAACAGACCTTCGTCCTGGTTGCTGGTGGCCTGGCATTAGCATGCCAGTGGGGGTAATAGTACAGCCTCCAGGGTGTGCCGAATTGTCTTAACCACACCCACACGGGGCAAATCATGGCAATATTTTAGAGAATCTACAGCAATTTTTCAATTTAATGATCAACAAGCCCACAGCAGTGATTAAAACTGAAATCATCGATCAGACATCATATGTATTGTAGCATCACTTATATTGGAACAGAAAATTGATTGTGTCTATATCATTATCTCATATCAGTCGCTGATTCCTGAATTGAATTGAATTGAAATCCTATCATAGTAGCCTTTGTGATATCAGTAGTTGAATCGATATAATATCAGACTGTGATGAAACTTGTGATTTACAGCTCTATTTGTGTGTGTGTCCAGGAACACACACGTGTGGGAGCGGACACATCTCAGGACATCCAACTGTTTGGAATCGGGATCCAGCCGGAGCACTGCATTATTGACATTGCCCCAGATGGAGACGTCACCCTCTGTCCCATAGACAATGCTAGGTCAGAACATACACACACACTGCATGCAGACACTCCCGAAAAAAACAAACAAACAAAAAAAACGTCTTCCTGTAAAAATGCTTTGTTTACGGTTGCAGGACCTGTGTGAATGGCACAGTTGTTTATTCTGTGGTACATCTTTGGCATGGTGACCGCATCTTATGGGGCAATAATCACTTTTTCAGGTATGTGTTTGTGTCCAGAACTTCACATCTCTTTGTGTCTCTCTTGAAGATGGACTAGTAATAACTGGAAATGTGTGTGTGTGTGTGTTTGTGGTCACGTTACAGAGTAAACCTGCCCAAACGGAAGCGCAGAGACCGTTTGAAGGAGCTGGACCGAGAGTCGCCCCGTGAGAGCTTTGTGGAGGTTGACGTGGAGACAGCCAGCGAGGCCTCGTCTGAGCAGGACTATAGCTACGAGTTCGCCCAGATGGAGGTCATGATGAAAACCCTGGGGAGCAACGGTGAGATTCTTTTTCTGCCCTGCCTCGAAATTCACCCCTCTACCTCTTAATTACTTCTCTCTGCCCTAACCTTACTCACCTTCCCAATTACTGCCCCTGCTTTACCTCCCATACCTTGCTGCACCTACTTTTCAACACAAGCCTCACTTCCACTTCCCCACCTGGTAGTGTAACGGTTAGGGGATTCGCCAGTTATCGGAAGGTCGCCGGTTCGAATCCAGGACCGGTAAAAGTACCTGACCACTACCTCACTACTTCCTTTCCTCCTGTCATTCCTCTCCTACATCCCTACAGATTCATATGATTAGATCTCTCTCTCTGATGAAATGAGACATTGGTGTTGCAGTGGTCTAAATGACTGAAACCCGGTTGTTCAAATCTCTGGAACTGCCCTTAACCCCTACTTGTTCCACGGAGAAGGTCCTTGTAATTATGTCGTGGTAGTTGCTCTGTATAATGCAGTAAATGTAAACGGGAACCTCGCTCTTTGTAGACCCCATGCAGAATGTGGTGCAGGTTTTGGAGAAGCAGTACCTGGAGGAGAAGAGGACGGCCCTAGAGGAACAAAGGCTCCGTTACGAGCGGGAGCTGGAGCTCCTCCGCCAGCAGCTGTCTCCGGAGAGAGTCTCCCAGCACCAGCGCAGCAACAGCGACCGCCTCGTCTTCCCAACTCACACCGCACACGGCAAGATGCCCATGTGGACCGAGGAGAGGTACCTGCACCTTTCCATGCAACTTGACATCTCTTCACTGGCGCAAAACAAACCCAATCTGTATGACTACCTTGGGTTTCAGGGACGAGTTGTTCCGGCAGAGTCTGTCACGACTGCGTGAACAGGTGGTCCGTGCCAACACGCTGGTCCGGGAAGCCAACTTCCTGTCAGAGGAGATGGGGAAAAACACTGACTACCAGGTGACCCTCCAGATCCCCGCTGCCAACCTGAGTGCCAATCGTAAGGTGAGACCTGGTCACCGGACACACAACTCCTCTGGTGTAAAATTGTTTTGACAGTGTTTTTTTACGGGCTTTCAGCGAGGTGCCATCGTGAGTGAGCCGGCCATTCAGGTGCGGCGGAAAGCTAAAGGAACGCAGGTGTGGACCATCGAGAAACTGGAAAACAAGCTGGTTGACATGAGGGACCATTACAGGGAGTGGAGGGAAGGAGGGCAGGACAGGGTGAGGATACACACAAAGACACACACTTATTACCATTGATTGCTCTTGCATACTGGGGTGTTGTCCAGTAGGTTTGGTGCATCCCGCTTCGAAAAGAAACCATATTTACTGGTTGTTTTGTTGTACCACTAAGACCACCAAGCAGAATAAGCAGGGCGACCCATTCTATGAAGCCCAGGAGAACCACAACCTTATCGGCGTGGCCAACTTGTTCCTCGAGTGCCTGTTTCACGATGTTAAACTGCAGTATGCAGTTCCCATAATCAGCCAGCAAGGGGAGGTACTGCATTCTCTCTCTCTTATGTCTAACACTAAACATATAGATTGCCCTGCTTTGCATTAGAGTTAAAGATGTGATATGGCGTTTCATTATCAGGTTGCGGGCCGGTTGCACGTGGAGCTGATGCGGGTGAGCGGGGCAGTGCCCGAGCGTCTGGCAGGTGGAGACGACTCTTCGGAAAATTCAAGTGAGAGCGGCAGTTACGAAGTTATGGACACCAATGGAGAGATGGTCCACATGGCCAAGAAGCTCACCTGCAGGGTATGTAAACACGCCCCGGGCCATGCCCCCTCACTGACCAATTCCACACTCACACACACTCTAAATGGAACTTGGAACCTGGAACCTGAACCGGTGCTTACATACTGTCTTTCAGTCAGGGCTGAACGATTCTGGAGAAAATGTGACTCACGATTTTCTTGATAAGAATTGAGATCACGATTCTCTGCACAATATTTTTAACAAATTGAGATGTTTATTCTCATTAACTTTGACAAAAGAAAAGACCATTCAATTGGCCATTCAAGTAGAGGACCAAAAATAGTGTGATTTCTTTAGAACGTATTATATATGTGACCCGATCTGCCGTAATGAGTCGGAAGTCGGCGTTCTATTTATTTAGATACGGGCCGATTATGTTGAAAAACATCACAAATATCGATCTTTCTTTTTTTTATGAAAGAAAAGGTCTTCAAAATAAATCTGGTCTCCAAAAAAGAAAAATCTGTATTTTTGTGATGTTTTTCAACATAATCGGCCCGTATCTAAATAAATAGAACGCCAATTTCCGACTCATTAAGGCAGATCGGGTCAGATATACAATATTAATCGCAATATATTCTCTCTTTCTTGGGGAGAGCTACATTTCCACAATCCCCTATGGCGTGATTCAGAGTCGCGTTACAATAATTCTATAGACGTACGTCCGGAATAATAACGTAATGGTTGGGCGGTCGTTCCGCGATCAGAAGGTCACCGGTTTGAATCCCAGACCAGTAAAGTTGCCACTGAGGTACTCATGAGCAAGGTACCATCCCCAAGCACTGGTCCCCGGGCGCTACTGATCACTACCTGAGTCCGACAGCTGATTGGCTGATGCCATCTTCACTTTTCACCAGAGAAAAACAAAAACACACAACTGCCTTCTACAAGTATGTAACATTGCGCTAGGAGAGTTTTCTGGATGGGCAGCGGAGTGAGCGCTCTTTTTTGAGAGGGCTGAGAAACCAAATCTGAAAGTGACACACATGCTGTGTGTTTAACATTAACGTGAAAATCGATATTCGATATTCACAATATGGCGCTTGTTGTATGATTTGCAGGTGCGTATCCGTGAGGCAACTGATCTCCCCCTCAACTTGTCCAACTTCGTCTTCTGTCAGTACACCTTCTGGGAGCAGGCGGAGCCAGCAGTGGCCCCACCCATGGTCACACCGGACACGCCCTCCCCTCGTACCAACGACGCACAGTTCACCGTCGCCTTCGACCACTGCAAGGTGAGAGAATGAACACACACAAATGCTTCAGAATGCTGGTTATGGCTCACACTGATCAGTAACAATCGGTAACGTGTCGGTCAACCCCTACTGCAAATACTGTAACTGGTCGCAGATCAAGGGTTTCCTCTCTTGAACACTAGAGAGCAGTGTGTTGTGTTATGTTCTGTGCTGTAGGACTACGTCGTTCACGTGACTGAGGAGTTTCTGGAGTTTATTTCGGATGGCGCTCTGGCCATTGAGGTGTGGGGTCACCGCTGCGCCGTCAACGGTCATTCGCGCTGGGAGCTGGACACGCTGCAGGCCAAGTCGCGAACGCTGCGCGACAGGTGAGTTAGTGGGCTGCACTTTTACGCTTCTGCTCATAAATGGTTTTAAACTTTTAATGTGTGTGTATTATGTGTGTTTCCCAGATGGAGCGAGGTGTCGCGCAGCATCGAGTTGTGGGTGTCCATACAGGAGCTGAATGAGCAGGGCTCGTATTCACCCGTAGAGCTCCACCCGAACCGGGAGGTCAGCACGGGAGGAGTGTTCCAGCTCCGACAGGTCAGACACATACAGTAGAACACACATTTTACACATATGTTTAAATAAATTGTAGGTTCTTCTATGTTTGCATATGTATCCACACACAATTCATTATGCAGGGGAAGTGGCAGTGCGGTAAAGCCGGTTTATTGTTCAACATTCGCGCATATCAATATGATAATGAGTAGAACAAGCAGCGCAACACACCACAACCCCAAAAGCAAATCATACGATTAAACAATAAACTGCAAAGGAGGACCTAGGCACTCATCTGTATGAAACAATCTTTAAAAAAACCTAAAATTAAAAACACTTTGATGCGTTTTGCCGTCTAGCTAGTAGTAGAAGTTACAGAAAAGTGTCAAAGTGCATAGCATTATACAGCATGTGTTCCTGAAGAAGGCTAGACGGAAAACGTGATAAAGTTTTGAATTTTACAAGAATGCCCATGTAAATAAAGGCTTTTTAAAGGTTTTTTGCTACGGACGAGTGCCTTGGTCCTCTTTTACAGTGGATTTTCTTGCTCTTTACCAAATAGCACCATCTTGTTTATTAACACCATTCCAAGAAGCTCCCCAACAATACTCTTGCATACGATTATATTGTTTAACTTCCTTAACAACACCAGCTCTCACTCGCAATCTCTGTGTTCCTGCTGGGTTCAGCGCTGCAGGATTAGGGACCATCACAAAATTACAGAACTGTGTTTGAACGAATAATTTTTGAGATGTTATTTTATTGATTCATTCATTCATTATATGAGCTGCTTAATCTCTATACATACGAGTGTGTAATTATTACATAGTTTTAGTTAGGACAACAGTATTTAAGTATTTTGTTAATTATTTCCTTAAGCATAACAGAGTAATCTCAGTCTCCTCCTCACAGAGAAATACACAACATTAATTAAAAACTGGTATCGGATCGGCACTCGGGATCAGCCGATATCCAGAGGCATCGGTATCGAAAACCAAAAAAGTTGCATCGGTGTATCCTTAGTAGTAGTACCACTGAAATCTTAATCATACCCATCCCTAATTGTGGTAGATGACTTAACTAAACATAAGTGAGTGATTATTTTCATTATGAACACACCACAGCTAATAATTAATAATATAATATGATATAATATGATATGATGATATGATATAATATTATTAGCATGTGTGTGCATTTTCCAGGGACACTCTCGCAGGCTGCAGGTGTGTGTTAAACCCGTACAGCACTCTGGCACCCTGCCTCTGCTGGTGGAGGCAATTCTCTCCGTCTCTGTTGGCTGTGTGTCTGCCCGGTCCACTAAACTACAGCGACCGCTGGACAGCTACCAGGTGTGTGTATATGTGTGTCATGCAGCTGTAATCTTCATAATTCCACATCTGCTATTTCAAAGTTTCAAAGTTTAAAAAAAAATCATTTGACTTACCGAGCCAGGCACGTGTCTCTGCCAAAACGAGTGTGTTTGTGTGACGGAATGTGTGTTCTCTCCTGGCAGAAGGAGGAGGATGACGATATGGATAGTTATCAGGTACAAGTGTCTGTTGCTCGCTGCTCGCATGATGCCACCGAGCTGCTGGTCATGCACGGCCTGCCAGAGGGCGCCACTGTGCCAATGCCAACGCTATAATAAACCACAAAAAACTAAAATAACTCCGCTAACTGCAGTTGTCGTCTGAATGGAATCATAAAGTTTCTTTCTAAATGCAATGCTGGAGAAAGGGGGAGAAAGATCATTGCAGAATAACTGTTTATTTGTTGCAATCGTTCTTTTGTGATTTGTATTACGTCGATTGCTTTCTTTGTATATCAAAAATACAACTGTGTTGGAGACCCTGAACCCCAACCTGTACTAACACACCTCTGGCAACCACGCAAGAGTTGCAGAGAACGTGCTTCACTGGGTTACATGGTCGGTGCATGGAGCGCTGCATGTCTTACTGCATGGCAGAATGTGACGGGACTTGGGGTTACAGTGTTACAGTGATTTCAAGCCTAAATAATGAGCATGTGATATTTTTTGGTTATGGTTAATATTTTTTAATTGCTGTCTTGTTGCCTTTTATATTGCCGTGTTCACACTACATGAGTCTGAAAGCTGATGGATCGCCGCATTGTTTACACAACACAATCTTGAGATAGCCAGTCTCAAGTCAGACAGTTGTGTAGTGTGATCAGAGCTGTGATAGAGGCTCTCTAACTACACCATATTTTAGCACAGTTTCTCCATCTTCACAACAACATTCTGTCACAAATAGTTACACCAGACATGGGAAATAATGCTACACTCACACAAAATGTTTTTAAGTGGATGTCCAACAAAAACAAACACTAACATTTGCTTGTGCAATAAGTTCCCTTACAAAAATTTCAGGCTTCTAGCCAACAGTTGCCGTTAACCTTTGGCAATGTTGCTGCAAATTTGCAGCAAGATCACATTTTTACATAAAAAAATATCTTGTGACAGACTTGAGGTGAATGTCTTACATACCTTGTGAAAAATCTTTGCACTTGGCAAATTTGTCACCAAAAGTTGACAAAGTTGAGTATTCATTTGCAAATACATTTACCACTAGTGGCAATTTGTCATTGTCGCCGGAACATTGCCGCAGGTTTGCCACTAGTGGCTGACAATGGCAAACTTGTGGCAACATAATCTGGCAAACTTCACTGTTGGCCACAAATTAACCACACGTTTGCCGCAAACATACCACAAACATTTTGTTTTTGAAAAGGTTCTGGAAATCCACATGGAAAAAAATGAACAACTTTTTTTTTGCTCTGTGATGTGAAGTTAGGTGAGCTCCCCCACCTTTTTACATCAACTTGTGTTCCGCACGCTCATTGGCTGACTTTCCCAGACATTTTCTTGGCTAAATATCTGGTCAGAGTGTGCAACTAGTCGGCAGCCCTGGTTAATCACGTCTTTGTATTGTTTGCGCATAGCTGTTGTCAACTGCTGATATGACATGAAGAGTTGCGCTCGATTGAAGGCTTTTGTCAGTGACTCAAAAACAGCCTTCAAATCGTGTGAAGTGAAGAAAGGCTTTAAGTGCTGCATCAGATGCTTATTCCATCAGTGCTGATCTTGCGTGTCGTCACGTGACCCGTTAGCTGACGTGGGCCGCGTCTCTCTACAGGAGGAAGACTTGAACTGCGTACGTGAACGCTGGTCCGACGCCCTCATCAAGCGCCGCGAGTATCTGGACGAGCAGATTAAGAAGATCATCAACAAAGCAGGTAAGTGTATGTCACATGTTTACCTAAACCAGGGGGTTCCCAAAGTGAAGGGTGCACCCCAACTTTTATTTTAGGGGACACAGGGACACAAGAGATTTGAGAAGATCTGCAGGAGAAGGCAAGCCCACACAACTCAGTTAAAAAATATGAGGATTAAAGGTGTAATTGTTGCCAAGTACAATTTATAGTTTTTCAGGGAGCTGGTTAAGTTTCAACGCCATTTTTAAGTCAATTTAAATGATAATTAGTCATGAACGCGGTACACAATGCACCACAACGAAATGTGACCTCTGAAGAAGCAGTGGGCAGCTCTGGCAGCACCTGGGGAGCAGTGGATGGTACATTGTCCCTAAGTACCTCAGTGGTACCTTTACCGGTCCGGAACAATATGTTGAAAGCAACTACTTCTGTTACACAGTAAAAAACTTAAGATACATGAGGCACGTCACTTTTGATAGTAAACTGTAAACCTGATTTGTCACTATTCATTTTGTTTTGCTCAATAAGAAGTTGTGTTGCCTGAATTGCCATGTTTAAAATCAATTCCTGCAGGGTTCGGAAGCAAAATCTATGTAAATGTGTGACGGAGGTGAGGGAGGCTTAAAAATATTCCAGTTTGCAAAAAGTGGGGGCCGCAGAAAAAGGTTTGTGAACCAGTGACCTACACTACACTATGTTTTTCAAACGTCCCTCTCTCTCCGTGCGTTTGTGTGTTTAGAGAAGTCAGAGGAGGACGTGGAACGGGAAGCGCGGTTAGTAGAGCAGTGGGTGGGACTAACTGAGGAGCGCAACGCCGTATTGGTCCCGGCACCTGGCAGCGGGATCCCCGGAGCTCCGGCCCAGTGGTAAAGTTGCTTAAAATGGCTAGACTCCCCTCTCTAATGACCACAACACTGACTGCACTGAGCCTCCTCATTGTGTCGCTGATCAGTTACCGCTTTTCCACTGCACTTGGTACATAGGTGCCGTCTTTGCCCTCTGGATGAAAAATTGGTGGTGGTTACGGAGCCAGTGCCAGTCCCGCAAAACTGTCTCCAAACTAGTGGCATTTTTTTTCTCAGTGAGAAAAACGGCACTAGAACAGCAAAACTTTGCTGATCTAGAACAGTAAACTGTGGAAGCTGTGTTGGGCTTAAGCAGTGCCAGCTGGAAAAGGGGCCTTCTGATTTTCAGCAAAATATTAAATGTCTGACGTTGTGTTTTTCCTGCTGCTCTAGGGCGCCCTCTGCTGGCATGGAAGCCCACATCCCTGTTCTTTTTCTGGATCTGAATGGTAAAATCACCATAAAGCCATTTGACACATATTTTTGAAAACCTTTTGCGTGTCGGACCGCATTCAATTCACACCTGTTTTGCTGTTAATCAGCCGATAATCTGACGGTGAGCGAGCAGCTGAGCGGCCCCCACGCTGCAGGGGTCAACTCCATCCTCCCCAAAGAACACGGCAGTCAGTTCTTCTACCTGCCCATCATCCGGCACAGCGACGATGAGGTACAGCTTACATAGACACACCTGGTTCATTTAGATGCTTTTAAAAACAATGTTGCTCTCAGGCACTGGTGCTGTAACGTCGCCGTGGTAACCTGTGTGTGGGCTGGGTGAGGTGGGTGGCCTGATTGGGTGGACTGATGGTGGTCTAGTGGTTAGGACACTCACCAAGAGGTCATGCGTTCGAATCCTACCTCTACCGCTACCACCGCTGGGTCCCTGAGCAAGACTCTTAACCCCAAGTTGCTGCAGGGAGACTGTCCTTGGAATTAGCGTCTGCTAAATGCTGTAAATGTTAATGCTCCAGGTGTCTGCCAGCTGCTCGTGGGACTCGTCCATCCACGACTCCATCTACCTGAACCGTGTAACGGCGCCGGGCGAGCGCATCTACCTGATCGTCAAGGTGACGGTGCAGCTCAGCCACCCGGCCGCCATTGAACTTGTCCTGCGCAAGAGAATCGCCGTCAATATCTACAACAAGCAGGTCGGCAGCATGGCTTCATATCACACTTTTTTTTTTCATTCGCAAGCATATAGTGTTAAAACCCTAATGGTTTTGTTCTGATTTTTGCAGCTTTTTGCTCATAGTTGTTCGCAGCAATGACACTTTTTCTCTTCTTCCCACTTTTTTGACACTTAACTGACACTTGTACAGTTTTTTTATCATAGAGACACCGTTCACGCCTTAAAATGTTCAGTTTATTCAGGAGAAGTGTAACATTACTTATCTTGTGAATAACACAACTGTATCCCCCTTTTGTCCTGTTCTTTCCCCTCAGATGAGGTCACAAAGTGTGGTCAGATTTAAGCTTAGACTAAAATGGTGAAACTGTGATATTGTAACTTTTTCTGCCCTTTGAACAACTTCACAACGCAATTTTTGTCCAGTAATATTTCTAACTATTGACTTTTCTGGCCTGTTGACACAGTTTTTGGCACTGAACCCCTTCTATTTTCTTCAGCTAATTTAATTTGTCTCTTATTTTTCCCCTAACTATTACATAGTTATTCCAGGAATTGGCTGTCTAGTTTTGACTGGCTATCTGGAAAGTTCTGCTGTTTGGAACCTGGGTCACACCCGGCTGTCGTGGCTTTGGGTTTGCATTGCTGTGTGTTAGTTTGTGTGTTGTTGCTGATGTGTTTTGTGTTGTTGTGTCTGCGTTTTTGACTTCCTCCAGAGTTTTACTCAGAGTCTGAAGAGGAGAATGTCACTGAAAAACGTGCTGCACTCCTGTGGGGTCACTTACGAAATCGTCTCCAACATACCCAAGGTATAAAAGCCTAGTGGGTTTCAGCTTCAGTGTGGGTGTAAATGGCAGATTGTCCCAGACCGTTGCTGTGTATATGCAGACACTTTCAAACAGAAGCACAAAGTTGTTAAAGTTAGGAGCTATCAAAGTTAGGAACTAAAACAAGATGTGTGATTACATAACTGTCTCCTTTTAGGGATACAGCAATTTCATGTGGAAATGATCATAAATTCAGCAGACAAAACTGAACTATATCTGCAAAATTTACAATTCTCAATTCAGTACTATTTTAAAAATGATAAATGTACATTGACTCCCTCATTAATAACATGAACATTACAATGAAAGGAACAGTGCCATGTAGTCTTGTAGTGAAATGTGTTTAAAACAGACAATACTGTGATTAAAGTAAAAACAAATTCTTCATTGCACAGAACTGTAATTGCAGTACCTGACTGAGACCTAAAATATTTAAAACATCCGCCCCATCAGGTTCGGTAAAACATGATAGCGAAGTATCACCATCTTTACTCCTCTCACATGTGTATCTCGCCTAAACGTGTTGAAATGAATCATCCATACAATCATTACATACAAAAAATACATATATATTCAGTACATCACAATGTGGAGGTGGACGATTCTGCGTTAGTGCATTCTGCGGCATAAAAACTTTAGTTAGAATTAAAGTGGGTGATCCATGCCAAATTTGAAGTAATGTAGAAAATTGATTAGATCGTGATATCACATCAAATCGAATCGTTGACAACCACCACCACCCGTCTACCACGTACACACAGGCATCGGAGGAGCCGGAAGAGAGGGAGACCCTGGCGCTGATGGCTGCTCGTGGAGAGGTGGAGGAGACGCAGGACGGAGAGACGTACATCGAGAAATACACCAGAGGAGTTCTGGAGGTGGCAAATATACTGTGTCTGGAGAGACTCAGACAGGTAACACACCGACACAAAGCAAGCTGTCACGACAGGAGTCGGCATGAGACGAGGCGAGGTCACAGTGCAAGCCATTAGTGATGGGCTATTTGAAGCCGAGGCTCCGAAGCGCGTATCGAGTATAAGGGGGCGTGGCAGACGAAGCCCCGCTTCGAGGCGTGTATCGTTTGGCAGAAAACCACGTGACCGATGACAAACGAAGCCTCGGTTCGTTACGTCAGCGTTTCATCCCAAGTGTCGCTTGCAAATTGCAATTTGCATAATTTAGTAGTAGTATTGTATTAGACTAATGCAATACTACTACTTAATTATACAAATTGCAAATGTGGAATAAAATATAAGTTGCATAAAAAATAAACAAAAGAAAAATTCTGTCCGATACTCGCTCATACACTCCAACAAAACAACCCACGAAGCGCCGGCGGGATTCACCCCCATTTATACAGGAAGCGACACTTGGGATGAAGCGCTGACGTAACGAACCGAGGCTTCGTTTGTTATCGGTCATGTGGTTTTCTGCTTAAACAATACAGGCCTCGAAGCGGGGCTTCGTCTGCCACGCCCCCTCATACTTGATACGCGCTTCGGCGCTTCATGTGCTCATCACTACAAGCCATATTTATTGACAGATAACAAAACTTTAAACAAAAACCGCCACGAGGGCCACAGCCAAAACAGAACTCTTGGTGGTAACGTTTTAGCAAAACCCACCAGCACGCCGACACAG
The DNA here is from genome assembly GCA_032718565.1 of Distichodus sexfasciatus. Taxonomy (NCBI): domain Eukaryota; kingdom Metazoa; phylum Chordata; class Actinopteri; order Characiformes; family Distichodontidae; genus Distichodus; species Distichodus sexfasciatus. The sequence continues at coordinate 6,782,142 of JAVGVS010000004.1, forward strand.
GGAGGGTAGTGTGAGGGTGGGCTGACCAAGACAATGGGGAAAGAACCTGACTTAGGCAAGGCAAGGCAAGGCAAATTTATTTATATAGCACATTTCATACACAGAGGTAATTCAAAGTGCTTTACATAAAAGGAAGTAGAATAATCATAAAAACAATAATAAAAACAAAAAAGAAGTAGAACAATCATTAAAAACAATGATCACAACAATAAAACAAAATGATTTAAAAATGATTTAAAAATTGATTTAAAATAAGTTCAAGACAGTTCAAAACAGAATGCAATCAGTTCGGACGAAGCACAGTGCTCATTCAGTAAATGCACAGCTAAACAGATACTAAATACTACAACAGAAACAACGAGGAGGGTTAATTAAATGAGGGAAAACCAATCAGAACACAAATAGAAAACAAGCAAGATTAACCAATGAAGTGAGAACCAATCAAAACGGGGCTGGACCAAAACAAACAAGAACCAGGTGAACAAACTAATGAACAGTGATCTACCAATGAGAGACAAAGGGAAGGTGGGACAACAATTTGACAGGAGACACAGGACTGAACTGAACACATCGAACTAAACAATAGTGGCATCTGCTGGCCGCTTCACAAAAGTCCAGGGGGCTATTATGGCTAAAGTCCAGGGGGGTCATGACACAAACAGAATTTTACTGCTTTATTAACAACTGTTGTTGACAACACAACACAAATGAATAAGAGCTGTATAATTCATGTATGTTTAGAACTTTTTTCTTATGCATTTCTAGAGTAACAACCATATTTTCTTGTTCTTGTTAATTGTTTTTGATATGATTATGGCCACATTCATACAAAAAATCCCACAAAAATAAAAAAATAACACAAATACAATAAAAAGTCTCCAATATTTTTATTGCGTAGCAAATGAATTTAATATGAAATGTGAGCCCATATCCATGTGGGGAAACTGCACTTAGCGTTCCTTATCTTAATCTTATTTTAGTCCTCTCCATATCCAAATGTCTATTTGTAACTCTTACCTATTTGGATCTCCAGCACTGCAATAAAAAGAATATTTGTGTTCCTGTGTGTGTGATGACAGGCGGTGACGGTGAAAGAAGCTCTTGCTCTCAAAAGCAGACACATACGACGGAGCCTCAGTACTCCCAACGTCCAGCATGTAGGAGAAAATGACACCTGCAACACTCTTTCTTTTTTCGTTCTTATGTTTATTGTTATTTGATTAGCAAAAGTAAACCCTAATACAAATATAAGTGCACAAATTGTAAAAGGTGCAGTTTAGTTGATGAACTGATGAATATTTGTAAATGAGAATGAACATAAAGTCCAAGAGGGAAAAAATAAACAATTTTTTTACATGCTAATATAATATAATAATATATAATAATATTTAAAAAATTACGTTCTAAAGTGCCAAAAAATGAACAATTTTATTTCCAGTATCTTTTCTTAGCATTTGGTTTTGGTTGTCAATCAGATCTGTTGCTTTTTACATGGTCTATGAAAGGTCCACAAACATCTTGAAATATTTTATGTGTTTAACTCTTAAAATACCTATAATAGAGTCTCTAAGTAACATCCATGTTTTATTCTTTGGTCATCTGGGTATTGACCTATTAGGAACAACTTAAAGCGCATCCTGCAGAAAAGAGCGTGTGTGAGGTGTGAGTACAAGTAAAACCCCTCTTTGTGTTTTACATCACAGACATCCAGCTGTAAGTCCGACACTCCGGGCTGTGAGGATGAAGACCAGAAGGTTTGTGTTCTCACACTAGGGACTGTGCAATATGAGCAAAATCTTACATCCCGACACCAGTACATATTTTATTAAAAAAGTAAAAAACACACAAGAAAAATATCATAAAAAGGAAAAATATGAGTTCCAGTTTTCTGTCTCTGATGAATATGATATTTTTGTTTCATATTTTTTGTTTCATTTGTTGAAATGTGGTTCCTGTGCAATACTGTATGTACAAGTAGTTTTGAATTTTTGGCCATTGTTTCACAGAACAGCGCTATCAAGACCTTTCATTAGTAGAGCTGTGAACCTTCACTGGTCTTACGATCGTTTCTATTACGATTATCAGGTCAACGATTCAGTTCGATACGATATCTGTATATACGATGCATCGTTTATATGATTAATCTCAACACCCCTATTCATTAGTCAGAGTGGCCATTTGGCATCACCGTGGAGACGGCTGTCAGATTGCTTCAAAACAGCTTGGAAAATTCTGGCACAATTTTTAAGAACACTTGAGTGTTTAAGTTTTGCCCCTCCACTATGTTCCAGCCTTGTGCTTGCAAGTTACGCTTGTTTATAGCAAACCCAATAAACAATAAATACATAAATCAATAGACATTTTTAATTTCCTCATCTGATATATACAGACGTGGACAAAATTGTTGGCACCCTTCCGTTACAGAAAGAAAAACCCACAATGGTCAGTGAAATAGCTTGAAACTGACAAAAGGAATAATACATAACAATTTACTGAAAATTAACAAATAAAAATCAGTCATTGCTTTTGAATTGTGGTTCAACAGAATTATTTAAAAAAACAAACTTATGAAACTGGCCTGGATAAAAATGTTACCCCTAGAAAAGACTGAAAATAATTTGACTGTAGGGATGAGTTAAACTAAGGTGTGTCCTGTAATTAGCATCACAGGTGTCTTCAAGCTTGCCTTCAGTCAGTCTGCCTATTTAAAGGGTGAAATGTAGTCCCTGTGCTGTTTGGTATTATGGTGTGTACCACACTGAACATGGATGATAGACAGATAAGGAGAGAATTGTCTCAAGAGATTAGAAAGAAAATTATAGACAAGCATGTTAAAGACCTATAAGACCATCTCCAAGCAACTTGATGTTCCTGTGACAACAGTTGCACATATTATTCCGAAGTTTAAGGTCCACAGGACTGTAGCCAACCTCCCTGGACGTGGCCGCAAGAGGAAAATTGATGACAAATTGAAAAGACGGATAATAAGAATGGTACCCAAGGAGCCCAGAACAACTTCCAAAGAGATAAGAGGTGAACTCCAAGGACAAGGTACATCAGTGTCAGATCGCACCATCCATCGCTGTTTGAGCCAAAGTGGACTTAATGGAAGACACCACTGTTGAAAGCAAAAAGCAAGACTGGAATTTGCCATAATGCATATTGACAAACCACAAAGCTTCTGGCAGAATGTCCTTTGAACAGATGAGAAAAAAACTGGAGCTTTTTGGCAAGTTCCATCAGCTCCATGTTCACAGACGCAAAAATGAAGCATACAAAGAAAAAGAACACTGTACCTACTGTGGAACATGGATGAGGTTCAGTTACGTTCTGGGGCTGCTTTGCTGCGTCTGGCACAGGGAGTCTTGAATCTGTACAAGGTACATTGAAATCTCGAGACTGTCAAGTCATTCTGGAGCAAAATGTGCTGCCCAGCGTCAGAAAACTTGGTCTCAGTCGCAGGTCATGGGTCCTCCAACAGGATAATGACCAAAAACACACAGCTCTAAACACCCAAGAATGGCTAAGAACAAAACAGCGGACTGTTCTGGAGTGGCCTTCTATGAGTCCTGATCTAAATCCTATCAAACATCTGCGGAAGGAGCTGAAACGTGCAGTCTGGAGAAGGCACCCTTCAAACCTGAGACAGCTGGAGCGGTTTCTCACGATGAGTGGGCCAAAATACCTGTCGACAGGTGCAAAAGTCTCATTGAGAGTTACAGTAAATTGCTATGTATTATTCCTTTTGCCAGTTTCAAGTTATTTCAGTGACCATTGTGGGTTTTTCCTTTTGTAACGGAAGGGTACCAACAATTTTGTCCACGTCTGTATTCTCATATTGCACAGCCCTATCTCTCATTCCTCACACAAAGGGAGTAACATTCTCTATTTTAAGTTGTACGGGGTTGTGATCTCTGCTTGTCCTCTACGGTGTGCATGTGTACAGGGTCAGTGTGAAGCTCAGTTGGATACATCAGATTGCCCTTTCCACGAGACAGGGGTCAGCACAGCAAACACGCCGATTAAAACCAAGGAGAACCATGGTACAGTATGGAATTGTTTTCAATATGTAATTCATTGTAGACATATTAGCATTGGCGTTAGCAGGGTTTTGCTAGATTTGCTAGATTGTTTCTAGATTCATAAACCACGGTCATACGGTTGGGACTAGGGTTCAACTGATTATCAACCTGGCAGATTTTTATCATTTTTATTGGGTTTTTTTCATATTTATGTTTATCGGTATCAGTCAAATTTTAAACCAATGTGCCACTATCTGATTTGTTTGATCGCACAAGTTTACCCTATCAACACTGAAATCTGAAGGCACTGAAAGTTTGCTGACAGAAGTTGGGAGCTCCCGGCACTTTTTGTGCTAAGAACATTAGGAAAAGTTCTTAGTTAAACATATATAAAATTAATATAAAAACATGTAAATATTTAATATACACTGCGGCAGTTGGTAGCATAACGGTTAGGAATTTGGCCATGCGATCAGAAGGTCACCAGTTCAACTCCCGGGCCGTTAAAGGTACCACTGAGGTTCTCATGAGCAAGGGACCATCCCCAAGAACTGGTCTCTGGGCGTGGCCAAAAAGCTGCCCACTCCCACTGCTCACATTTCGTTGTGGTGCGCTGTGTGCTGTGCTGTGGTGTGGTGTGTTAACACTGACAAAGAATCATTCACTTAAAATCCACATGAATTTAAATGAGGTTTAGTGTTGGCGTATTCGTTTTTGATTGTGTTTTTTTTTCCAGCAGGGTCAGTACCGGAGAGCCCTACCTTCTTCAGCTCGAGTCCCTTTAAAGCTCTTTCCCCAAATCCACCCAAGTTCCTCAAGGCCCTAATGCCCGTTAGGGAGGAGAGCAAAGCCAAGCGCTCACTGGAAACCAAACCTCTACTAGGGCAGGAGGTAATACACAAACTTTTGGGGACATTTCATGGACGTAAGCCTAACCTTAACCACAGTATTGAAAACTACATTGGTTTTAATAATAAGATCTAGCAAAGAAAAAAAAATCATACCCAACCTGAAGGCATTCCCAAAATTTGTCCCCAAAATAATATGCTCACACACACTCCTCCCTTTCACCTTCTTTCTCCAACTAAATCTTTCCACCGTTCTTCATATTTAAGGTCATATAACACCATCCTTCACCATCAGTGGATCGTATCCAAATTATACAAAATGTCAAATCAAAGTGTGATGTATAAGCATATATATTCGTCCATCCTCTCTAAAGGGATAATTCAGCATAAAAACATGACGGCATCTTTACTGTTTGATTCTGTGGCCATCTGACAGCTCTGATCCTCATAGTAATTAAAGGTCCCATATTATGAAAGAAATCAGTTTTTCTGTTCTTTGGACATCCATTTGGGTCTGTACTGCCTCTACACACGCTGTACGTTTGATAAATAATGAGGAATGTGTGAAATCGTGTTCTTAAACGAGCCGTTTAGATTTCTCCCCTACTTCTACATCACAGTAGGGGGCATTAGAATAACTCCACCCTCCTATCTGAGAACCTCCGCCCACCAGGTAGAGCTGCTAGCGCTTCATGATCTGCCATGTTTTCCTGCAAGCGCTAGTGTAGGAATTGCAATGAAGAAGTCTACCAGCGGAGTGTTGTGTTAAACATGTATGGCTGTGTGGATGGTCTGTTAGCAGCAGCCATGTCGATTATTTTCTCGTGAGGTAAACTCTACACCCCAGTTCCGGAGTGGGATGTGTGTGAGCAGCAGCAGCTCATCTGCATTTAGGAACACTAATGAGCTGCTCTGAAAGGGAGTGAAATAGAGGGGTAAAAAGCAGGTGAAAATGTCTAATCTGAGAGGTATTTCAGCAAATTACTTCAGAGACATGTTTAGTGGAGCTCTTAGACCTGTTTTAACTTGCTGAAAATATGTAGAATATGAGACCTTTAAATGTTTTAGGCTGAACTATTCCTTTTGAAGCACAAACATTGCACCTAAAACAATGACTTATAAAATGCTGTTAGTGCTGGATTTCGTTTATTGCTAGCTATGTAATAATGTAATAATATAATAATATTTCTGAAGCGCAGCAGGAATGTTTGCATGATGCTGCTACGCCCAGCTTCTCTCCTAACACCCCCACCAACTCCAGTCCACCCACCTGTATGCGCTGTTCTGCATGCTGAGAGTGTGTGTGTGTGTGTGTGACCCCGTTGCAGAGCATGCGCTGGTTTATGGAGAGCTCCATTCTGGGCCGTGGGGGTCCCTGGCCCCGCCCACAGCCTCGGCCCCGGGCCCGCAGCGAGGGCCACAACAGCACGATAAGCCACACCTCCCTCCAAATAACACCCACACACACCGCTGTAAGTCACAAACATACACACCAACACACACACAGTTAGTTGCTTGTTCACGTACACAATCTCTATCACCAATCATCTAATAAACATGGAGTGTGTTTTGTACATTTGGTGCTCTTTTATCAATCAATTTTATGAGATTTATGAGAATCTTTTTGAGAGATCTAGAGCACAAAGGCTGTTAGAGGTCGGTCGATACATTTATTTCTGTCCTGATACCAATACTGATTATTACTACTTAATACTACAGTATATGTCTGTATGTAAAAATGCAAGTTAATGTTGAAATTTAGAATAACAAATTCTGCAACACAAAATTTAAAGGAACTATATGTAAGAAATGGCAAGTAATCATAAAATGAACCTAATATGTCACCAGACATGAATGAATCATGATCATTTGAAATAGTCACTGACACAGTTAGTACAGCCGGAATATTCACATTTCAACATGGAATTTGCAGCACGCACGTCATGTTTATGTTTGATTTCATGTTTTGGCCTGCTGCGCCACCCACCGCTATCGGCCAGTCACAAAGTCAGTAGCATTTCAGCATCCAGGTTGCCAGTTACCACTGAGCTGCAGCTACAAGCATTCTGGAATACAAATATCTGACGTTACTAAAACTAAAAGGCCTCGCTATGACTCAAAAACATCTTGACAAAAAGCGAGGATCAGCATGGGAGATGCATTTGAAAGATGGAGACGGCTGAAAGCAGAGAGGAATTTACATTTGTGTCTCTTACTGTCAATTAGCTAATTTATGCTATAAATAAATAACTACTTTGCAAATAATCAAGCATTATATGATCAACAGACGATTTGCTTACAGTGTAGGACTCGTCGTTTGCCATGGTAGCTCCTTGTAGATCGGTTCTTGCAACTTCGGTTCAGTTGCAAGCAGAGAAAGGCAGCTGCAGCACATTTTTAATTTCATTTACTGTATCAGCAAATTAGTTTAAAATGACTGAAATCGAAAATGTTAGATATCGGCACCAATAATGGGTCGACCCCTAGTGTCTGTGTATGTTTAGCTGAGTTTATAACACATCCACCTCATGTTCGCCACCGCCATTCCAATTCCTTTAACTCTCCCATTCCGTATGTTACTGCATGCATTGACACTTATTTAACCCTTTAATACTAAAACCCATGAGATGTCTAGTAGCACACACCTATCACCTCTGACTGAACACAATAATACGTTTGTGTTACTTCCACATTCAAGGTAAACTGGTTTTATACATTTTATATTTAATGTAACATTGCCCAGTTTTTGCATGGCTACTTTTACATGAACTAGAATGTTAACCGATATTATGTTTGTCAGGGGTGATACCGATACCAATTATGACTAAACAAGGAGAGAAAACTAATATTTTGAGCCAATATATGCCAGCTGTACAACAAAATAAAGTAATTGGTGTTAAAACTTGTACTTGGAGCAAAAGAACAAGGAGAACCCAGATTCCTGTGATTTGAAATGGATGGAAGTGACTGTTAAATTAGCATATGATGTCTCATACTGATCACTGGCTCCTGAATTAAATCTAATCGAAATTGTATCCCAGGAGACTTTGAGATACTGGCAGATGTTGGATTGTTGTCCACTGAATTGATATAATAACGCATTGTGATGAAACTTGTGATTTATATCTAATACGTGAATTATGCTGCTTTAAAATGAGTGCTTTCACCACTAGAAAGCAGTTAAAATCTAACTGTTCTAGTACATTGTGACTTGTTCTTTTTCGCTGGCCTCTAACTTTTTTTTGCCAGGATTCGGAGGAGGAAGAGGGAGATGAAGAGGACCCTGAGCTAAACCCAGGCCTTGCCCATAACAACATCCAAGGTCTTTCTCTCCCAAACTTCCAGACGTACGTCCCTGAAGACTTCGCCAACTTTGAGGTCTACAATGCCAGCCTGAACAACCGGGAGACCAACTCCACCGGGCACAGAGACATGGCATCCGTCTCTATGACAACGCTGCCGGGTGTCCGAGGCCCAGAGAGAGAATCTTCCAGAAGCCCAACGTCCAGCAGCTGCACCAGCGGCTACTTCTCCCAGAGTGCCTCCAACGCCACGCTGTCCGACGCAACCTTCGCTGCCAGCGACAGCTCCGACCGCCTCAGCACCGGCTCCCGGGAGCCAGCCGAATCCCAGGAGCAGTCAGGCCCCTCAGGCAGGGGCCCCCAGGCTGGCAAAAGTGCCTTAAACGAGGCAGCATCCTCGCTTGGTGCCAAGAAGTCTGAGAAAGGAACCCGGTCTGAGACGGGCGCCCTGAACTCAAGCCAGGAGTTTACCGACTTCAAAGGCGCTGGCGATGGGTTTGGGGACGGAGAAATGGCACATTTTGGACCTCAGTGGCCTCTGAAGGTGCCTGAATCACACACAGAACCCAAAAGTGACCATCACCCCTACAATCCACCATGCCACCTTCACAATGGCAAGGATGCCCCGTCTGCCCTGACGCCTGACACTTTGCCAAAACCCGGAACTCCCGGTGCTCCCGGGACTCCGGAAGAAGAAGAGGAGGAGGAGGACAACGACGAGGCCGGTAGAACTGGGCCGAAAATTTGTGAGGACGAGGAAGAGGGTGTGCCAGTGACGCAGCTGCCCGACTGGATGGCACCTGGTGAGCAGGTGTGGGTGGGCACACGGAGTGGCACAGTGCACTATGTGGGCGGAGTGGAGTTCGCACCAGGCATCTGGGTGGGGGTGGAGCTGGACCTGGCAGTTGGTACGTACACAGGGAATGTGGAAAAATAAACTGAAATATCTTTTCTAAAGGATTCCTTATGTTATTTTCCAGAGGTGTAACAATACATTGGTCTACATCGATACATTGATTCAGTTATCAACAAACTCATCACTTTGGCCCAAAGTCAGAACGTTGATCAGACATCAAACATATTTTAATGTCACTTGTTGACAAGTTTCTTCCTGAGCTCAACCATTTAAATGGAACACAATGTTCCCTCCATTACGAACACACCTATTGTTTAATATAAAGTGAGTGATTATTTGTCATTGTGAACACAGCACAGCACAGCACACAGTGCACCACAGCGAAATGTGACCCTTTTTATGAATCCTAGGACCGGTAAAGGTACCAGTGAGGTGCTCATGAGCAAGGTACCGTCCCCCAGCACTGCTTCCCGGTCACTGCCCATATCAGCTGCCCACCGCTCCTTCACGGGTGGGTCAAATGCAGAGGTCACATTTCGTTGTTGTCCACTGTGTGACCTATGATATTGAGATTTTGATGCATTCTTTTTGGATCAGTGCTATGGCCTTGTTGATCACCGAATCGATGTATTAATGTAGCTTGATGCACTGTTACACCTCTATAGTTACAAGAACACCATGTATTGATTTTGCTGATTTGAGTTAAATTAGTAAACCAATACACTTGCCACCCGACTGATTTTTTTAACCAGGTGAGTGTGTGTTGTTCCCTGCAGGCAGACACAACGGCACGGTGCAGGGTCGAGTGTATTTTCGCTGTGCCAAGGGCCATGGTGTCTTCGTTCATCCATCAAAGCTGAGCAGGGGCCCCGCTTCTGACCCCAACGACCTTGAGCAGGGACCACGGCCCCTGCTTCTCTGATAAAGAGGAACAAAAATAAGGACAAAGAGGTCCGGAAAGATCTGCCCTGTGTTTTTTGGGAGGAGGGAGGGGAACTAATTTCCTCGTCTTCCTTCGAATGTCCGTTGCACAACTTTTGCACAACCATTTTTTTGGCTTATGATTTTAGGCTCCAACTCAAGTTTAAACCCTTAAACTTCCAAGTGACTTTATCGCTTTCTAACTCGTTCCCCCAGCGGCAACGATCGCGTCCCTTTTTAGACGGGTGGAATTTGGAAACCGGTTGAGAAATTTGAGAAGTTGAGAATGTACTACTGCTCTTACGAAACATTTTTTGATCCTTGTGTGGTTATTATCAGGTATTACCAAAGACGAAGCAATTCAAATCTGCTGTTCAAACTGAAATAGTAATAATTTGTTTCATTTTTCGTGTAATGTGTGAGTGAGCGTGTGTTGGTGTAAAGGGCTCGTTCTCTCGCAAAGTGCCATATCTCTGCGTTCATGACTACAAACACGTCAAAACGTTTTTACAATTGAGGTCGAGTTCCAGTTTTTGACCTACGACATGACGTGAGGCTGTCCGGTTTGCGTTGCTGGCTTTCTGAGTACTGTAAATATCAAGTAATTAAAAATGAGCTTTTAAGGACTGCTTGCACTGGAGTGACTCGTCCCGGATGGACAGCGAGGTTGCACCTCATCCTGTACGGCCTTTTGGAAGATGATTTAAAGTGATCGGTAAAACGGTCTTATACCGGTTTCTGTGACCATCTGTTGTTTTGCATTTTTCCTTCTGAACAAACGTAAAGTCCCTCAAGATCAATATACAGGTTACGCACGATCTAGGTACACAGTTTGCAGCTGGACAAGATAGGTTGTCTTGTGTTCTAGAGAAATGTATTTTTAAAAAATGGATTCTTAATGTTAATCTCTTGGATTTAATGCTGACTCCATGAGTACTTAATACTTAAACAGGAATGCACTAACTTTTCATAGACGTGTTAGCAGAAATTATCATTAGAAAGGTGATATTTTTATGACAGTGAGTATAGACAGAACACAGACACCATTTTCTTTTAATGTCAAAGTCAAGTCAAAATAAACTTTATTGTCGTCTCTGCTATATATTGTGCAAGTATACAGAGAGACGAGACGACGTGGCTCCAGTTTTAACAGTGCAAACAACAAAGAACAAGGTACAAGGAACAAATAAGGCACAATAAAATATATAAATAGAATATAAAATATACACTTTAAACTAGAACTACAATATAAATGTAAAACTTTAAACTAGAACGAGAGACAAAGATGTTGTGCAAATATGAAGCAGCAGTGTAAAATTGTGTAAATATTGTAGTAACAGTCAAGAGAAGAGGACTGCAATTTAGATCGACCAGCATTAAATGTGTGCCAGATCAACAGCAGTGTGAAGTGAAAATACTGTACCGTCTGTAACATAAACAGTATTCATGTAGCTAAATATTGATAGAATTTGGACACTGATTAGCATTGGACTTTATAGACATTCCCCCAAAGCTTTAATGAACAATGGGAATTAACTGTAGCTGTTATGCCGATGCAGGACTTACACAGAGTTACATTTTTGGTTTACAACGTACACATTTTAGAAGACAGTATACATACATGCAGTTTTAAACATTATATGGTGGAACGACTTGTGGATAAACTACACTATGCACAGTAATCCAATGACAGAGGCGTTCTGATTGTAATTCTGATCAACTAAACACCAATGAAGTTGGAAATAAAAATGGCAGTAAAAGGGATTCCATATTCATTCAGCAGGAAAATGCAAAACAGCTCCCCCCTAGTGTCACAAAATCGGACGGTCACAGAAACCGCCATAACATCGGACCCTGCCTGTGTAACATTACTGTGTGGAAAATCTGCACCTTGAGCTGTTTTCATGCCTTATTCACTAGGGTTGTAATGATACATGGATCTACACTGATACATCGATTCAACGACCAACGAGTCCATGACATCAATCCGAAACATGGTACATACTGTAACGTCACTTTATATCCAATAGCGTCAGAAGATTGGGCCTCATTCACCAGCATTTTACGTTTTTCCCAAATGAGTCTTTAAAAGGTTAAGACGTTTAAATAGTATAATATTAGATATATTTTAGAATTGAAGAAAGGTTAAACCGAAGAAAACGCTTTTTGTACCATGCATTCAATAAAAATGCTCTTTAACTGTTTGTTTTAACTTACAAATCAGTCTTAAATAAGTAAACATTGGTCAATGTCAGAATTTGTGTGAAAATTAGGTGGATTTTAAGGAGAGATTTATTCTGAAGGTCAAGTGAGGCCCATATCATGTTTATGTTTTTCATATAAATGTCTGGTTGAGCTGAAGAATAAAAATGTCCTGATTTTTAGTTTTGTCATTTGATATGAATGGAGGTGACCGTGTTAAATTAGCATATGATATTGTCTTATATCGATCACTGGATCCTGAATCGACGCGAAATCGCATCATTGCAGACTTTTTGCCGACTATCAGCAAACAAAGTCGTTGTCTGTTGAATCTATATAATATTGTATCGTGATGAAACTTGTGATTTACACCCCTAGTTTTTACCCCATTGTCTCTTGACAACTAGGGAGAACTGCGCTGCTCGTTTTGCCACTTTGCCATGACATATCGTGCTGACCAGGACAGGTGCCCGAAAAAGTAAATGGACCGGGGCTGCATTTAATTTTTTTTTGCTTGTCCCTCTTTTATTAAAGTGATATTTGACTGCATTTTTAAAACTATGCGTATGGCTAACATGTAACATTGTTAAGTCTGTTATACTCACCTGAATAAATGAATATATTTTTCTGATGTTGGAATGAACAAAAAGGGGGGCAGGGTGTAGGCAGTATTTGAGGACTGTCCCATATCTGCTATTTTTGTCTGAGCAATGGAGTCTGTACTGTTAAAGGATTACTATCAGGGGATGAACTGTGGACTGTGGGTGGAAATGTGTTTTAATGCTGTAATTAAGTGACGCTGAGAGACTCGGCCCATACTTTATACAACAACCAAGCTACTTCTTTCCTGAGGAGGTGTATATAGAAATGTATTTGAACGTATATAATGTACAGAGCTGTATTTATATTGTACCTCTACAAAAAAATGTACAAAAATGGGTACCAAGATGTTCTAGAATACAGAACGTTTACAATGTAAAGACTTTGTGTCCTTTGCGTCTTTTCTGCCTTTATATATAATTACAGGAAGAGGGAATTTTACTTATACAGTTTCAATATTTTGTCTACACTCGTTTAGAATTACATTTAAATTTAGGTTTTAATATTAATATGCATTTTATTAGGAAGAACAGAATGGTAGGTCACAAAAAATAAGGAAAATACGGCTCAAAAACTTTTTTCCTGAAAACTAAATTTCAACTGTACTTGTTTAATAGTTGTTTGATTTATTTATTAACGCTAAGCTTTGGTAAAACATTATTTTGCAATTTGATGTGCTTCTGGAATTTCAAATTATTTTGAACAATCATAGTTGACTATAAAGTTGATTATTATTTTTTAAATAAAGTAAGTAGTAGTTGACTTTATTCCAATATATTTAAGAGTTTTTTCAGGTAACTCCTTCATTGTTAAAATATTATCAGATTCTGTCCAACTATCACTGATTTTTTAAAAATAATATAGGTTTTTATTATATATAACTTGTACTATGATTCACTATGAAATATTAGCTAAATATTGCATTTTTGTAAACTAATAGAAAGACAAACTAGTTTGTTTTTTTTTCTCAGGTGTAATGAAAGCTGAAATTTTGGACATGTCATTCAGGATTAAGCGCTTCAGATAATGCATGAATAGAGAGAACCCATATCAGTAAATTAGCTGGTGTAGCTGTAAACGGGAGGCTAGTAAAGATGTTCGTGTAAATTTCGCTTCACATTTCACGCTTCCACATTCCTGTCAGAGAGCCGCCCTCCTCCCGTAAACCACGCCGAGTCTCCACTCACAAATGTTTCCAGTTATCTCGAGAACACTGTTTATTTATCCTAGTGTTGGCGGGTAACGGAATACTTGTACCGACGTTACATATTCAGACTGTGATCAAAATTATTCAGAATACGTTACTCACATTACATTGTAGGGCATGTATTCTGTAGTGGAATACATTTTAAAAGTAACCTTCCCAACATTGTTTTTTCCGTTATCTCGAAATAATGAAGATTATTTTCTCGAGATAACGACTTATTTTCGCCTGATCGTTATCTTGCAACAGGTTGCATTTTTCTTGTGTTATCTCAATCTTGTCATCTCAAAATCTAGAAATTATGATAGTAAGTGTTCTCGAGATAACTGTCGTTATCTAGATTTCATGAAAGAAGAAAGATTATGAGATAATGAGAAGACAATCAATGTTGACACTCTTTCCTTTATCCGACGTCAGCACACGTCTGATTGGATGGAAGGATGGATGGATGGATTTAAATGACAATTTTGGCTTACAAAGTTGAGGCCAGTCTTTGTTTTTCTTCCATTTTGTCTGTATTCAGTATTCGTTTTAGTCGTGTCGTTTGAACACATTAATCAGCAATGGCGATTCAACATTCTGTTCGGGCCCTTGACAAAATGTTACAAATAATATGCCACCCACTAAAAAAAATCTTTCAAAAGTTCACATTGTCATTATTTCCAAAACATAACCATAACCCACATATTTTTTAAAAAACTGTACTGCAATAATACAAATCTAAATCTGAGGAACAATAACAACCAGAACAATAAACACTTTTATAATATTAATTGAAATTGCCTGCCGTGCCTGTTGGCAGGTGTTAAGTCAGTCTTTGGTCAACGCTGCCTCCTAGTGGTGCCACCAACATACACCCCCCAGCGCCATTGGAATGGAACACGCCGTCTAATAAACCCTTCCGACATCTGACAGGGGCCTAAAATGTCCAAGCAGATGGCGTGAAGCTGACCCTGGTGCACTTAAAGGACAACTTACTGACTCGAATCAGACATTTCTCAGTTTGTCCACGCCGTAAGAATGCACACTTCCCAGAAGGACACGACTTACACCAAGATCTTTGTTGGGGGTCTGCCCTACCACACCAGCGACTCCAGCCTCAGGAAATATTTTGAGGTATTTGGCGAGATTGATGAAGCTGTGGTGATCACCGACAGACAGACTGGCAAATCCAGAGGATATGGGTTTGTAAGTTGCAAAATATTATTTAAAAAGTACTAATCCTGCCCTGAAAATACATCTCTCTTGTCCACTTGTCCAGATTATCAAAAATACAAACCACGTTGTACCATGTGGAATATGATATTTTCTTATTGGTTCATAATGGAGATAATGGAAGTTATTAAAGTTAACTGCAGTAGGAACCATTAAATCATGATGGAAAATGGGCCAGTTCTTGATCCATTTTTAAAATATTTGATGTTTTCCTAATGCTTTATAATATTTCCAGTAGTTATTTATGTTACATATAGTAAAATAATAACCTGTATTAATAATCAGTAATAGTATCTCAGGCTACTTGCACTTAATATTTTTAAGGCTAATTGAGTATTCTTACCATCAAAATCTAATGGATTAGGGCAGTATAATATCAGAAAAATCAACATCAATAATTGGAGATATTCTTTGCTGACGTTTTAAAGTAAACCATTCTTTCTATCAGACAGACTTCTCTCGTAGATTAATCATGTAAAATCAGAACAGGGAAAGTTTTCCTTTTGTACCCAAAACGCCATGATGTGTGTGATTTGTTTTAGTTTAGATTACATTACATTTAGAGCTGCAACTATCGATTCTTTTTGTAATCGAGTATTCTATCGATTTTTTAAAATCATTTAATCGAGTAATTGGATAAAATCTTTTTTACAAACAGAAAAGGACAATACATTTGTTTTTAGGCCTATTCTAGTGTGTGTGTGTGTGTGTGTGTGTGTGTGTGTGTGTGTGTGTGTGTGTGTGTGTGTGTGTGTGTAAGTTAGCCATACACGCTTTACGTTGTTGTATTGAGGACGTCCTGAACATTTGTCAAAGTTTGATGTGTAAATGCTGATACAGTTATGAAATCAGCACATTTCTGATGAAACTTCGTTACATTATAACATTGAAAATATCACAGTCAATTGAAAATGAAGAAAATACTGATGTTTTTGGGTCATTTTGAACCAGTTGGCCTATAAGTTATTTATCATCTAAAATATGTGTTTTTGTCTGTAATAAAGGGGACGTTTGAACCGAATTGAGCGTTTTAGCGAGTAATGGCGCTCACGCAGCGTGTGTTTACATACAGAACAATGTCGTTTTACTTCTGTTTTAGTGCACGCAACAGCTCACACGTACAGAGGGATCGGGTCTCGTCTTGATCGCGCCGCTGAAAACGTTGTGCGTCATTAAAAAGCGTCCGTGTGAAACAAGCGCGTGCTCTAGCGAGTGAAAAGAATTAACCGAAGCTTCGGTTCTAGAAAAATTGCTCCGACCATTTTTTGGTAATCAAATTAGTCGAGTTATTCGAATAATCGTTTCAGCTCTAATTACATTTCAGGCTTTGTGATATCATCTCCCCGTTGTGAAATTTTGTATCATATACATAATGACTTATTTATGAACTATGACCACCAGGTGACGATGGCTGACCGGGCAGGGGCGGAGAGGGCGTGTAAGGACCCCAACCCCATCATCGACGGCCGCAAAGCTAACGTCAACCTGGCCTACCTGGGTGCCAAGCCCAGGATCATGCAGCCAGGTACCAGACATGAGCAAACTTCATCCAGCAAGCCAGCTATAACCTGTCACCATTTTGACATCTCCACTGAACTGAGACTTTTTTCAAGATTCAAATTTCTCGTTCTTTATTTATCACAATTATGGTTTTACAACATGTGGTGAAAAACACACCCAGTTCATTCCTAATGGTGGGGCCCCATAAGCAAACAGACTAAATAAAAAAAAAAAAAAAGAATATATATGTGTGTGTGTATGTATATATATATATATATGTGTGTGTGTGTATATATATATATAGAATTGAATTAATAGGTTAATTGGCATATATGCAGCCTTTAAACAGCCCATATAAACCTTTTTTTTTTTCGCTTGGTAATACATCAGAATTGTGTAATGGCCTCATTCTGTATTGTCCAGCTTCCCTCTTGACTAAGTTGGTTGTGTGTGTTGCATTTCAACAGTAATTTTGTGATGTTTCTACAGGTTTCTCATTTGGCGTCCCACAATTACATCCCACATTTATCCAAAGGCCTTATGGGTAAGTGGTGGTGTTGTTTATGTGCAGTTTGACTGCGTTCAGAGTTGTGATTGACCCAAATTTTGGTTGTTTATTCCTATCCCTTTCATGCTTTGTTTTAGCTTTATTCAAATATTTTATTTAAGACTAGATCGAAGGCAGAATGTAAAATATGTTTTTGAATCTATTGAATCAGATTTCATGAAAAATTATCAATTCACATTAAACCAGCCATTGGTTTGTCCTCAGGTCTCTGGATTGGTTTGTCAAGGAACATTTATTCATTCATAGCCTCATTCACCAATATTTTCTTGTTTTTATTTGTTCTTTAGAAAGTTAGTACTTTTAAATAGTTTAATATTTTACAACTGTAAAATTGTAAAGGCCTGCACTTCGCCATTTGTAGATTTTGTTCTTAACTTAGATAAGAAAACTTTGTTGAATGTGATAATCTTTATAGAAAACTTCGTAAGTAGGTTTGAGACAAATTTCTTCTGAAAAAGAGCGTTTGGTGAATGAGACTCA
Source organism: Distichodus sexfasciatus (assembly GCA_032718565.1). Lineage (NCBI taxonomy): Eukaryota > Metazoa > Chordata > Actinopteri > Characiformes > Distichodontidae > Distichodus > Distichodus sexfasciatus. The sequence continues at coordinate 6,799,860 of JAVGVS010000004.1, forward strand.
GTGTTACGTTTAGTTTATGGCTGTCGTTACATATGTCATAAGTGTTCAACTCTTCTGCATTTTTCTGATTTGTATCTTTTTCCAGTTTTTGTTGTGTATTACTTTTTATGCTCTTGTTTTTGTCCTAGGAGGAACAGCGATGAAGGCCGCTCCCCACTGCAGTACCCATTCCGTCAACTCATGAGGTGTGTGTTGTGTGTTTTCTGTCGTTTTGTGTCGGTGTGTGTGTGGGTGGAGAGAATGAGTCCTGATCTAAAAGCGTCCTCGGCGTGAAACAACTGTCTCTCAGTTGGAGGGTTGGGGTTGAAAAAAAGAATAGACAGGCGCTAGAGAGAAGTGGTCAGTTCTACAAATGCATGAGGAGGAGAATCATAATTATAACAGCGACCATAGTAAAGATGGTTGGGGCAATCAATAATAACAATCACATTGCCATATTACTATGTAATGTACTAAGGAATGATCCCCAAATAAGTTGAAATTTACGACCCATAGCGGACATTTCCATGTAAACTGTACAAATCATTTCAACTAGCAGGAGCTGAAACTGGCAGTTTTATGGAGAGCTTCCATAATTGGAGAATCTATTATTTTGATGCTACTGTTAGGGCTGTGTAGTGGGAAAAACACCCAAGGGGAATTTTTGCATGAGGATGAAGTCCTTTACCAATCCTTTAGTATACCGTATAACGAGTCTCTGAGAAGAAGCTGAGCAGTTTGGGGCATTCCCAAAAAAGATGTGGCAGGGCGCCCTTCCCCTCTTTGCATTTATAAAGCCGCCTTATTTAGCTGTGAACTTTAAGCACAGCAGATTGTTGGGGGTCACGCCAGGAAAAATTAGTGTTCATATAGAGTGAGAACTCGTGCTGCGGCTCAGTGACGGAGGGTATTTTTAACCCCCGAAGCGTGCACATGAGGATTTGGGTTTCTGTTCTTGCAGGGAGAGTTCACTCACTTACTTACTTGAGCTCTTTAGCAGAAGACCTCGTGGACCGGGGTTGGTAGCCAGGTGGAAGTTAAAAATGCTGCAATTATGGAGCGGACATGCAGTCTGAATTAGATTGGTGGTGTAAAGAGGGGCTGGAACTCAGACTTAAACAAAAGTAAAGATTTATACAAACAAAATGACTCCAAGAGCTGAGTGGGAAGCAACAGTAAGCATACAGCCCCCCGTCACTCACTGTGTGTGTATATATGAGTGTGAATGGTTGAGGGAGTGTGTCTGTGTTGATGTGTGTAGTGAGACAAATTCTGTGTTGTGTGTAGATGTGTACTTGTGTATATGATTGTTTGTGCTGAGACAAATCCCATGTTGTGTATAGTTGTGTGTGTGTGTGTGTGTGTGTGTGTGTGTTAAACAAACACTGTGGTCACAAGTGACCCCGTGCATTTCTGTGTGCTGAAGCAAATACTGTGTTGTATGTGATGCCGTGGACATTGTGTGAATGTGTGTACTGGAGACAAAGGCTGTGTAATGTGTGGTGTGTGCCTGTGAGTGTATTGAGATAAACACTGTAGTGTCTGCGGCTGTGGTTGTGTGTGTGTTGTGTGTGACATCATGAGGTCAGACATGTCCAGTTTTAACCCCCACCTGTTGTTCTGCTATGAGTGTTGAACAGCTTTGTTCATAGAATGTGACGTGTGTGTGTGTGTGTGTTTGTGTGAATGCTTTGACATTCAACATTTTTATGGTTAGTATTAATATTTTTGTGACTGTGGTGAGCAATCATGCCTGATATTGTTATCAATATTTATTCCACACACCTTTTCTAACAGCTACTCTTCCTACAGTTTTTGTGGATTGTTTTCTGTTGTTGTTTTTCCAACATAGATTAACATGGAGCTCAAATTTCGATGCACACTGGTTATTCCTCACAAAGCACCAAATTTGACATGATTTGAAGGCCCACGGGTCTCCTCACATCTCTATAACTCTCATGACCCACATTCATCTTTTTCTTCTGTTATTTATTTTCCCCATAAGAACCCATTTTCAGGACTCGCAAATTTGCCTTGCCACCTCCAGCTACCTCACTGAACACTCATCTCAATTTGTTTTGACCCGCACTCGTCTTTTTCTTGCTTTTATCATCCCTCGTTCTGTCCTCATTCACTTTAATGCCTTTTTAGTCAAAGTCTTTCTACTCAGCCAGTTTTCATGTCACAGCTGCAAAACATTTTTTTAAGTCGCTGTGGTGACAAAATAAGTGAATGTAAAAATGTGCTGCTTTGGCTGTGCTGCTGCCGCCTCTCTCTGTCTGAAGCCAGAATCAGAATGGAGTTCATTGCCAAGTATGTTGTCGCATTCAAGGAATTTGCTTTGATGATTGGTGCTGAGACATCAAGAGCAAAAAGATTTTAAGAACATGAAGGGCAGTGAACTTTTGCCAGTTCAAACGCGGACAACTGTGGTTGTGGTGAACCCTAACAAGAGAAGCTAAAAGAGGAAGAAGAAGTATTGGCCTGAAAAAATGCGCCGATCCAACTTTTTCAGTTTCAATACTGATACTTGGGCTTTGGATATCAGCCAATCCCGAGGACCGTTCTAATACCAGTTTTAACCTTTACAGCCTAGGGAATATGAGACATTTTCTATACCTTTGATTTTAGGCTAATTAATTTGTTTGTGTAGAAGTTAGCAATACATGCCTTATGTTGTTGGGGCAGTTGATAGCGCATGGTTTGAATCCCAGGACCAGTAAAGGTATCACTGAGGTACTCATTGAGCAAGGTACGTTCAGCACAGCTCCCCGGGCACTGTTTTATTATGTTGAGATATTCTATACCTTAGTACTATGAAGAACAATAAGGTTACTGCCAAGTGGAAACACTTCTTTATCCTTTGAATCCCATGTGGATATAGAGAAAAAAATATATACACTATATAAAAATAAATATAAATATATATATATTTATAATATTTATAAATATAAACAGAACTACATTTTTGGCATGATGCCGTTCCACACAATAACATGATGAATGCGTCTCGGGGAAAAAAAAGCTGAAAAAATCAAGTAAACAGCTGTATTGTGAGTGGACGCTTGTTTTTTTACATTTATAATCTAAAAAATAACTTTTGTCTGTAATAAAAGAGAACTTTTGGCTGGAGTGGAACACTTTACTGCATGTTGGACTTCCCTGTGGGAGACGTGCGCACTAACAAACACAGCAGCGAGGAACACAATGATTACGAGCGAGAGCTGGGGTTGTTAAGGAAAGTAAAAGTATAATTGCATGATTTGCTTTTGTGGGAGTAATGTGTTGCGCTGCTTGTTCTGCTCATTGTCTTTTCAATATGTAGGAATTAATGAGAATGTCCAACGTTAAACCAGCTTCACCACAGTGCCACTTCCAACGCAAAACAAACTGTGCATGCGGCCAAACACTGACATAGAAAAACCTACAATTTGGCCAAATATGGGCCCAATGCCAATGTTGTTATCGGACTGATATCCATTCCATGTATCGGATTGGTGCATCCCTAGAACAAACATATCATTTGACTTCTAGTATGAGCTTCCCCCATAAGTCCCAAAGGATGTTAACTTCAGTTTTTTGTATGTCTGTATTTATGTTGTGGTGGTCTAGTTGCTAGGGTCCCCACCTCTGGACCAAGAAGTAGGAGTTTTGAATCCTACCACTAGCACTACCACCACTGGGTCACTGAGCAAGACCCTTATCCCCAGGTTGCTCTAGGGAGACTATCCCTGAAAATGGAAATCGTTCTGAATAAAAGTGTCTGCTAAACGCCATGAATGTAAATGTTTGAGAGTTTTATCTGTAAATCATTCATATTTTATTTAATTGCCTGTTTCTGTTTCTAGTTAGTTCTGCTTCTAGTTTAAAGTTATATTTAATATTCCATGTCTAATTTAAAATGTATATTTTGTACTTATATTGTTTATTCCATGTGCCTTACTTGTTCTTTGTTCCCTATTTCCTACTGCACTGTAAAAACTGGAGCCACGTCGTCTCATCTCTCTGTATATATACGGTATATAGCAGAGATGACAAAGTTTACTTTGACTTTGACTATGTGAGCTATCTTGTTGTGACATTAATTCATGTGTTTGACGTTTTTCCGATGGTTGTGGTGGTGGTGGTGTTCTTTGGAGGGGGTAGGGCTAGCGTGGCCGAGTTTGCATTTCTGACTTCTGTTTGTATGTGTGTGTATTCTCCAGGATCCCTACTCAGTATGTTTACCCTCAGGCCTTCGTCCAGCCCAGCGTGGTCATTCCTCACGTCCAAGCTTCTGCTGCCTCAGCTGCTGCTTCGCCGTACCTAGACTACACCAGTGCTGCCTACGCCCAGTACTCTGCTGCGGCTGCCGCAGCCGCTGCCGCCTATGAGCAGTACCCCTATGCTGCTTCTCCGGCTGCCACTACAACCGGCTATGTTCCCACCACTGGCTACAGCTACATCCAGCAGCCACTAGCATCTCCTTCACCGGCCGGTGCCACTGCTGCCGCTGCTGCTGCCGCCGCCGTCTTTGGTCAGTACCAGACCCAGACCCAGACCCTGCAGACGGATCGTATGCAGTAGGATGTGAGAGGTAGCGGGTGTCACGTTGACCCCTGTTGCCTTCAAAAGCCAACCCATGTTGATGTTGTCCGAGTATCCTTCATGGAGTCATGCATACATAGGAAACTTCCAGAATGGTCAACTATCCCTGATTCCATTGGTTTTTGCTTGTCAGCGACATTCTCAAGCGTTTGAAATCTTCTAGATGCCATTGTTGGTGGGGTCCGTGTAGCGCCAGATTAGCTGAAACAGATCAGAAAAGAGTGACCTCTGACTGCAGTGGGTGAATTGGAAGCTCCAACGATGCTGCAGTCCAAAGATAAAGGAGATGAGAAATCAAGTTTTATTATATTTCTGTTGTTGTAGGTCTTTAGTGTGGTCATTTCTTTAGTGACAGTCTTTCACATTTGTGTAAAAAAAGACAAGAAGTTGCATTTATATCATTAGACGTGGTCCGTCTTTTGAAATAGAGTTGAGAGTAATTTTCAAAATTCTCACTTCACAGACTTCAGAAGAAGTTCAATTTTACGGTCTCTCACTTAATATTTAGCATGACCGCATCGCTATCAAGCATCCTAATAAATATTACCAAGGCAAGAAAGTTTCATGTAAGGATGTTCTTTTACATACTCATGTACTGACCCCTACAGGCTTTGTGGACAGCAGCTTCAGTAAATTAATTTTGTGTACTTGGCCGTATTGTTGAAGCCCTATTGCTTTGTGTTAATGAATCTTCAGTAACCCAAGATTAGTTTGGGATTTGTACAGATTGAGAAGAGCAATATTACTCAGCATTTTCATACATATGTTTGCATACATTTATAGTTTGTTTTATCATACAAAACTGTAAGATTGTATGATATTAAGTGCTAGGAGGAATAGTTTTAATAGATTGGTGAGATTTTACAAAACTATATTCATGATCCCACTGATTTTTTTCTGTTAGGTTCATAACAGAACACAGTGACGAATTTATTAACATAAAAGTAGCTGCCATCCCTGCCTGGACTGTTATTGTGTATTGTCACCTGTTGTTTAAAAGGTGTAGATTTATAAAAAATAATCTATTTTTTACTTGAATGATTTATTGAGAAGAGAAACTATTTGTAAATTGTGTTTTCTGTATACAATAAATCATTTCTTAAAAATGTATTTGTGGTGATTTGTAGCTTTAGTAGGCAACAGCATGAGACTGATGTTTGAGGTTTGGCTTTGGCATTTCCTCTAAACACTTAAGTTCAGGAGAACCCATGCCACAAACTATGTTGGTTTTAAACTGCCAGTGTTCTTGGAAATATATGAAAAGATTTTGTGATCTCAATGGCCCAGTGCTGAAAAAATGTTGCATCTCCCATAAACATTAAAGATTTTTATTTGTACAGTTATACAAGTACAACAGTCCTAAGACTGTGCTATAAGGTCAATAAATAAAGGGAAATAAGAGAGCTAAAGCTAAAGTTGCCAGTCAAGATAGTTCAGTGGACAAAGGCTTAAACTTCCAATATGTCCAATGCTACAGGTGAGGGTTCAAGTCCCATGAGACTTCAGACTTTGGGGCAGTTGGTAGCATAGGGGTTAGGCCCTGTGATCGGAGGGTTGCCGGTTTACGTCCCAGACTGGTAAAGGTACCACTGAGGTGCTCATGAGCCAGGTACCATCCCCAAGCATCAAGTACTGTCCCCAAGCACTGCTCCCCAGTCTCTGCCAAAAAGCTGCCCACTGTTCCTTCACGGATGGTCCAGATGCAGTGTTCACAATGACAAATAACCACTCACTTAATTAAAATTCACAGTAATAAAACTACACAGCAAAGCATATTTCAAAAATAAACATTACTATTGTAAACACTATATAGTGTGCATAATAAAAAATCCATAGAATGTACAATGCAGTGTTCTTATTGTAGGTTTTAGGTTCTCAAAAACATAAATGTCAGTGACATAAGTGATGTAAAGTTAACTGAATTAAGATGTAAAATTTAATGGTTAGGTTAATTTGCAGAGTAACACTGAAGTAGACTGACATTCAAGTAAAGTTTACAGAGAAGCGGTAATGTAAAATTAACAGAGATGGTTAGGCAAAAATCACAATAAAGTAACGTTTACTGAGAGTTCATATTGTGTTAAGAATAGATAAACGCTGTGGTTAAGGAGTCTTATGGCCTGAGAATAGATTCTCTCTCCATTTTAACCGTAATGTTTCTGCAGCTTTGGTCTGATTTAATCAGTTACTGGGGTGACACAAGTTTATGATAATCCTGCTCGCTCTGATCCTGTCAGAATGCTACCATGATGCCAATGCACTTTATCAAAATAATAAATAGATTATTTGATAAAGGGCCTATATTAACTTTCAAGTGTCCCAGATTTCCCCTGCCCAGACAGGACCATAACTCAGTTTTACTTTTGTTTATGTTATAAAAGGAGGTTACTGAAATCTAGAATGAAAAACAAATGCGCAAATGAAACTGTACTTTGTTGCGTGATCACTTACTCAACAACAATAACTATATGATCTCAAGGAAACAACCCACTGATAAAACCGTGTAAATATCTGCTGCAGGAAGCGCGTTTGCGTCACATGACACGTCCCAAAACTCATGCTGAAGTCCCCTGTGCCCTGCAGGGGATGATGTCGATGCGTTCCTATTTGCTGCGTAGTTACCTTCGAAGTTCACTCGAGAGAAGTAGTCAGCATTATTCGTCAGGATACAAGTCACAGAATGACAGGTTTCAGATTGAAGCGAACTGTAAACTGAAAAAAGTAAAAAAGCTTTTCCCGTAAATTACATTTATAGAAATTATGCATTGTGAGTGTCTACTTGTATATGAAAAGTTACACCCGAATACTGTCATGGATTACAATTCATAATAATGATAATAACACTGAATTAATAAACTTGAATACACCCAAATATACAAGTATTTTTGTGTCCTTTTACTCTATGTGTAGCTATTGTCCTTGGTATCAATTAAGCTATTCTTGTTGTGATTAAGAAACTTAAAGAAACGCCAATTAAAAAAAATATTGCAACAAATATTTTAAGAAACGTCAGAATGCCCAACTTTGTGGTGACGTTGATGTACTAGTTATCTCTTATTTACTAAATGACGTGAATTGACTGGAATTTGTTTCCTGTCAGTGCGTGCCCTTCACGCAGCTCCGCATGCTGAGGGTGTAGGGGATAGGGAAGGGACGGTGTGAATTGGAACGCGACCCCGTTTGCCGCACGGTAGCTGTCGGATTGTGAGGCGGCCCTCCTCCTCCTCCTCCTCTCGGGGCACCTGATCGAGCGCTCGAGAAACAAGCCCAACGTTCTCAGGACGGATTTTACGGTTTGGGATTAAGACACGAACCGCCTCGTCCTCTCGGTACCTGATCCAAGAGAATTAGTAAGTAGTATTTTTGGCATGGTTGAAGATGATGCAAATGTATCTGCTTTAATCCTCGAATTCGCTTGTGGTCGTCGAGTCGAGTCTGTTGAAATGGTGCCTGACGGCGTTTTAAGTTTGGCCTAAAACACCGAAGATCACTGCTCGAAAGAAGTGGGACATTCTTAGATGTATTCGCACTTAATCCACGTTAACTATAGCTTATTTAAGTGACTGACAACCAGGGGCCAGTTCGCTCAGTTTGTGAGGAAAACTAAGAATAAAACCTAAAGCTAACTGCTAAGTCGCAGTGTAAGAAGCTAACTACGCCACAAAGCATCGCTGTAACGATAGCTGGAGGGTTGTAACTTCATCACGTAAACCGAGTAATCTTGACGCGTTGACCTGAACCATGAGTACAGAGGAACACGTCTTACATATTCATTGACAAAAAATGCTGAAATTAAAGGTAGAGCAACTATACTGTGGAATATCTGCGTGCGTGGAGCTTTTAAACATGTAAGTACTTTTCATTTCGGACCTTTCTGTCCTCCTCCTTCCTTAATGTGTAGTCGTGTTTACTGGGGCCTACTCATTTGTTCTCGGCAGGCATTTTAAATGACTTGTGTACATAAAAAGCTCTTTCTGCGACCTGAAACTGACATGCAGAACTTTTAATCGACTTCAGCTCATGGATTATTTGGATGCTTCTTGAAATTCTGTTTTGAGTTTTAACATGGAGTAGAGTCTATCATTCCAAACTGAAAAACTTAAGAATTAATTGTAGTCAAGCTATTGTTTAAATCGTGATGTTGATTTGAGGGACCTCTCATCCCTTAGTCATAGTTGATGTAGTAGTAGTAACAACAACAATTATTATTATTGTTGTTGTTATTAATGATAATGATAATAATTACTATTATTATTATTATTATTATTATTATTTCTTCTTAATATTCTGGGGGGTTTTACACTGTAAGTTGTGTGTGTCCTGTACATCCATGCGGAGTATTATCAGATGAGAGATTTTTCATCTTCCCTGTTTTTTCCTGAGGTAAACAAAATAATTAACAGTTTAAGAATGAACTGTGGATGCCAAGGCTTGTCTAATTCTGTCAATTGTCTGGGCTAGAAGTGAAAGTGGAACACATGGTCATGGTGTGTGTGGCCGTGTGTGTTAATTTATGGACACAGTTCAGACTCTATATCTGCAAATCGGGGACAAAACGAACCGTTTGGTTATTATTAAGATAGCCTTTGTATTGCAAAGAGTGTAAGAAAACCAAAAGAATAGTTTAATTTTCATTTACAGATCGGCTCCATAGATTGGCTGAGGTTAATGTTCAACTGAGGTTAAGGTTTGGTTTAGGTGCAGCCATATTGTTTAGCTACAGTCATCATTGTGTCTAGCGAACATGTGTTGTAACATTACAGTGCAATGTTCAAATCTAAACCCTCCTGAGTATCTAAATGGGGTCGTCCATGTTTGCTTCAGTTATTTTAAAATAGCTTCCTTTAAAAATCTTGAATAATCCTCTTTAGTAATGAAACCTCCCAGTTAACATTAAGGTCAATAAACAAACAAAAAAACTCCACATAATGTCATTAATCTGAATGGATGTAAAATGTTCGCTTAATAGTAAGATTGAATGGAGATCTCTAAGCCCTAACAGTTGTTTTACTCATTTATTTTTTGCACTCCATCAAAACTTTAAAAACTTTAGCATAGATAGGGCCCTTTGAAATCCGTTTTATTTTTGCCTAAATTCCATTTTTTCCATTTTTATTCTTCTGAATTCAGTGTTTTACATTATAATCATATTTATTCACCTAAAAAGTGTCTAATTATGGAGTGGATGGGGAAAAAACAATGCAATTGAAAAAAATCTCACATTAAATGACTTATTCTTTGCTGAGGTTCTGCAGAATATTTTCTACTTTGGTAAAACATTTACCTGTAAACAACAAAAATAATTTAAAAAAATTCGTGCAAAACGAAACGTTTCTGATGTGAGTTTGTGACTGTAAGTGGTCATCACGTGTTCTTGCGGGTCCAGTCTATCCTGCGCTGGCAAAACTTACAAAAGAGTTGTTCTCCCGATTCATAAAAATCGTTTGGGTATTGTTCTGCTCTAAACTTAGCACTGACAGTCGATTTCCGTAATTATTGAAAGGACTTCGGTATTTTTTCGGACTTCAGTATTTTGAGGAGCCTCTTCGCCATAGCTGATCGTTGACGTTTTCCCCTCTGTGTCTGTGCGTTTGTGTGTGTGGAAAGAGTCCCGCCTCAACAGGTAACACATACAGGGTGCTGCAGTGGACAAAATTGATTAGAAACCATTGCTTTGCCCACACACCGATATCAGCGAATTATACGACATTCCGGGTTTCCATTTTATTTGTTGAATTCTGTGATTCCGTCCGCGTTTTCCGCATCGTGGAAATCATAGGGCCTTACATAGATGATGTTGTTTGTATTATTTTGTCTTAAAAATATGACTAATTTGTTTTTTTCTGTGGTATTGAAAATGGTATTGAGTGTTTTCCTGGGTATAAGTGTCGACTTTGAATTTCAAGTATTGTGACGGTAAGGAGGACCGTCAGTAATGTTAGTTGCTTGTGACTGTTTGCAGATACTGTTTTTGTAGATGCCAGGTGTCTTTGTTCCTAGTGGGTGTAGGTAGCAGCGTCCCTTCACGCTTGAGGCAGTAAACATATAAAGTCCTCCTTCGTCCCAGACATAACAAAATCCAACTCACTGTTTTGATTTTATCTTCTTTACCTTTTAGGGTGACTTCTTTGGCCAGCCATGGCACAGGATAAGAGCGGATACGTTCCAATCTTGGACAACAGTCCTCACCAGGACTCTGGTTTCGGGCAGCCAAACCCCCCGGGCTTCGTCCTGCCCCCTCCAAACTACGCCGGCATGCCAGTCGGCCCCGTTGGAACCCCGTTTCCACCTCCTGGCTCCTTCGCTCCTCCAACTTACGGCCAGGGAGGACCCGGATACCCACAAGCGGGGCCGTACCCCCATATGGGCCCCTATGGGCAAGGACCCCAAGCTCAGGGGCCGTACCAGTACACGCCTAGTGGTAAGTATAATAGCTGAATCGGGAATCGGAGGCATTGGGCCGATCTGTAAATTATAGGCTTTTCTGTGTTTGCGTATGCTCGCACGCACAATTGGTTATGCATGGAATAGTGGCCCTTTGGTAAAGGTGGTTTATTGTATGACAGTCGCCAATTCGTACGTATTGATATAACAATGAGCAGAACAAGCAACGCAACACACTACAACTTCAAAATCAAATCACACCATTATACTGTTGAATTTCTTTAACAACACCAGCTCTCACTCACAATCTCTGTGTTCCAGATGGTTTATTGTATGACACTTGCTAATTCGTACATGAGTGTGTAGATGTTTTGATCCCTTTAGTATATTTGATACTAAAAACCTCAAAATAAGAATGCCACTATGTGGCATTTAACCCGTGTTTTGTAATGGCAAGAAGAAGCCTTCAAACGACTTCAGAAATTTTGTATAAGAAAAAAAGTCTGTCAACTGCTTCTGGCTTTAAAGATTCCAAGCAGGAAAGAACGTAGCCAAAACTGTTGATATACCTTTTTGTAACTGTTGACATAACTGTTAGAAGCCATTATTTAAACCTTATTGTAGGTTGATGTTGAAACGTGGAACCAAGGTAATACGTTCTGTCAGTGATATTTTTAAGGCCTAGACACAGAGGCTGGTGAAGTGCCTAAACCTAGGGTTAAGCTACGGTTAGGGTTAAGGAAATGGTTAAGCCTAGGTCTTTGATAAGAATTAAACCTCATTCTAGGTTGATGTTCCCAATTCAAACCACCATTTCAACAGTCAGCTACCCAGGCCTTGAATCCTTGACAAATTTCTGGTTTTAAATCCAACACAAGCAGGTACTTCATAAGCAAGTGGGTTTTGCTCTCTGATTTATTTGATTTTTACGCCGTGCCCGCGCTCTCACAGGTCGTCACAGATGGAATGTGTTGTTATTTTTTCTTTTTTTGAAGTTTTTTTTTTTTTTTTGTCTAACCAGATTCAGGGGCTCACCCTTATCACAGCGATGACATGCCTCCCGCTTATCACAATGAGGAGATCACTGTCTCTGGCTTCGATGACAAACTGGTCAGGCGTGCATTCATACGCAAGGTAAATGAAGGCTACAGAGAAATGCGTTTTTGTTAATGCTAGGTTGTTTTGCTTGTAGGTAATGTGAACAAGGCTTTGGAATTATACACTATATATACGCTAGTCATTTTTGTAAATTAACTTTTTTCAGTTATTTACGTTGGTGATTTGTTCTACAAAACACGCGGTTTGACGCAACTGTGACTTTGAGCTCATTATAGCCGGGGAAAAGCCAATAGACCCGGGTTGGGGTGTGCAATAAAAGGCTATACACTACCGGTTGAAAGCTTTAGAACATCCCAATTCTTCCAGTTTTTTTTATTGAAATTTAAGCAGTTCAAGTCCAGTGAATGCTTGCAATGGTACAACGGTGAGTGGTAAACTGCCAGAGGTTAATAAAAGGTAACGTTACCCAAAACTGAAAAAAAATGCACATTATACAAAAAGGTTTTCAGGGAACAAGAAATGGATTAACAACTTTAAGCTGTTATGCAGCAATGAAGGTTGATCAAGTCTTAACATTTGGTGCTACCAATCCCTACAAGTGTCCCAACCTTTCCAAGTAGTGTCGGAACACCCTGGGGTACCACACCCTCGTGAGCATGATTTGAACAGTATTGTACTGCAGAAAGTAGTGTGTTGCTATGAAAATGGCGAGAAAAAGGCAATTAACAATGGAAGAGAGACAGACCATCATAACTCTTAAAAGTGTAGGTCTGTCCAACAGAGAAATGGCAAAGAAAGTCAAAGTGTCAGTAAGTAGTCTCCTTCACTATCAAAAAGCACTCAGAAACACTGTTGTCAACAGCTTATGGGATAGGCGGCTCACAGGACCACAGCGGTCGTAGTAAGCAGGTCTTTGACGAGTCCAACGCTTAGAATATATTTTGATTTATAAATAGATTCCATGAATAAATTCATTTTTTTCTACGCTTATATTTCTGAGTCCAATGAGACATTGAACTGCTTGAATTTCAGTAAAAAACTGGATAAATTGGGGTGTTCTAAAATCAGATTACCATATAAAAGCATTTGTAAACAACACATTTTCCTGTGATCATGTGATAATTTTTCGGCACGCATTTCTTTATATATGTGTGTGTGTGTGTGTGTGTGTGTGTGTGTGTATATATATACATATGTATACACACACACACATGTGTATGTATATATATATATATACATATACGTATATATATATATGTGTATAGCCTCTTTAAACTTTTAAGACCCACCTTTAAATCGCAAGCAGAAATGGGGATTGCAAGTTTGCAGCTTCAAAACTCTGCTTTCCGTCTTGTCCGCAGGTCTTTCTCGTCCTCACCTTTCAGCTCATGGTCACCTTTTCCTTCGTGGCTCTCTTCACGTTTGAGAGCAATGTGAAGAAGTTTGTGAGGGAGAACGTGTGGACATACTACGTGTCCTACGCCATCTTCCTCATTCCCCTCATCGCCATCTCCTGCTGCGGCGAGTTCCGCCGTAAGCACCCGTGGAACCTGGTGGCCCTGGTAAACTTTATGCTACGCTTACTCACTTCTAAAATTTTGCCTGGCACTACGAGATGTACAAAATAGTGAAATTATGGTGGCTGCGTTGGCTGATTTTTCTGATTTTCATTACAGTCGATCCTGACGCTGTGCATGTCCTATATGACTGGGATGATCGCCAGTTTTTATGACACTGACTCTGTCGTCATGGCGGTGGGCATCACCGTGGTGGTGTGTTTCACCGTGGTCATCTTCTCCATGCAGGTTAGCGCTCACACACTTCTCTCTTTTTTAGCTGCCATCCATCTGTTACTGTATGTTACACACTTGAATTAAAAATATTTGATGCAACAAATTGGGGATTAATCAGTATTATCAAAAGTGCCTATATATTTTTAAATCTATGAATTAAACATATGCTTTGTGTTGGAGCATTTTTTATTCTAAAATTTGACATCACATTCATTTTCTTAAGTCGTCATGTATCAGTTATTGGACTCCTTAATTTGTAGTAATCGGTATTGGTATCAGACCTAAAAAAATAACAGTTGACATCTAGAATTGAGATGATTTTAAACTGAAATGGAATAACAAGACACAAGAAAGAAAAAGACACAACTTGCAATAGAAAGAAAGTGAGTCCAAGCAATGAAGACGAGTTAAATTAAAGGCAAATTTTCTAAAATAAAGGGAAAATACAGTAAAGTTTAATGGATGTAAAACAGATGTTTATGCACCTTAAAATATTAAGAAAATTAGACTTATTAGAATTGATATTTGAATTTTAAAAGGCTATTTGCTATATAAAAAGGAAGTAGAATTATTTTTTTGTAAGGGAGCTCAGAATTGAGTAAAAGCTTAACGATGTTTGAACTTTTGTGTCATTGCTGTTAAATAACACAAGACATAGAGATTTTAATGATTCATTGCAATAGTCACTATGATTAAATACAAGTTTGTTGGAACTCTAATATCAAGACATCATTTCTCTCTCTAACCCCAGAGCAAGTATGACTTCACCTCCTGCTACGGGGTGCTGTTTGTCTGCGTGATTGTCCTCTTCGTCTTCGCCATCCTCTGCATCTTCATTCGCAACAAGATCCTTGACATTGTTTACGCCTCACTGGGTGCCCTGGTCTTCACCTGCGTGAGTGCCTTCATTCTCGTTTATAGTCGTTTATTCCCGTTTACTCTGTTTATTCTGTTACTCAATAACTGATATGAATTGCGTTGCAGTTTCTGGCTGTGGACACGCAGCTGCTGTTGGGCAACAAGAAACTGTCGCTGAGTCCCGAGGAGTACGTTTTCGGAGCCCTGAACCTCTACCTGGACATCATCAACATCTTCCTCTACATCCTGCAGATCGTTGGCAGAAGCCGTAACTGATGAGAGGGGCTTCTGTCTCGGCAGATTTAAGCCGTACGCGTTATTCTACACTCTCAAATAACGATGACAAGTTATGACGCATCTGGATGACAGAAAAATTCTAAAGATGCAAGTGTGTTTAAGTGATGGTGTAATGAAATCAAATACAGAAGCACTTGATGAAAGTGCAAATATTCCCTTTTTTCAGGTGTGATAATGTGACTATCCAATCACTTAACTTTCTCCCCCCTTAAGTGATAAATGAAGAATATTCCACTGTTTTTCTATTTATATTCATCTGCGTCGCTGCTTTTTTTTCTGTAAATATAGATTGTTACTGTAGGGTAGATGTCCTAATGTACCTCTTATTGCGTTTTAGTAACATTTTGTTGTGAACTAAGTTTTAGTTTTCAGTTTGAGACAGCAGCACTGGAAACGGTGAGATTTTTGTGTTGCTGCTTTAGCAGCAAGCTGAAATCAGAATGTTAAAATTTGTAATGCTGGTTCCGAGTCCACCTTTAAAGCATGTTTTTCTCTCTCACACAAACACACCAGTGTAAGAGTGTAAAGTAGGACGGTTTGAGTTTCAGTGTTTTTTACTACTTTATGACTGTTTTAGTAAGCTAACAGGCATGTTTCCTTAATATACACATAATTAGTTTTTTCCCTTTGACTGATTGAAGCTGAAGGATAAGTTTGTTGTAGAAGATCTGACCAAAAATTAAAAAAGGACTGTTTTAAGTGGGTTTTTTTCGTTATTTTGAGGTTGTCGATTTCATTACATTTTATTTTAATACAATTTTTATGATTCTACATTCAGGTTTTTAACTGCACCACAATAAGATCAGCCACATTCTACTTGAACATGGTAAATTTTGTAAGTAGGGATGATGTAGATGTAGGGATAGTTGTGAGGGTGGGATAAAGGATTGTGGTGGGCATGGGGCTGTTGGGTTAGTTAAGTATGGGAAAGGATGTTTAAATGGAGTAGCAATAATTTAGAGCTTTAATTTAGAAGGAGTGAGGGGCAAGCAATCATTTTTATTATACAGGAAAGATTAACAGTAACGGGCCTGACTCAGTTTAAATTGGTTTTCGGTACGTTCCTGTTCTGCTGCACAATTAAAAAAAAAAATTTCACAAGACGCAAACATACAATTGACGAATACAAACACAACATTAAATAAGGACAGTAACAAAAAAAAATAAAATAAAGACAAGATAGACAACATTGTATAACATTTAAGGAGTGAAGTTTGAAAAGGGTACCAGTATATACATACCTGGCTGGTGTTAAAGAGTTTAGTGGTTGCATGTATGAAGATGTGGCAGCATTGATGGAGGACTAGTTTAGACGAGGTAACATGGATGAAAGGGGACTTTGTTGGTTATGGGGGGTATCTTGGTAGAGGGCTAATTGGGAAGTGGTACAGCTATAGTCATGTACATACAGGGCTAGTTTCCCAGGCGAGGATTAAGACTAGTCCTGGACTAGTTTTGAGTTTGAATGGTAAATCTCCATTGATATTACAACTTAGTCCAAGACTAGGCTTAATCCATGAGCAAGAAACCAGCCCACAAGGTATAATATAAAGCTGGTTTAAACGGGATATTTGCCATGGAGCCGTGTTCGCTCTAAATGACGACACCAACGTTAATATGCTGTGACGTCATACCACCCGCGCGTTCATAATAAGAGCGGGAACTTTTGCTAGAAAAATCACACAGCAACTCTAAAGAATTGAGTTTTTCTCAACAGTTCCTTTGTTGCTTTAATTAAAGGGGAAAAGGGGAAACAATCAAATTGCAGCTGGAAATGACAAACGCTACGGCGCCGCCATTGGAGGACTTGAAAAGTCCAGGTAGTAAAAAACTTCTTATCAACACCAGAGGGCGCCAAGAATTTTCAGATATTAGCAAAGTCTATATTATTATTGATAACAGACATCACAGTGAAAAGCAAAACTGATGCAAAACGGTTTCAATGTGGGAGTGTTGGAATTTCATTAAAATTGTTTTATTGTAGGAATAATAGTTTTATATGCACCAAAACGTGTTTTGGTGTAACACGAACCTGAATGCGTTTGCCTACTGTAACTGGCTGTTGGCTGTAGCCTGGGCCTCAGTTGCATTTGCTAGAAAGAAATGAACAGATTTCCGATCACCTTTTGGAAAAACACACTAGTCAGGTCAAGATTTTTTGTCCCAGGAAGTTTTCAAACACATATCCTTGTGAAGAATATTAGACTTACTTGTTAATATAGATTGTTATTGTAGGGTAGATGTCCCACTGTACCTCTTATTGCGTTTTAGTAACTTTTTGTTGTGAACTAAGTGTTAGTTTTAGTTTGAGACAGCAGTACTGGAAAGGGTGAGATTTTTGTGTTGCTGCTTTAGCAGCAAGCTGAAATCAGAATGTTAAAATTTGTAATGCTGGTTCTGAGTCCACCTTTAAATAAATGACCAAATAAATGAATAAAAAAAATGACCAATATCCATATCCTAATGTGCATTTGTGACTTAACAACATTAAGTTGTTATTCAGGACAAAAATAAGAGTTTACACACTGTAATTATTAACTAATGACTTTTCATAATGCCTTTAATTCAGAGGAGAGGGGGAAAGTTCAGTGGCATAAAATGGCAGATGAACTCAAATTTCGAAGGAATCTTTTTGGAGTTCCTCAGCGGACATCAACTCCTGCAAAGGTGTTTTCTAAAAGCAATTCTCTACAAACCATCAATGATTCGATCATAAAAGGTTGGTTTGTCTCAGTACCAAAGAGGAACTGCTGGTCATGTTCATTTTTACTGGGAAATACCTAAATGAAGTTAAAGGTACGACACTAAAGTTTTATATCTGGAATATAGCCACATTATAATGGTTAATTTTTTTTGCTTTAGATGACTACAATCAGGCTTTTGACTGCATTCGTACAAAAAGTTGTAGGACATGAAATATGTCCAGGATATGGAATTATGTACTATACACTGTATAGTTCATAGAACAGCCATTAGAACTAGCTTAGGGCCAAGGTTCAGTGTCCTGACCAAATAGCTTCCAACAATGTTGACTTCATTTTGAACCCTTCACTTCACTGCTTTATTTATCCACTGCTCTCTTTTATACCCATTCTCTTTTTTTGCATATAAATACTCTGATTTGTTGGAAAAGGCAAAGAACTGGGGTCCAAAACCCAGAAATTCCAGACGAATCTTTCCAAAGGCCCGTTTTTCACATCAACTCCATTGAAACTCTCATCCAACAGGGATTCACTAAGCAAAATTCTACAAACCACCAATGAGCCAAGTCTAAATGGTTAGTAGTTTCAGAAATTGATTGAGAATAGTAAACGAAAGTTAATGAATGAAGAAATTGCTGAAGCAACAATATGAAATCTGAACATGAACAAACCTCAACACCTAACATGTTCGTCAGGACAGACAAGGGCATGTGCACTGTAACTGTTAAAGGGGTAGTTCAGAAAAAAACACATTTAAACATTTTCATCTTAAATCCTTAAATAGTTTTATAAAATCAGAACTTGCACATTAGTTGCGAATTTTGAGGTGTATTTAACATGATGTTACGTGTATTACTACATTGTAAATAAAAAACATTGAACAAAACAGTGCAAATAACAAACAAAATCCCAATAACTTAAACATGCCACAGAAATTACAAAATAATCACTAGAAAAAAAGTGAAATGGAACAACAAAAAAAATTAAGTATTTTTATTTAGTGATCAACCAAAATAAAGCATTTCTCCTTTTGCTGGTTTGGTGCACTGGATTCACAAAGCAAACCTATTTATCAAATTAACATTCTTCAGATCCTTACTTTCATCCAGCAGAAGTTGTGCAACAATTTTTGAAAATTCAACATATGGACAAAGATACAGAACTCACATTTTGGACTCACAGTGTAAACTGTTCTATGGGATTAACACTGTGAGCCAAAAAACGGGAGCTCTGATTTTTTACCTCTCAAGCGAATGCATTACTTTTGGTATAAACATGCTGATGAGAAGGCTAGTTAAAATTAAGCCATTTCCACCTTATAGCAGAAGTTTGATGATTACAGTATATAATGAAATTTAATTGCTGTCACACTAAAACTGAAACTTTAACCAACTTCAACCTCACAAATCGGATTAATTTCAGTCTCTAATAAAACACTGTTTTCTATTCTTTTTTCATAATGACTGTGGTCTAGTGGAGGAAAGGACGATTAACTCTAAAGACTTAATAGATGAACTGAAATTCAGGAGAGATTTTTCTAAAGCTTCTCAACACACATCAACTCCTGCAAAACTGCCATTACACCGAGATTACTTGAGCGCGTCTCTACGAACCATTGAGGAGCCAAGTGCAGAAGGTTTGTGTTCTCTAATTTTCGACTGAAAGCAAAACTCATTTTTTGGGAATTATAATGATGAGGATGCAAATTTAAGCCAAGCCATTTTCCACCTGGTAGTGCAGATTTGATGATTGTACGATGACAGTTGTCATCACACTAAAACTAAAGACTTCTAGCCATAGATGTGGAGAGCTTAGCGGGAGAAATTGCCTTCCAGTTGGACATGAGGATCATCTCATATGTCTTTAATGACCTCAAGAGGTTTTACGGCTTCACGGTGCGCAACATACCTGAAAAGATAGATGAGGTGAGAAGTCTAGCGATGTAACCATACATTGATCGGCATCAATACGTAAATTCAGTGATCAGTGAGCCCACAGCATTGATCTGTTTGAAAACATGGATCACACATCTTATTTATTGTAAAGTGATTTTATTTTGAGCAGGAGGTTTATTTTTATTAAAAGAGAAGATGTTTCTCATGTTAACATATGGTTGAACTCAGGAATAAAACTGAAATGATAGCTTTGTTGCTCTTTGTGATTTGATAAGAATGGAAGTTAAATGGGTATATAATATTGGCTCATATGAATCACTGGCTACTGAATCAAACAGAATCAAAATCGTATCATAGCAGTATTTGACTCTTAAGTCACTGAATTGATATAACTGAACTGATATAATCAAAGTAGTATCAAAGTAGATTGACATATTGTTACAACCTTATTGTGAATGTACTTGCTTGGCAGGTATCAGTCAACCCCCAGATTGGAAAGCTGGACGTGACAAGAAGAGCTCACCTGGCTGAACGCTACGAGGAGCTGATGAAGCGTCTGTGTTTGAGGGAATACGACATGGCGCTGCACCCATACATCTCCGAATGTGTCATCAACACATACGGCATTTTGAAAGAGCGACCCAACGTCTACACCTCCCGCAAAATGGGATATGACAACCCCAGCTTCCTGCGGGAAGTGATGATAGAAAAGATTACAGGTCGGGTTCTGAAGCATGTACTGACTTTGTTACGTTGTCTTTCCCACATGGCCATTCAGGACGGAAGACCTCTGTTCCTGTGGTAGACATTTGGTCTTGTAATGCTCTCCGGGTTGCAGGAAAAAGGCCATAATAGCCTTAAACTTAAAAGATTTGCTTGCTCAAAAAACACAACCAGGAACGGACTACGACTTAAAAATGGCCCTGGACTTTCACACAAATAGGCCCACCAACTGGATTTTAGGCCTCCATATGGATTTAACACTTGACAAATTATCATATTAGCCCCCTGCTTTTGTTGGCTCTTTGTCAAAGTGATTCCTCCCCACCCAACCAGCCCAAGCGAGGTGAAGTGAAGCGTGAACACGATTAGTCGCGCCATCCCTGCACTGGCCCAAAATGTGCAACAGCCCAATGGCACAACATATCATGTAATTGTTAGGGGTGTAATGATACGTTGATAGACATCGATACATTGATTAAATGATCAACAAGCCCATAGCACCAATCCAAAAATAAAGCATCCTACCAACTGCAATGTCACTTTGTGTTGAAATGGAACAATTTAATGATTAATCTCAGGAATAAAAATGTCAAATTACGTTTTAGTTGCTTTTATGATTTATATAAATGGAACTGATTGTGTTCAATTAGCACTGATCAGTATTATTTCATGTCAATTGTTGGCTCCTGAACTGAATTTAATCAAAATTGTCTTGTAGCAGACTTTGTGATACCGGCAGCCACCGAATCGTTGCTCATTGAATCAAAGTATATTGTGACGAAATGTGTGATTTACACGCCTAGTTATTACGGGGCCGTGGTGGTTTAGTGGTTATGATACTAAGTTATGGACCAAGAGGTTTTGGGTTTGAATCTGGATGTTGTCCTACCTTCAGCACCACCACCACTGAGCCACTGAACTCAGAAATTGAGCTATAAGCAGTATGTCACTCTAGAGATAAAATGATGTTAATGCAAATTTGTTGTGGTAAATAACAACAGATGTTATTAATAACAACAACAACATAAAGTTAAATGTGTTTTTTTATTTAGTTTTTACATTTGTGTTAATGTATTAGCAATTTCAGTAAACTCCACAAGTATTTTTGCAATGTACCAATTCTCAAAAAGCGAAAGCATGAAAAAACTATTTCAACAGTGCTTTACAAATAACCAAGTCATACATTTTGGGTAGTGAAGATGGAAATGCTCAATTTAAGACTGATTAATGAGTCCTGTAATTGCTGTTCACTGCTGATCATGGCTCATCATGGCCATCACCAGAAAGAATCTAAAGACATCCATGTTTGCTCTTAGTTTATTATTTTTACTGCTTTAAATAAATATTGCAATATTTACATGCATTTTTACTTATTTATCTATCTTTGATGTACTTTATCTTAGACATTCATAATGTTTTATATTATTTTATTTCTATGCAATGTTTGTTTGATCTTTTGTGATTATTTTATGTATTTGTTAAGCCTTTTATAAAGCAATTTATGATAGGCTGTATGTTCACAGTCACTATTTTTTATGATATATATCGGAACAGTCACAAGTTATTCTAATTTTACTTCCTCCACACTCACAAAAAACTGCAGGATTTTGAGCATTACCCGCGGGCGCGCGCAGAGGCTCGTGAGCGCGCATGACCTAGTATGCGCGCTCTTGTTGGAAGCAAACCGCTGGCTGGGGAGAGACGAACCGGGACACAGAGGGAGAGAGAGACGGAGAGGGAAAAGCGGGGCAACAGAAACGGCTTCATGTGCCCTATTCTTGGGGTGAAAACCTTAAACTTAAATAGGACGGAACCCGACAGAGACCGACGGGCCGCGTTCAGTTACGACACGGCCACGTGAACTCGCGATCTGGATGTTGAAATCATTATGGCGCGGCTTTGACAGCGGCTTCCTCAGGTGAGTGCGGCAGGTAAACTTTATTAGCATGCTAGCTAGCTCTAGCCACCCTGCTAACCGAGCTCAAAGTCGAGCTTTTCGAGATTATTTATTGGTCACATGTATAGTTATATGAGTACAACAATAGTGAAATATGGCTTGGTCGCTCATAAGACTGAGAATTAAAATGTGAAATTAAAAATGTAACAGATTCACTTAAAATAGAGATTCCTAAG
The DNA here is from genome assembly GCA_032718565.1 of Distichodus sexfasciatus. Taxonomy (NCBI): domain Eukaryota; kingdom Metazoa; phylum Chordata; class Actinopteri; order Characiformes; family Distichodontidae; genus Distichodus; species Distichodus sexfasciatus. The sequence continues at coordinate 6,822,270 of JAVGVS010000004.1, forward strand.
TAGAGGTTTCTTCTGTGCCTTTTGTTGCGAATGGACATCAGCATACATGTCTTAAATTACATAAGCCCAAGTGGAAGTAGAAGCACGCAAGTCTTTGATGGCAGATTGGTGACAGAAAGATTTCATATGGGTTTGTTATAATAAATAAGATAGAATGTACTGTTGCCATGCCCAGGTTAAGAAATGTAATGGTCGGAGTAGATAGAAGCTCCTGAGTCTCTCGGTTTTGGCCATAACAGAAAGGGGCTTGGGTCGTTTGTTCTTTAATTCACTGTAATAAATTGATGATTCAGGAGTTGCGTGTTTATTAAAAGATTCGTGACGCAGCGAAACGTAGTCAATCCTTTAATCAACGAAGCCTTTCATTATTATTAGTTGTATTTTCCATGGACCATTGTACTCGTTGGGGCTGGTTTCTGTTTGGAAACTTTAAAGGCACTTTTCCGTTCGCCGCTAAACGCCTTAATTAATGCGATTACCGAGATCGGTTTACGGGTGGTGTCGCACGCCAGTGGCGAAAAAGCAAATGGGGAAAAGCAAACCGGGACCGATTGTGTTTATTGGGCTGGGGTTGTTGTTATCTTTTTCGCGCGGCTCTCCAGATGGCTGGGGCTGGATTAGCCTCTGCCTCATGCCTCCTGCCCCCTGCCCCCTAATCGCCTCTCGCCCGCCCCGTGCGTGCACGCGGACTGCCCGTCCCAATAGTTTTCTGGAGCGCGCACCGTGCACGAGGAAGTGTCTGTAAATTATGTCATTAGTTTATCTGCATATTCATTTAACTGTCTTATAGATGGTTTCCGCAGACACGGATGTTGGTTTTCCGTCATTACAGTGGCGCAGTTAGGAACAAGAGTTGAAATGATTTTTAAGTGTACATATGACCCAATCAGGAATAGAAAGTACTAGAGTACAAAAACAAATGTGAAAGAACACAGTTTAAACAGTTGAAATAGCTGATATGATAGAAAAACAAAAAGGTGGTGTTTGGGGATTGGTTAGAGATAGATTGGGAAGTTGGTAGCCTAACAGTTAGGGACTTGGCCTCTTGATTGGATGGTTGCTGGATCAAGTCCCAGACCAGTAAAGGTACCACTGATAACGTCCCCAAGCACTGCTCCTCAGGCACTGCCAAAAAAGCTGCCCACTGCTCCTTCATGGATGGGTCAAATGCAGAGGTCACACTTCACTGCGCACTGTGTGCTGTGATTGGTATGTAATACTCAGTGATGGGGGTGTAAAGCACAAGTTTCATTGCAATACAATATTGTATCGATTCAGTGAAGGATGATTTAATGTCTGCCAATATCTCAAAGTCTGCTACCCTACAGTTTCTATTAGATTCAGTTCAGGAGGGGCTGTTGGTGGCGTAACGGAGGGTGTTCGACCCGCGATCATCAGGTTGCAGGTTTGAATCCAGGGCCGGTAAAGTTACCACTGAGGTACTCATGAGCAAGGTAGTGTTCCCAAGCACTGCTCCCCGGGCGCTTGTTAGCTGCCCACTGCTCTTTCACGGATGGGTCAAATGCAGAGGTCATATTTCGTTGTGGTGCACTGTGTGCTGTGGTGTGGTGTGTTCACAATGACAAATAATCACTCACTTTCACTTAATCATTAAAAAATTCAGTAGCAATATGAGACAATATCGTAATGTCGTGTTCAGTGGTTGGTCAGTCCTGTTCTGTGTTGATTAGTGATATTCAGTGATTGGTCATTGGTGTTTCTAATTAGTAAGATGTTTGTGATTGGTTAGTGATACTTATTGATTGATCAGGGCAGTTCTTTCTTGATTAATAACGTTCAGTGATTTGTGAGGGATTGATTAGCAATATTTTTGAATTATCATTAGCAGTGCTTGTGATCTGTCAGTATAAGCATCTGATTTTTTTTTTTGGATGATTTTGGAAATTGCAGGCCCCCTCTGAATGGATCTGCAGATGAAACAATGGAGGCCATGAAATAACCAGACGTGTCTTGCACTTTGGTGTCTCGGGGCTGCAGTTTTCGGTGTGGAGGCATGTCTCTTAAAGAATCTCCATTCCCTAATGGATTTCTGGGGGCTCTGCATGCTCTGGGATGGGCTCTGGTCTTCCCTTCCTTCTGGTTTCTGGACCGGCTCATCGCTCTCTGCATCTCCACCAGCCTAGAACGTATGAAGAGGCAAGAAGCAGAATGCTACCTCCACCCACTTAAGGTCTTCTTCGGCTTTCTTCTCTTCCTTGTACTTTTCATTGTATATACCCCCATTGCCTTACTGGGGTTCCTCCTGTGGGCTCCCCTCCAGGCTGCCCGCCGGCCTTTCTCTTACCGCCAACAGGAGGCGACTCTTCAGACAGAGGAGCGCAATATGAAATGGGAAGGGGCCAGCAAGGTTTCCTTTGGGTTTGTGACCGCCAACCTGTGCCTGCTGCCAGACAGTTTAGCACGGTTCAACAACCTTGGACATACTCAGAAGCGAGCGTTGGCCATCGGACGGAGCATTGTCCAAGGCGTGAGCCGGCCACACATCCGCATTGTTGTGGACTCTCCTAGCAGCTGTGGAACGCTCAGTCCTTCCAGCACCTTCCTCCTGAAATCTGGTGCTCCCTCCTATGGATCCACCAATGCCCAGGCACCGGCGGGACAGACTGGGGAAACCTTTCAAAATGAAGAGATTCCCAAAATTCAAGAATCTGCAGTGACAAATTTCAACCAAAACTCCAATCAGCAGGGCAGCCGAAGCCGGAGGAACCCACCAAGAACCTTACAGACGCTGGGGAAGGCCGCTCCACTCGAGGTGTCCACCTTGTTTCCAGCCAATGTTGACATTGTGTGCCTAGAGGAGGTGTTCGATAAGAGAGCGGCTGCAAAACTGGCAGATGCTCTGGGGCCAATCTTTGGGCACGTGCTCTACGATGTTGGAGTTTATGCCTGCTACCCCTGTGGGGTCTGCACTTCATTTAAGTTCTTCAACAGTGGACTTTTCCTGGCCAGTCGCTACCCTGTTCTGGAAGCTCAGTACCGCTGCTTCCCAAATGGCCGGGGAGAGGACGCACTTGCTGCCAAAGGACTTCTCTCTGCTAAGGTCAGTGTGCGTTCATTGGTCACAGTTTGCATTTTGGCAGTTATGCACCAGAATCAGAGCTGGGATTGGAGTTACAGGACCGTGGTGTTCAAATATGGTCCGATTCTGCAGGTACTGTAGTGCCAGTTCTGCAAGTCAGCAGTTACCAGTCCTTACAGAACAGGATGGGGATCCATTGACTTGCAGAACTGACACTACACAGCTTGTTAATTAAAGGTTGCCAATCTTTGTTTGACCAGAATTGGGAAGATCTGACTTGTAGAACTTGCACTACAGTACTTGCAAGTGAACAGTTCTTGATTCTACCCTGCAAAGACCAGGATTGTGAACCATTGACCTGCAGTAATGCCAGCTGTTCTGAATGTTAGGCTAATTAACAGCATAGGATCTGGTGGGTGTGCTTGTGAAAAATATATGAAATTCGAGTAGAGCATGCAGTCCATGAGGATTAGGATTGGAAGTCCCCGTGCTACAGTACCATTAATTGTCCTCATTTGCCTTCAGGACCCCATCAATTGTCCACATTTTTTCTGCAATCCTCTTCAAACATAATTTGCAGAAATCGATTCTTAGGTTTTGTTTGGTCTTGAGTGGTTCAAACAAATCTGGTTTGATCTTCAGGTGGAAATTGGTTCACTTAATGGCAATAAGAAAATGGTTGGGTTTTTTAACTGCACTCATCTCCATGCTCCAGAAGGTAAGCAATAATTTAATCATACTTATCAAATGAATGTTGTTTCTGACTTATTTAGTTCTGTTGGATTTTTTGATGTTTTTGTGAAGATGGCTTAACATCTGTATGCCCGATGTACTGTATGTGTGTTGCGTAATTAAGGATTTAAGAGCTTTCCTCTAGAATCTGCGATTAGATGGTGTTTATTCCTCCATTAGGGGACGGAGCAATAAGATGTGAACAGCTGGACATGGTGAGCCAGTGGATCACAGAATTCCAAACCACAACTGGGCGTCAGGGCGAGATGGTGATGTTTGATGTGCTGTGTGGCGATTTGAACTTTGACAACTGCTCTCCTGGTACATTTCTTTAATAGAACTATAATATTAAAAAATAAATTAAACTTAAAAATATATTGACTGTATAAGAGACTATGTTACATTTTTACATTCATATTGTGTATTGGGTGAGTAATTTGGAGGTTGCATGTAAGTTAAATATACTCTAAATAAGTTTAAAAATCACTATACAGGTGTGTTGAAGAGTAATTAAACATTGTTGCTTGTCACACTGCTGCTATGCTGTGCATGCATGCAGATGTAAAAAATCGAAATGATTTGTGTACTGAGGTCAAGAGATTGCAGGTGTATTTACATTGTGGTTGATTTTCTTGCATGATTTGGGTAGATGACAGTCTGGAACAGAATCACAGCCTGTTTAATGACTACAGAGATCCATGCAGGGCTGAACCTGGCAGAGAAAAGCCCTGGGTTATAGGTAGGAGTCTTTTAAGTCTGAAGCTAGGCCTGTATAATGTGTGTATGTCATATCACAATATGACATCACATTGTTTATGTTCATTTATTTTAGAATGAATAGTTAATGAATATTTAATCAATTGTTAATTAATGCTCATTTATGTTAGACTTAATATAATAAGGCTTTACAGTTAATATTAATTGTTTAAAATACTCATTTCCAATGGTTAATACAAATTTCAGCAAATTTGAGACAATTTTATTTAATAAAAATAAAGATTTTTATTCGAAAGTCACCCGTTTGTAAATATACTTAATATTTTGCACATACATTTTCTTACATTCTAGAGTGAATTTCATTTCCTCCACTTCCATTCCGCAGGCACTCTCTTACAGCAGCCTACGCTGTACGATGAGAATGTCAACACCCCGGACAATCTGCAGAGGTGAGGCACAACAGCACGCTTCACCACATACCTCAAGCTCCTGCTTTTTAAAGATCACAGACAAAAAACCTGTTTTGCATGAAACATCGCTTTTCACATCCTGCTTATACTTGCTGATTCTTAAATGTAGTGTTTCCCTGTAAGCACGGTTAATACACTAAAGTACAACTACTAAAGCACTGTAAACTCCTGTCCCACTGGAGTCAGCTTTTTGACATCGTCAGCTTCTTTTGCTCATAATCACTGAAAAAAGTGATCTGTGAAACTTCAGTTTTAGATAAACTAGTTACTTGTTTAAATATTAAACAATATTGAGTTAAAATATGCTCAATATTAAGTGCATATACAATGAATTCTGTTAAATGTAACATAAAATACATGTTTTAGCATTTACCATTTGTGACTGCACGGCGAAACCAGTCGCTTGTCGCAACGGAGGTTTCCGAGAAAAAACGACCGTTTATGTTGCGTGGGGTAAAATTGTGGATTTTTTGTTTTTAGTGTTTTGAAACAGTGGAAGGTCTGTACTGTACTGTTGTGAATAAATTTCGCTGAAAAACGTACCCTTTCCATCCTAAAAACGTGACTTTCTTGAGGCGAGGAATTAAATTCCAGCAGAATGTTAAAAGTTTCTGTTTTGACTGCTCTACTTCAATATTTACGGTAAATCCACTCGTTAACTAGCGTGAAGATATTTCTCCGGAATCCATCTTCGTCTCCCGAGTTCAGTTAACCTAACGCAGGTAGGCTATCCGTGTGGCTGTGAATGCAGCGTAGGCTAATGTAAATACGAACGTAGCCGCGACCGTACCAAGCGTCTGTGAGTGCTACGGCGATAGTCAACTTCAAAGGCAGATTTCTCCGTTTCTCACTTGGCGTGACAGGAGAAACCCGACTCCTTTGAATGTTGATATCTCAGTCATATGTCGTCTGATTCATTCCATATAGGTATCGGTTTGAAGCTTGATTTATGCACATTGCTCCTTCATTTATTCATGAAAACAATACCTTCATTTTGAAAATTTGAGAGAAGCGACTGGTTTTGCCATGGAGGGTCACAGTTAGTATTTAAGGGGCAGTTGGTGGCGTAACGGTAGGGTGTTCGCCCCGTGATCAGAAGGTCGCAGGTTCGAATCCAGAGCTGGTAAAGTTTCCACTGAGGTACTCATGAGCAAGGTTCCGTCCCCAAGCACTGCCTCCCGGGCGCTGCCCTTGTTAGCTGCCCCCTGCTCCTTCACGGATAGGTTAAATGCAGAGGTCGCATTTCGTTGTGGTCTGCTGTGCTGTGGTGTGTTCACAATGACAAATAATAATCACTCCCATAACCAAATTATATTGTCCTAGTATAAATCAAAAATGTATTTGAATTGAGCACAGTTAAAACAAAATATACATAAAACATTATAATATACATTACAAATGCACTTTGTAATATACATTACCTTAATTTATTATGATGTATGAAGGCATATTGTTTAAGTGTCTAGCTTAATTAAGATTTATATGGATCAGTTTAGTTAAGTTATAACTGTATATTGAAATGATATATTTCAGTTTGATGGAAATTCTTCATGCATTTCAAATAAACAGAATTTTAAAATGATACTTTTAGAAATTGCAATAGAACCTTTTTTTCTGTGCAGCAATTCACTTGACAGAAAATTCCATCCACTGTGTGTAATCTGGGCAGTGTTTGTTTTGTTGAGGATTTGATTGCAGAAAGGGACTTTCAGGTTTGGACATGCTTTAGCACATATTTCTACATGTTATAAAGATGTCTTATTTCTGCAGGACGCTGGAAAATGAAGATTTGCGTAAAATGTACCTGGCCCCTCCTGTTCAGCGAGGCGGAGAACCTCTCGTTTACCCCGAACCCGGGGAGCCCTGGGTGGGTCGTCGCATCGATTACCTTCTCTACAGAGAGAGCACACTTTCCAGCCACTGTCGCACAGTATGTTACAATTTTCGACAAATATTGGTCACTTAATTCATACTCAATGCTGGGGAGTAATTAACTGAAAGTAGCGACACTGCTATCTCAACTATGTATGGAACGCTTTTGCTTTTCCATTGACTATTTTTACAAATAGCAGTGTAGCGTATCTAAATGCTATATTGTTAAAAAATAAAGTTATTTTCAACTAGCAGATGTTTCTAACGTGGCATCTGATAGGCTTCTATGCCAGCGTGGTGCATGCTCATTACATCACAGCACGCCCTTGCAGCTGCGAGATGGAGTCAGAGGATGGAGTCCACCCTGGCCAAAATGGAAGCAAGAATCTGTGGCCGTATCAATATTTATGACTCTGAAAGGCGAAATGGAGAAAACTGCATATTTGAGAGTAGGCTAACTAATGTCAGCTGAAAATCAAAACACTCTCTGCCTCCAAAACATCATTGAAACATTATTGTGATTTGACAGTACATATTTGATTATTTATATAGTTTTATATTACTTTTAATGTCATGTTTCACATTTTTTATGTAGGTTGGATGTAGTTAGTTAATTTTTCTCTGTGAATTGTAGTATAGCTAATAACTATATTAACGCAACAGCATCTTGCATGTTTCTTAGCTACTTATAATCAGTAGCTTGTAGCTTGAAAAGCTATTGTTTAAAAATAGCGTCCCAGAAGCTGCTAACAAGCTTGATTTTAAGCTCATGTCAGATGCCTTTGTTGTGAAGTGAATTGACTCAAAGTTTCAAGAAACCTGACAAAACTGTTTGATTGTCGTACCAGAAGTCAGATATTTGATTTTATCAACCATACAACAAAGCGTTTTCTTAAATGCACTGACTCAGTTTCTCCTGGGATTAGGCGTGGCCACATGCCACCTGGTGTCAGCTGCACCTTACAGCACAACAAGATTTGAGTGTGCCTTCTTAAGCAATTAAAGTTTTTAAATTGGGCCATATGTTTCAGGACATAAAGTTACACCCCAACAGACTGCAAACAGATTCAATTAAAAGAAAAATTTAATTTAAAAAAATTGGAGTAGCCAAAAGAAGATGAATCATTTGTTAAAATGGACCATCTCTTAAAAAGTAGCATGATACTGCTTGTTGCTTTTTCTTTTGATGCAGCTTTCTTGTTTCATCTTGCAGGAGGTGGAAGAGTTTACATATGTGACGCAGCTTGCAGGTTTAACCGACCACATCCCTGTGGGACTGAGACTCAATGTCAGTCTGGACTCAGCAGGGGCGGGACCTTAGCTTGAAGCCCTTCCCTCTTCTTATTTACAGGAACTGGAACAAAAGAAACTCAGACACAAAAATGCAGAGACTACCATTAAAAACCTTGATTTTTACTTGATTTTATTATGCATTGTGACAAATGAAATGTCATTTACACTATATGCATTCTGGAGGTGACAGTACCTCATTCATGATCAATTTGTACCATCACAGGTTTACAGTATCTTAGACCATTTTGTTACTTTATATAGATTTTCTTACAACTCAAAACCAAAATGATTATAAATAGGTGTTAATCTATTTTATTAAAATGTGACATGCTTTTCCCATGTCCTGTGTTCTTTTCTTTCCCCTCACAGTTGTATTTTTTATGAGAACTAAGGGCGTGTGTAAAAATGTGTTGGGCTGTAGTAAATTATCCCTAATTAAATTTAGCTTTTTGATTCAATTTAGGTATGTTACTGGTCCACTAAATAAAACTGAAATATCTTTCAACTGTATATCTAATATTTTCATTAACCCAGTTTCAGATGAGTAAAATCAACTAAATCTTGCATCAAAAGCGGTTCAGAGCACATTTATTGAGTATTATTGAGTAGATCATTTAGGTTGTCTTATACAGTGAAAGAATCATTTTAACAATTGACTATAACATTATAAGCACTGCAGAGTATTATAATTATGAGACAATCACTAATTAATTACAAAATATATTACTTTTACTGATCCAATATTTAGGCCAGATCAAGTTTTGTTTTCTTCTTTATCCTGGTGATGATAATTATTATAAAGAAGAATAAATAAACAATACAGAACACAATAAAGAACACTTTCTCCGAGTTATTCCTTAGAACAATTATTACTTTATATTATTAACACTAAAAATATCTTGTTTAAATAGTGCTTTTGTTGTTGCGATTAGTTTAAGAAAAACAAACTGTCGGATCGACCTTCGGTGACGGGTTCCTTTATGACGTCATTTAGACGGTTGTTTTGGAAGAGACGGAAGTTCCTCGTCACTTCCGTTAGAACAATGGCGGAAAGAGTAGACGAAGTGTATTTTGTTGTCAACAACATTCCAGTAAATTTCCGTTCGGCGGACTTGAGGAACTATTTTAGCCAGTTTATTGAGAGCGGAGGATTCTCCTGCTTCCACTACCGACACCGACCGGAGGTTCACGTGAGTGGCGACGAGGAATGTGCGCGTGACGAGGAGAAAGCGGTGCGAGAGGAACAGGGAGCGCCTGGGAGAGGAGGCGCGTGCTGCTGCGTGGTGGCGGTGCCAGGCAGCGGAGATGCGGCGGCGCGCTTCGTCAAGATGTATGGAGGACAGCCGTGGATCGACTCTAAAGGCAGCTGGCTAAGCAAACGCTGCCTGATACGGAGAATCCGAGTTTCAGATCACACAGGTGTGTGTGTGTGTGTGTGTGTGTGTGTGTGTGTGTGTGTGTGTGTGTGTGTTCGCTACAGTTTGTTGTGAAAATGTCTGGTGTAACGATAAGGACGTTGGACATATGCTGGTTTCAAAAGTATATATATGCATATATATATATATATATATATATATATATATATATATATATATATATATATATATATATATGTGTATGTATGTAAGTTTTATCTTTAGATTAAATCAGTTGGATTTCAATTAGGGTTAGAATATGTGACCCTCCACGGCCCAGTCACTTGTCCATGACTGGAGGTTTCGAGAGCTTTAAAACCGTTTATGTGCGTGGGGTAAAATTGTGGATTTTTTGTTTTTGGTGTTTTGAAACAGTGGAAGGTCTGCTGTACTGTTGTGAATAAATTTAACTGAAAACTTGCCCTTTTCCATCCTAAGCATTGACTTTCTTGAGATGAGGAATTCAATTCCGGCAGAATGATGAAGTTTTCTGTTTTGACTGCATCTCTTCAACATTTACGCTAAATCCGTCGTTGACTAAGCGTGAAGATATTCTCGAATCCATCTTAGTCTCGAGTTCAATTAACCCATGGGTAGGCTATCTAATTGTGGCTGTGTGAATGCGTAGGCTACCGTAAAATACAAGCGTGGCGCGACATTAAGCGTCTGTGAGTCTTCATTCATACCGAAGACAGATTTATAGTTTACTCTGCGGTATGACAGGAAAACCGACTCTTGAATGTTGATATCTCCGATCATATATTAAATCGATTCGTCGATAAAAGGTATACGTTTTGAAGGTTGAATTAGCACTTCTTTCATGACGTATAATAGTTCAATTTTGAAAAATTTGCGATAGCGACTGGGTTTTGCAGTGGAGGTCACATATGGTTAGTAGTATTCTAGATCTCTCCTCTTAGAATATACTGTACTTCTGAGGTAGAGTTTAGATTGGTCTTGAGAAGTAGATTTTGGGTAGGTATTAGGTCAGTGTTAGGATTACTCTGCTTCGTTTAAGTTTGGTTTTGGCATTAGATTTAGGATTAGGATTACTTACCCTATAGGGTTAGGTTTAGAAGGTTAATTTTTTTAACTTATTGAATTATGGTCAATTGGTGAGTGAAGGTTGAAAGTTAAGCCCTGTGATGGGAGGCTGCCCGTCCCAGACAGGTTAAGGTACTCGTGAGCTGGTACTACCGTCCTCCAATGCTACAGGTGCTGCCAAGGTTAAATGCAGAGGTCATTTTCCGCTTGTGGTGTGGTACATGTTCACAATGCTGAATAATCACTCCTTTAATAAGATACACTAGTAAACCAAGAAAATAGCATAGTTATAATTTCATACTAAGTTATAAGTTCATGGTCAGCCTTAGTAGTAAGTAGGGTTGGGATTAGATTAAGGCAGATTTATTGATATTATTCTAGATTTGAATTGATTGAATGAGTGTTAAGGTGCTTTTATTAGATTAAGGTGCAGGGTTGGACTTTTCTATGTAGGTTTTAGATTGGTTTGTATTGGGTTAAATTATATAGGATTAGATTTGGGATACAGTTATATTTAGGGTTACCATAGGTTAAAATTATGGTTAGGATTGCTGGGGTAATGTAAGGTTCGAATTTGGGGGTGTAAGACCATCCTTACAGATTTGGGGATTTGGGATTTGGATTAAATTTCAGACTGTGACCTTATTAGTTATTTAGATTATTTATTTGTTTTATTAGTTGTTAATATTAGAATTACTTGGGTTAGATCATCCAGAGTTGGTTTAGGGTAACTAGCTCGTTCCTTCTGACTCGATCCAGGATTTTCGTTTAAGCGAGGCGAACTGAAGCGGCATGTTGCCCCAAAAGCGGGAGCACTTTTACTTGAGCCGAGCCTGAGGCCCTGCCTGAGGCTCAACCCCGCCTGATGTCAGCTGGCAATGTGGACGCCTGTCAGCGTCTTCCTACCGCTGATCCAGGAGGCCTGCCGCCTGCACCGCCTCATCATAGCTGGGCCTCACCTTCCTAGGCTTGGCTCCCATAAATCGCTACAGAGGCATTCACGTACCAATGCCACATAACACAGGAGTCCTGACCCCACAGGCGTCTTCACGCTGGGGCATTGTGAGATTTGGAACTTGACAGTCTTCCCCATCTAGGCAGAACCTCAGACTTAGCGTCTGGTCAGCAGACCTGAAAGAGAAGGAAAGAGGGAGGAAGACAAAGAGGTAAGGACCTGATGATGTAAGTAAGTCAAAAGTGTCAAATTTCAAGCAGTGATATCTACTACAAAAAGCGAGTCTGTTCCTTTTTCAAAAAAATGGAAGGTCAGTCTTGAAAGTAAGAGAATATATTTTATTTATAGCATTTATAACATTTTTGCAAAAATAAAATTGATCTGAAATGTTTGTCGTCCTACCCTCTCCTCGCTTCCTGGATTCATGGATTATTAGAATTATTGTGACTGGGAGCTGATAGGCAGTGTAGTGCGGGCGTCATGGTGCTTCTACGAGGATGTGACATCGCAGGAGCGCACCATGGAGCGCCTGTACGAGGAGGAGATCGAGCTGAAGTGGGAGAAAGGAGGGTCGGGGCTTGTCTTCTACACCGATGCACAGTTTTGGCAGGAGGAGGAGAGTCTGATTCCTTCAGTGTGACCATGTGTCCAGCAGCATCAATGAGGCAGATCAGTTCTTGAATAGCATAAACCAAGCAACTTACGTTTTTATTACTTACTGCATTAGAGCATTAGTGATAGTATCTTTGGATGTAAATCGCCCCTGACACTTTCCCCATTAGCTCTTATTAATCTTTTGTGTAATTGTCTTTTCCTTTAGGTGGCCTGAATTTCCTACATGTTTTTTGCTGAATAAAAAGTTAGCTAGTAAATTTTTACTGTACTAAATACATATTATTTTATGGTAGAGCTACAAAAAATATTGTAGTAGAGATATAAAATATAGCTTTTATGTCATAAAAAGTTTATTATTATGTTATTATGAAGCTATTTTGGTGGAGCCATAATGTAAAAGAATATAAATTTTATTATTATACTATAGTAAAATAGATGACTTTGTTTGAATGATAGTAGAGAGCTATGATATAAAATATTACAATATATAATAAAATGTATATTGCTATGAGATGCATTTTATTATAATAAAAACAGTGTATTTTATTACATTATAGCTCTACTGTGTAGAGGAGGCAAAAATAAAATAAACTGACTAGTTAATGTTATAGTATGAAGTAAATGTGTATATTTTATCCTTGTATAATTCTACAATAAGTACTAAAGTTTTTGGTAGTTGTGAAATATAAGATACCAGCTGACACCTCTTTTTTTAAAACCTGGTTTGTGTGCAGTCAGCTCATTTGTTCCTCTCGTCCTTTTCTTTAGATTTTGATAGCAAACAGCAGGCGGCTGGGGGACGTGGACATGAGTGTCTACTATGACAAGGTAAACCATCTAGTACCCCTCCCTCATCTTTAGCTGTGTTTGCAAGAACCTGCTTTTGCCTTACTCATCCTGCTTCCACTCTGCAGCCTTTTCGTCACTTTCTGTTTATTCAGTCAGAATGCTTTTACACACTTTGCATCATTGTTGCTTTAACTGCAGGACTCTTGATCGGGATTGACCCCTTTGTAACATGGTGATTTTGATTTAAATTGTGTTTTTCCTGATCAGATGGAAGCTGACATGGACTCCTTAGAGATTACATTCGCATGCGGCATGAGAGACGTCTGCGGGACGGACTCAAAGAGACACCCAGCCATACACAAATTGGAAACTTTGAGAGGTTTACTAAAGTAAGATTGCTCACTAAATCTTGTTTTCTTTTTCTTGCCTGTTTTTTCTTTTATCTATTTGTCCTTAACAATTTTTGACTCTTTGCTGTGTGTGTAGGGCGTCGGACGACGTGTGATGGAGAAACAGGGATGGAGGGATGGGGAGGGTCTGGGTCACAGTCGCTCAGGGATGCCAGAGGCTTTAGAGAATGAGGGGCAGCTCCCCAACTGCAAGAGAGGATTTGGGTGAGTGTTCACACTGTTCTTCGGTTTTATTATTTTGTGAATAAGAAGTCTTAGATGATAGCATGATAAAAGCATCTTAAAAATCCCTTTTACCCTGAAAAATCCCTTTATCCCTTTTAGTACTCACTGTTATATACAAACATTTTAGTTTTTACTTACATTGAAAAATTCGCAAATTTAAAATTTTTAATGATTTCTTAGTCATTTGCTTTGTGTTTTTTGTATGTGTATTATTATTTATATTATTATTCAACCCATAGGTCCAAAGCATGCAGTCACGGGAACCCCTGTGTTTTAAATATTATTACATTATTTATTGATTTTGTTTAGTTTATCGCTTGACTGTGTTCTGATTTGTTTAGCATGGTCTGTAAGCACTGAGTTCTTGCGTTTGTCTGTGAAGGAAATTGGTATATAAATAAAAATAAATATGTATGATTCTGTGGATATACTTAGTCTGTCCGGAAGCAAAACCATGGAATGAATGAAGCACATTAGTCAGGTGATGATTTGTAAAATAAGTATTGACTCATGTCCTCGCAAGTCTGCTGTCATTGGCCTGCTGGGATAAAATTGAGTACAGAGTGACTGATAAGTCAGTGTAGCGATATTATCAGCCGAAATTAAGTATAAATTCAAATCTGTAATGTAATATGTTTTATTATAATATTAGGATTGATTCGAAAATGACATTTCTCAAGCTGGCAGGTTTCATGAAGGCAGGTTAAAAGTAACCATTATATTGACTAAAGAGAGTGTATTTTTTCTTTTCACAGATATCATGGAGAGAAGCTCAGCTCCTTTCAGCAGCCCCCCAAGAAACGTCAAAAAGATTTCCACATCTCTACAGTTTATGATGAGCCCACGGACATAGACTGTGGCGACAGTTTACTCTTGACATAAGCCGCCCACTAACATGGCAAAAAAGAGTATACATGCACTGGCAGTCAGCTACAACACCACAGAGTCAAGAGACTGAAAAACTGGCATTGCCATCTTGTTTTTAATGGGTTTAGCGTTTCACAAATTTTCTAGTGAATATATGGGAGATTTATGTGTTTTAACAAGTCTGAAATGTAAACAAAAAAGTTGATGTGGACATTTTATAACTATACATACGTGGTTTGGCTGGAAGCGTCTAAAGACCTTATCCGTTGTTCTGTATCAGAGCTTACTGCCATAAATGAACTTTTCTGAATGTTTGCAATATGGTGAATGTGCAATAATGTTCTCAGGGTACAAAATTGTTTTATACAGTTCCAAATGGAGACATTTCTCTCGACACTTGACTTTTGTTGTTGTTTATAAAGACCTGTAGCATATTAAATGTAATTTACAAATATTTTCTACATTAAAGTCTTGGTTGTTTTCTTTTTAACCAATACACTAAACCGACCTGTGACTGAGATGGAGAAAATATCAGTGTTCAGCGTGAAGGAAAGATAAACGTGTTAAAAGAAAGCTTAAATTCTCCTGGGTGTATAATGTATTTATTAGCATATTTACAGTTATGTAAAGTGGTGGATATAATTGTATAATTATACAGTTGCCAGAAACGGCCATGGCTCCCTAGCGCCCTCCATAGTGCGGTTTGGATGAGCAAAAAACAAAGTTGCGAGTCTTTAAAAAGCTTAAAATCAATGTCGCATTTATAAGTCACGTAAAAGAATATATGAAAATATGCATCGCCTAAAGTGAGTGTATTAGATTCATTTTAAGAACGGTAGCCCTGTTTAAGTTGCGGTAGTGCGCACTTCGCGGCAATTTCAGGGGAGCTAGAACACTTAGTGATATGTTGAGTGTGCTAGTGTAGTATGCGACGCGAACAAGTTAGTGAGCAATGGTGAAGCAGCCAGAGTAGAACGCTTGTGCACTTAGTGACCTGCCCATACTAGTAAGGTAGTGCGCACTTCAGGGAAACGTCCGGTTAACTTTGATGTTGTTTTTGAGATCCGGCAATAAGTGCACTAATGTAATTTGGGGCGACACGCTGAAACGCTAGGGCACTAGGACATCATCAAGTAGACCTTTGCATACCATCGCATATACGTTAAGAACACAAGCAAAGCAGCCATCCGGTTGTTTTGGGACGAGGCCAAAAAGGCATGCTGCGCCGCGCATTTAAGGACGCGACTTCGCTTATCGGTACGGTAATGGAAAAATGGGACGCGGCCGCTATTTAAAAAGCGCTAGAAACAAATCGGGCGCGTCCATGTTAAGTCAATGCAAGTCACTTTGGGATACGGCCTTTGAAGCACGTCACGAATGTTTGGGTCGCCACTTCCGGCGGAGAAAAATGGCGACCACCTGGCACCCTCAGTTTGTAAGTGTCGCGTTTACTTGCTAACTAACGTTCGCTGACTGTTCATAAAATTAAACCAGCTCGTTTAACGAAATCGCATTGTATTGATATTTAGTGCCGCAGTCAGATTTTACGGGGTTTTGCTTACAGAGACTCTCCCTTAACGCTACAAGTCATGAGGCTGACAGAGACAACGCTTTCACACCAAAGCGTCAGACGAGAATTAAACAAATGCTTCCTCTCATATAGCGCACATCTTGATTTACAGTTACTGCTATTATAGTTACAGTATTGGCCTGTATGAGTTTTGTTTTATAGATTACGATTAACATTTCCGAATTGATATATAACAGTGGCATTTTCAATCATCTTGAAGTAAACATCAGAAAATAACTTCCATACACTCTGGTGTGAAGATAAATTCTCACCCAGTGGTCATACTTTCCTTCAACGCGGAGATATTATAGCCATTTACGAAGATGTAGGGGTGTAAATCACCAGTCTTCACGATACAATGTTATATCGATTCAACAGACAACGATTCGACGTATGCTAATATCAGGGTCTGCTACGGTTATATTTTGGATTTTTATTTATTTATTTAGGGTTTCAGCTATGATACGAGAGAATATCAAATGCTGATTTAACACAATCCTGAAATTTAAATCTCTAGTCTCTTGATAAGCATACTCACAATTACTTAGTTCCTATCAAATCACAAAAAGCATCAGAATTTCATTTGACATTTTTATTCAACATTAAATTAAAATACGCAGAAATTCTCACAAATAGACTAAATAGATTATTCTCACACAGGGTCTGAAACAAAATGCAGACATTTTCAGTTGAATATAACACAGTCCAGTGTGTCTATTGACTATTGAATATAGAATCTGTATTCTGCACATTTATCTGTAGCGATATCACATTATATACTGGGGGTCTGGGATTGTAGAGGAGACAATGTTTAAAAAAAAGAAGAAAAGACGGGCATTTATTTTGTCTTGATCATTTAGGCACACTACCCCAGAGAAGTTCTACATCGAGGCCTGTGACGATGCAGCCAACGAAGTTCTCGCCATTGACAGGGTGTCCACAGAAATGACCCTTATAGGTATGATGGGGTGGGGGGTACACAAGTGGTTTAATGGGATGAAAAAGGTCAGTATTAGGACATTGTTAGCAATACAAGACAACAGTTTGAAAACAACATAGCTGTTTAAAATGTATTCAGTAGTAAAAACTTTTACATTTATCAAGTTACATGGTTTTGTTATACTGAACAGATTGATGCCCTGTTAAATTCCATTTACAGGTGAACCGCAATAATAGTTTAATGCGCCACGACATTTAAACTATAATTTTAAGCTTAGCTAGTCATTGTGCATTCCTCAGGGATTAAAGTTTTTAAATGCGCTATATTTTATAACTATCTACCAACGAACACAAAAGCATATTTGGGGATAAAAAGCAAGGCTACATGAGAATGAAATAAAATGGGGCCCGAAATTTTATGGCAAACTAATTGATGGTGGTTATGCAGGCTCGCCGGTCCGCTGTGTAAGCATGTCTGCAGTGTGTTTGAGCACTTGCAGCTCTCACTAAAACGCTCCAGTTCAGTCAAATCTTCTCTTTACAGAAAAACTCATATTTTAGCAAAAATAACAACAATCAGCATTCTACTCACAATACAGCCTTTTATTGATATTTTGTAGTGTTTATTCCGTTATTGTGACGTCGCGCTGAGTAGCGTGCGGGGGATTGTGGGAAATGGATGGAGGTTACGGAATAACAGCTAAAAATCTCATCAATTATGAGTAGAACGCTGGTTGTTATGGTTAGTTATCAGCTCAAATATGAATTTAGTTGACTGAACGGTAGCATTTTAGCAAGTAACTCAACTATTAAATGTTGAGTTATTATTGTCAAGATGATTCGTAATTTTCAGCACCATTAATGAATAAAGCCAATGAAATTTAAAACTTGAATCATCATCCAAAGTTACACCAAGATTTCCGACCCAGACTTAACTTTGGGGTAGTTGGTAGTGTAACAGTTAGTGAGTTGGCCCAGTGATTGGAAGGTCGCCGGTTCAAGTCCCGGACCGATAAAGGTACCACTGAGCTACTCATTGGCATGGTACAATCCCCAAGCACTGCTCTCTGGGTGTTGCCAGAGCTACCCACTGCTCTTTCACAGATGGAATTCAGTAAAGATCACATTTAGTTGTACTGCACTATGTGCTGTGTTGTGGTGTGTTCACAATGATAAATGATCGCACGCTAAATCTTGTGGTCTGTTTTGCAGGGAGGAAGGACATCCCTCCTTCTGCGGCCCGACAATATCTGTAGCATCCATGGGAGACTCTTGGCTGGTGGCGGGTCAGTGTTGAGCAGTTATGAGTTCAGGCTGTACATGAGATTCTATTTAAATGGAAAGTTTAACTTAAAATCACATTTTCACAAACATGGATTTTCACTTGAGATACGATAACCACAGGTTTGAGTTAGTATTATCCATTCCAAGAATGGCATCCGCAGATACTAATACCATTACACAACAAAATACATTCAGAAAAAAATATTCTTATGCCAATTTCCTTAATAATGAATCCGTTCAGTCTTATCCTTAAACTTGTTTGACTTCATTCTGTTATATTGTCTTAAATTTTGAAGTTAAGACATTTAAATAATGTAATATTATACAATATCGCAATTGAGGAAAATTGAATAAACCGATGTACTGTACGTGCAAACAAACATGCATGCAATACTGCAAAATCTGTGTAAAGTGCTCTTTCGGTTATAGTAAATTCTATTTTGCCTAAGAGCAAATCTTAAATAAAGAAAACATTGCTGAATGTCAGAATCTAATGATAACTGTGTAAGTGGGTTTTAAGAACAAATTGAATGAGGCCCGTTTTTATTCCCTGGCTCTTGGTTGAGAGCATGTTTTACTATCCAACTATACAGTTTATTTTCCTATTATCTATTTTTTTTTATTTCTGCTTCCTGTTTTAAGTTCCTACTTTGCCTGTTTTATTTTACTCATTTTGAAGCACAAGAGTTAATGTCTCCCAGCTTTGGCATTGTTTATAATTGGGCTCTGTCTATATGTTTGTTTAATGTATTTTTGTTTTAGAATATTACATATATATGACTCACAGACTGTACTATTCAGCACTTTTGGTTGACTGCTGTGCTTGATACACTTTGTTAATAATTTGACTTCCACTTATGTCTGCCGATTGATCAGTCTTCAGGGAAAAGTTATTTAATGATGGGCAAAAAATAGAATTGCAAATGTATGTATTTGTAACTAAAGTGGCTCTGTTCTCTATTTTAGGAATTTATTTTAGTGCACTCTGCTGATATGTCAAATCTTTTTCTCTTTTCCGCCACCAACTGTTTTTAGGCATGTACCTTAGTGTGATCACAAAAAAGAGGAAAGTGGGAGATCTGTTGGGCCATGCGGTGTGGAAGGCCACTGAGTTTGACATGATCTCTTACAAGAAAACAGTTCTGCACCTCACTGACCAACAGGTACATTAGGGCTGGGCATTTTTTCCCCCATCAGTCGATATTGATGTATTTATATATATATATATATATATATCTCAATACTTTGATATCGACTAATGTCGATTTATTTTCTGTCAGAAAATGTACTGTCGAATGCTAAGCACCTGTTACAAAATGGACAGCTAAATTCTTTGGTCAATTCCAAATAAATAGAATAGGTCATATGAAATAATAAGTATCTAAACCCACTAACTTTATTTATACGTTAGCTTAAAAATACATAGATTTATTTTTTTATTGCATTAATGCATTATTATCTAATACATTATTTAAAAATGTGTTTATTAATGCACTTTTGTTATTAATGTACTGTAAATAAATATTTGGTAAATTTTCATTAGACCTTAAATAGCTGAAATAGCTCCAGCTGTATGTGCAGAATTCCTTGTACCTTTTTTTCAAGAGATTCCTTCTCTTTTGAGACTTGGATTCTGTTACTTTAACTTAAAACAAATATGCCACACAGGAACTAAATGTAATGAAATTACAGGTGTGAACCTTCACTTGTCTCACGATTTGATTCATGTAGAATGTAAAGTTCTAAGTGAAACACTAAACTGAATTTCTTACAGAGAGCAATACAAAGCAAAAAATTAGACTTCAAATAATGAGTTGTTGAGTTGAAATAATTAGTTGATCCAGTTTGATTTTACTTGAAATGTTAAGGCAGCAACTTGAGGTTTTAAGTTAAACCAAATATATATTTTTACAGTGTGTGTGTGGTGTATTAACACAGTCACTCTTAAACATAGCCATAGTAACAAACCACAGCTTAAAGTTTAATCCGGCACCATTAGACGCTGTCTGTTGTAACACTCAAAACTCATAAATGTCAGTTGAATGGCTTTAATTTATATTTTAAGTTGTAGGTAAATGAAAGAACTATATTTATATGTTATATGATCTAAATCATGTTTTACAGTGTATGAACTTTCCGTAGATCATACACTGTTTTACATCTATGAGGAAAAGTTATTTTGCGACGATTATCTTTATCACAGTGGTCAGATCTGACTGTTTTAATGTTTGTACCACAGTAGACAATATGCTTTACTCTCTATCCCTGATGGTACTCACTGGTTGAATTAGAACTGAAACCTGCACCAGCGAATGACTCTTTAAGATGCAGGACAACAAAGGCCTTTCTGGTCATGATGAACAGCGTCCTCAACACAGACGGTTTCTACTTTGCCACTGACTACGACCTCACACACACACTGCAGCGCCTCGCCAACACCAGCCCACAGGTTCAGGAAATGGAGTCTGCTGGAGAGGGTGACATCGAAGAAATATGCAGGATAAGACTGGATGATATCAGCTAAATCAAAATCAGCTATCACAGTTAATTGAACTTTCATGACGACACATGCTACAGAAACAGAATAAGTTTACGTTGATGAGAGAGTGTCGCTTTTGATTAATTTTAATTTAATTGCCCAGCCCTAATAACGAACCTTTGTGATTTTTTAAATCTGTGAGCAGACCAGGGTTTGTGTGGAGCAGTCACCTTCTGAGAGAATTCAGTGCACAGCCCGAGGTAAGCAACACAACACAATCCCTTTAACCGTACCTTTAACAAAATCATCTAGTCAGCTCCAGTTCCGAGTACCCAAACATTTAAGCTACTTACTAGACCAAGGGCTATTTTGTGGTAAGGCAAACGTGTGGCGTTGAAGATGAACCAAGATTTTAACAAATGTTCAGATTTTATTTTTTTCTTTGAGGAAGCTGGTTGTGTTTTGAAGCCATTTTATTGGAGAGAGGCAATTTCTAGGGTTAATATATTTTGAAAGTGATGCTGGGGAAGTTGATGTGATAATGTATCAATTAGCCTGATAACTGCAGATGAATCATATGACCACTTTCATAAGGCAAAAATATTATCTTCAAAAAAAGATTTGTAACCACCGAGTTAGATGAAGGAAGCAGGAAAAACAAGATATTTTAATTGATATGAACTCTCTTGCAGCTGCACAGGTTCGCCTGCCCCGTCATCCACGGCTGTATCCTTAATTACCCTCCGATTGCACAGGATCTTGCACTGAACAAAGGAAGCAGAATTTTAAGCCAGATAAAGAAGGGGGCTCTGTACCTTTTTCCCTGCTTTTGCAAACTGACAGATTTTTTTAAAACTGTGGCATTCGAATTACATTCCGTCAAGAGATTATTATGTTGACCACCAGCGATTTTGATGGCAGAACCGGTCTCAGATTGGGTGCCAGTGACAGCTGTTTTTGGGAGAGATTACTACATGGCCCGTGGGATTATCTCCACGCCCGGTTGGTGGCATTCTGCCTGGCCTGCCCTAAAGGATTTGGGGCTTATTTTTAGCCGTTTGACTAAACGTTGTGAGAATAGATTTCATAATGAACCACTGAAAGTTAGGTCATACAAGGAAATGGCTCCTTAACTCCTCCCAGTCAGTACCATGAAGTCCTGCTGCATCAACGGCAAAGTCTTCGACTGGAACCTGATCTCGAGGAGGAGCTGTTTCCGGGCCGGCGTGCGCTACTACGTGCGAGGTGACAACTTCATACTTGTGTTTCAAACTGGTTTCAAAGCCACTGATATTTTTTGTCATCCCGGTCCTACAGCACGAGCTGTTATTTATGACTTGTCAAAGACAGCATGTGCAGGAATGCCTCATACTACACCAGGAGTTTTCAAGCAGTGGTCCATGACATGCAATCGAGTTTTAAACAAATGTTTCATTGTATTTATTTTTCAAAACATTTTCATATATTTTTTTGCCATCTTTAAAATTAAGCAGTTTTATGCAAATATCGCAGTCTACTACTTAGTCTGAATGGTTTTCAACTGGGGCCACCAGTTACCCTGCACTTCACCATTTTAAAGGTGTTTTTGGGTCGCAGGCAAATACCCTTTTTTGGTCGTAACTCGATGTTTGAACAGAGATGAACGATCTCGAATTTTAATGATTTATCTTATTATTTTTAATTCAGCACAATTACTAATGATTCACATATGTTGTTTGAGTATAAAATATGACACAGAACTATTAATACTGTAATCCCGTGATATTTTTACTTAAAGCATGGCTGTCAGTTCTGAAGGGCTGGTATCCTGAGGCTCTCCATCATATGAGTTCAGAACACCTTGTCTGGGGTCAAAGCTCACCAGATTTGACTCGTCAGGTGTGATGGAAAACCTCCAGGATAACGCCCTCAAGTTTCAGGCAAACTAGACTACAAGCAGTTTATAACTATCAGAATCTCACACCGGCCCATGCTTAGTCTTGAGTGGTATTTTTTAGTCTTCGAGAAATTCCATTTTATATTTCTTGACACATCTGTGTTTGCACAAGCTCACCTTAAGCTCCTCTCTCTTTGTAGGGATCGACTCTGAGGGTCACGCCGCCAACTTTGTGGAAACCGAACAGATAGTGCAGTACAACGGTTCCAAAGCTTCGTTTGTGCAGGTGGATCTCCGAAAATATCTAAAATCTCTTACACAACACTAATAATGACTGGCCACTTTATTAGGACCCCGTGACCCTGAAGCTTGTCCTTGTTGGTGTCCAGACTGCAGTGCGTCTTTATCCGTGTCCACTAGGGGTAAAAATCAAGGGCCAGTATTGGTTGTTACCCATCATGGAGACCGATCTTTGAGCCAATGCATGTCTGAGTAGTATTAAAAGTTAGGATAAACACTCAACAAATGCCTTTAGCATATGTTTAATTCTACGAACTTTTCATCATTAACACTAAAAGGGAGCTCCCAGCTTCTGTGTCGGAACTCCAAACCTTCAGGGCCTTCACTGTCGGTAGGCTTTTTAGCCTTTTTGGGGGTCCAAGCATGAAGTGCTCTCAGACACACAGCAATTATTTCTGTTACTCCTTCTTCTTTATTATTATTATTATTATTATTATTATTCCCCCCCCCTACAAAACGGATTGCACAGCTTGAACTATAAGTCACATAAAGGCAAGTAGGAATGGTATGCATCTCGCCATAGGCCAAAAATTGTAATAATTGGCGCTATAGCAAGGGAAACACATTTTGACCTGTAGGGGGCACTATAAAATGGTACATAATTTTTTGTGATGTCATAACAGAGCATTTATAATTTACCTGAAAAAACCACACAATTCTTATATGAATATTGTTAGAGGTTAGTTTCTTAGTGAAGCTAAAAGTAGCTTCACTACCAAGTCACAAATTTCTGTTCGCATCTTTAATTAATTTTCCTATGTCAGTTAACTTCATTTTATTATTTCTGTATTTCATTATGTCGTGACATGATTAATGTAGTTATGTGGTTTTAGGTTATGTCATAAGGTATACATACACAGACCCTTTTGATGGCCAGTGCTGACCCTTTTGTGCTGTTTTTTACGACTTTTGCTTGGACCCTGCAAGTTGCCACTTGCAGCTATATTTTGTTTCATTGTCATATCGGTTTAAGAAATGACCAGTACTGCTAAATATCGGTGCCGATAATCGTCAGTTAATGACCACAAAAACCTTCCCAATGAATCGGTGGAAACTTAACTATGTTACTCTCTCTCCTCACCAGACCGCAATCTATACCATTCTACTGGTCCCAGCGTCCAAACCTCAAATACAAACCCAAACCTCAGATCAGCAAGAGCAGCAATCACGTGAGGCTCTCTTAACCCCATTCTAAAATATTTACATGCCTTTTTATTGGAGCTGTTTTTATAGTGTTAAAGGTTGCTTTTGTATGATTAGAACGGCCTGTGTCATCTCACTGCCTTTTTTTTGTCACAGTTGGACGGTTTCCAGAGACATTTTGATTCTCAAATCATAACTTACGGCAAGCAAGAGTCATTTTACCCAAGCAGTGCGTATTCACTCAAGCCTCTGCTCAAACTGATCATTAAGAACACACTACCAGGCTTCTACACCATGTTATTTTATAATCACTATTTAAGGAGGATGTTTGTGAAATTATGCTGGCTAAAAGAGAATTTAAAAGAGCCTTTCACTGGTGCCTTGAAATGGTATAGTATTTGTAGTCATCTGATTAAACATCTTTGTTGCCCAGATTAATCAGAAAGGTTCTGAGAAACCGCTGGAGCTGGCGCCAAGATGGTCGAGAGCCTTGGCAACGGCATGATCAAGTAGGCAAACCTCCGGAAATTCCTCCAGCGGAAGAGCACTTTGATGCTTAAATAAGCAGCTCAACTAAACTCTGGCTCTTGTGCACTTGAGTACGTGGCCTTTGATTTCCTAAGAGTGCAGCGGATGAGGTGGCATCGCCTACAGATCCCTGGTGGACTCTGTGCCGACCTGCGGGACGAGTTGGGGTACGTCCCTCTCTGTTTGGGATCGCTGTTTCCCGTTCTTCCTGTCCCTCCTGCATCTTCATTTTTCCCACCAACTACCTGCACGTCCTTTCTCAGCACATCCATAAATAAACATCCTCTTAGACCTTCCACTTTTCCCTTTGTTTGGACAGTTTAATCCAAAGTGTCCTTCTCCCAGCATTTCTCTTCCGCATGTGTCCAAACTAGGGGTTTAATGGTTCCTCATGTCTACAGTTTCAGTCATACTTGTGTTTTTGAGCCACGGTTTGGTCTCTACCTTAATTTTGTTCTTTTGATGTTGAATAATAATT
The DNA here is from genome assembly GCA_032718565.1 of Distichodus sexfasciatus. Taxonomy (NCBI): domain Eukaryota; kingdom Metazoa; phylum Chordata; class Actinopteri; order Characiformes; family Distichodontidae; genus Distichodus; species Distichodus sexfasciatus. The sequence continues at coordinate 6,847,311 of JAVGVS010000004.1, forward strand.
TAGAAAATATATCAAGCGGCCGTAACATCATGAGAGGTGATATATGCGTGGTCAAACAGAACTGTAGTCTGGACCCAACAGCAATTAGACCAAATCTACGATTAAAACAGAAGTCTCTACTTGGTAGAGTCTTAGATCTCGGGGTTTGAGTTTGATGTGTGTTGTATTTAGAAATAAGTTACAAACTTAAAATCTACTTAAGAAATTTGCTTAATTATTTCTGGCTTGATGTATGGGTGTGATCAACGATTTCCTGTTACCAGTGTATCTTTAAATGAAATAACACGTCTGTCTGTTTGTGTACAGCTACTTCTTGGTGGATGCTGATGGGTCGGTCCAGGTCCAGCAGGAGGGGACGTTTCGCAGCAACTGCATGGACTGCCTGGACCGCACCAATGTGGTTCAGAGTCTGCTGGCCAGACGCTCGCTCCAGTCTCAGCTGCAGGTAAAAACACTGTCCGATTCACACTTTTATGAAGTCAGCAGGTTGATAGTCTGAATTAGAGAACGACTTTTGTCTCGTTGAGTTCGTTTCCAGAGGAACTGTCAGGTCAGGAAGTCAGTAAACAAAGATGTATGTATATTTATATATATATATATGTATGTGTGTGTGTGTGTGTGTGTGTGTATATATATATATATATATATATATATATATATATATATATATATATATATATATATATATATATATATATATATATAACAAATTTTATGTGATCTTGGTTTTGTAAATGAATTTTGAAATACGTTTTTTAGGTTTTAGTTTTAATGTGAAAAGTGAAAGCATGAATGATACATGGATTGTCACACCCTGCACCATCCCTTCGTTCATTTGATATTGAACTCTCCTTTTTCTTCTTCTGTAGAGGATGGCTGTGCTGCATGTGGGCCAGAGGATCGACGACCAGGTTGATTTTGAAAAGATATACAAGAATGGTATGAGTGCTACCTTTTCACACCAACTACTTAGATCATACACGGCATCCTCCATTTTTTCTAATCTTTCTCTCTCCTCACTCTCTCTCTCTCTTTTACTCTGTCTTACTGTCTCCAGCCTGGGCTGACAACGCCAATGCTTGTGCCAAACAGTATGCTGGTACAGGAGCACTGAAGACAGACTTCACACGGTGAGTGACTAGACAGCTTGGTCAGTCGTAAGGCCTATTTGCAACACATCAGGGCTGGGCAGTACCACCTTAAATCAGTATCACGATTAATTAGACATTGATTAATTAACAGTTATTTTGTTTGCATTTTTTTTTAATTGTTTTTTGTCCCCATAGGTCACTGACTAGGTCTGTGAGTGCGAATCTGTACGATTTTAATATAACTGAAGGACACAAGGATGTCCTGGCTGACTAAAAGGGATGGAATTCAATTTAACTGTATAATGCTCTTAACAACAGATGTTGTCATAAAGCACTTTACACGTAACCGACCTAAGTCCCTAATGAGGGCGGCATGGTGGCGCAGTGGTTAGCGCTGTTGTCTCACAGCGAGAAGGTCCTGGCCTTGATCCCTGGGGCGTCTGTAGGGTCCCTCTGTGTGGAGTTTGTGTGCTCTCCTCATGTTCGTGTGGGTTTTCTCCTGGTGCTCTGGTTTCCTCCCACAGTCCAAAAGCATGCACTTTAGGTTGACTGGCGCCGTAAGGTGTGACTGAGTGCATGTTTGTGTGGGGGTGTGTGTGTGTGTGCGCGTGCTGTGGTGTGTTGATGTCCGCCCTGGTTGATCCCTGCCTCGCGCCTGTAGTCCTGGGATAGGCTCCGATCCCCACGACACCGATAGCGATTAAGCAGTTGAGAAAATGAACATAGCCCCTAATGAGTAAGGCTGATGTCACAGTGGCAGGAAGAAGCCTTTAGTGGAACCAAGACCCGGTAAGGGCCCCATCCTCCTCTTTAATATACAAGTTAACATTAGTTCTGTGTTAAATTAGCGTTCAGGTCAAGTCCAAGAAATCCCGGCTGGTTCCAGATGATGAGGTCTCTATATCATGCAGGTGACGGACGGTTCAGTCTTTAAAGTACGGTCCAGTTCATCTGGTAGAGAAAATTCCGCGTACAGAAGAGTCCAGACAGCTCTTCTCAGGAGCGGCACAGCAGCACGCTGTGTTAGGAACCTTGGGTCAGCTCTGGCAAAAAGAAGAAAGAGTTAGTACTAGGGATGGGTACCAAAACGCGCTACTAAACGCTCCCCGGACTTAACTTTTAAAGAGCGGAATATCGATTAGCTCTGACGTTAACGGTATTGCTCTAGCTGCTAGAGAAATGACTAAATCTGATTTTTTGTTTCTACGTAAAAGTCATGTTTCCCAGTTTATCTGACCAGCTCGGTTACTGATTAAGAGCGTTCTCTCACGATGGAAGGGGAAACTGTTGCATGTGCCCTCACGCACGCACACAGATGCTGGTGTCGCTGTCCGATCTGTGTGCCTATGGTTTGTTGGTAATGATGTTGTTAATTTGATTTTTTTTAAGTACCGATAAGAATACCATTTAAGTACCGGACTGATAAGCAGCACCGTAAGAGCAGTAGTACTGTTAAAATCTTAAGAGGAGCCACGTGACAACACATGTGGTTTTATGTTTTTAAGGAGACAGGGCATGAACACACACTGAGGAAAGTATTAGCAGAATTCCTTAAAAAAAAATAATAATAAAAATAATAATTAAAGTATTAAAAATAATCTTAATATCTTTCATGGGCAATATTACATTGTTACTTTGATTAGATGTTGTGAATTTGAACACACACACACTCTCTCGCTCTCAAGTGCTGTGTATGCATAGAATAAAAGTAAGAACATAATAAAGATGGTGCTTGCTGTACAGAATAATAAATGATGTGTGTGTGTGTTTGTGTGTGTGCAGCACAGGGAAGAGAACACAGTGGGGCTTGCTGATGGATGGCTGGAACTCCATGATCCGATACTACAAGAACAACTTCTCGGACGGCTTCCGACAGGTGCAGAGGGGCCTTCCTTTTACAGACCGGAGGTCTTATTTATAAAACAGCGTGTAGGACCCCTACGTAAACTACATGTGTGCATGAAGGCCAGAAATGGCCTGCGTGGGGGGGGAAAAAAGGGTGCACACTCGTCCAAGTTTGTTTCTACAGATTGCAACGTTTTTGTAGAAGGTCTTGTACGCCTCTTGCAGGTCCCGTTTTGTGCAAATGCAGGGTTAATCAAGGACTCTCCTGAACTGAGAATTTATTTTAAGCTCATAGATTTACCTTCCGTCCCACTTTCACAGGACTCCATCGACCTGTTCTTAGGGAATTATGCTGTGGATGAGGCCGATATACACACACCTCTTCATGATCCAAAGGACTGGAAGTTTCTCACAGTAAGAGAGAGTGCACGCACACATTCTCACATCAGCATATTTAGTTGGACGAAGCTCACTAATAATTCTTTTCTCTGTCTTTTTTCTCTCTCAGTTGCCGATCATCATGGTCGTGGCTTTCTCCATGTGTATCATCTGTCTGCTCATGGCTGGTAAGAGCTCCCGCCATCTTGCCAATTAGTTATTTACTCTTCCTTTCCCCATGTTTTGGCCCTTAACTCAATTTTTCAGCTAGCAACCGTTCCACATCTCAAGTCTTCTACCCATTAAGGAGAAGTGTGTGGTTACCTTTTTTTGCTGAAGCGCACCTTTTTTACCCCATTCTTTACATGGTTTCCCCTTTGATTTCCCATTGAACATGTTGTTGAGTTGTGTTGCATCATAGTCTGTTACCAACCATTTCATCAAATGTAACCAGTTTATCTCTCTTTTTTTATTGTGATTGATCTTTAACAGCTAAAACCGCCTTTCATTCTTCCTCCTTTGTCTTTTATTCCCCAGGAAATGGGGTTTCTGCTGCCCTGCTTAAATAGCATGCTGCCGGTGGGATTCTTTTAGGGGTGGGGGAAAAATTCTTAATTGAAAATTGGAAAAAGTTTTAATTGCTCCTACTGTTGATGGAACCCAGAAAGCAAAGCAAATCAGCTTTCCCAAGTCTGTGATTGACCAATTTTCAAGTGCCACTAACATGTTTTAATTTAGAGATGTCACTGATCCGATACGGGGATCAGATATTGGTCCGATAACGACTCACATAGCTGGATTGTGTATTGGTGACATTGGACTGATCTATGGAGCTGATCTGTAAATGCGTGCATTCTTTATACATGGGAAGTGGCGCTGCAGTAAAGCTGGTTTATTATTCGACATTCACGCTAATTTGTACATATAATGAGCAGAACAAGCAACGTAACACACTACAACCCCAAAAGCAAATCACGCAGTTATACTGTTTAATTTCCTTAACAGTTGTGTGTATGTGTGTGTGCCCTACGGTGTGTTGGCGCCTGCCCAGGGTTGGTCCGCGCCTTGCGTCCGTAGTTCAGGGAATAGGCTCTGGTCCCCGCAACCCCGATAGGGATTAAGCACCAAAACGACTCGGATTTGTATCGTATCGGCAGATGTCCAAATTTAAGTAAGTCAAATCAAAGTAAACTTTGTCATCTCTGCTATATACTGTGCAAGTATACAGAGAGACGAGACGACATGGCTCCAGCTTTAACAGTGCAAACAACTAAGAACAAGCTACAAATAACAATATCGGTATCGTATCAGACTTTTCAAATGATCTGTTCTGTTGCTGATCTCCTGCGCTGACAGCATTTACTTACTTCTGGAAATTGTCGAGACGCTCCGTCATTCACCATTGCTTTTTTTTAATGGTCCAGTTGAGTGAGTGGGTGCAACTTGTAAATTTGTAATGCAGCGCCATGTCGAGCACGAACGTGAAAGCAGAGTTGAACGCGTAAATACATGAGATTTTGCTCGTGAACGTCCCACTGTGAGCTTAGAAAATAAAAATAAAAGAAAATGGCATAAAAATAAAGCCATTTTCACGCTATGTTGCGCACTTTGGAACCAACGTTCCATCTCGAAGAGCTTCTAGTTCTTTACCACTTGTTTTATTAATAAAAGATATTGGAAGAAAATTCATTACATTTGAATGGATTAACAAAACTTATAATTATAGTTTGAGCATGAATTTTTTACAGTGTTTGGACATTGGAAAACAGATCTAGATCAAGATGCATCGATTTATATCATTTTATAATCTCACCGCAGTCCTCTGAATCATAATTGAATTGAATCGAATTGCCTAGAGAGTCCCACCCCTAGAGTCTATGACTAATTAAATACGCACGCTGCCCTTTGTTCCCAGGCGACACGTGGACGGAGACGCTGGCGTACGTGCTGTTCTGGGGCTTGTCCAGCGTGGTGACTGCAGGCGTCATCCTCTTCAACGGCCGTGAATTTGTCGACGCGCCCCGGCTGGTGCAGAAGGAGAAAATGGACTGAGTGTGTGTGTGTGGAAAGCAGCTGGCTTCCGTCGACTCTTCCTCCTCCTTGCATTCATCCTCATTCTCCTCCTCATCCTCATCCTCGCTCCTGCGCCAGGGCTGGAGCCTGTACTGATGTGCCTCTCCGCCGTTATCGTTTCCTTCTTCGTCGTCTTCTTCATAATGGAGGAAGAGGACAACGAGGAGGAGCAGGGGAGGAGGGAGGAAGAGCTGGGGCAAGGCGGGGGCCACGGGGGTGCGTGTCTGGGACGTCAGTGCGTTGAATGCACAAATGAACACGTGTTGAACGCACAAACAAACATGTAATGAACGCACACCCGCTGCTCTCCACACCGCATCTTCATATGGCAGGACCTGACCGGCTCGGCTCGGCTCTGGCTAGACATAGTGGGGGGCGCTGTTCCTCTCCTGAGACGATCCCCATGCCATTTTCGCCCTTCAAGGACCTGCCCCACGTCTGCATGTTTTTTTTCATCCATCCATCCATCCTTCTGTTCTAGATCTGGGCGATTAAGATGAAACACACATATCGCTGCGGGAGAACATCACTTTTTAGGGCAGCAGTTGGCACTTCCCGTCCTGGAAGGCCGTCACCCCGAAAGTTTTCCATCGTTTTTGGAATTCACACCTGCCGTCATGGTACTCACTGCAAACCTGCTTTTTCGCTTGTATTTTAGAGCTTGATGCCAACCTAACTTTGGAACATCCATAAACGCAAAAGCGGGAAATGATCCTTAATGAAAGGAAAAGTCTCATTTTAGATGTAACTTGTTCGTCATGGATAATGTTGTGGCAAAACTCTTATTTCTTACAGATTTCTTTTTCCTAATGAATGCAGATCTGCTAGCGCAGACGAGAGCTGCTCCTGGAGAGACTGTTGTCTTGGAGGTTTTCCATCCATCCAGTTGCCCGACTTTTTGTTATAACAAACAAAAACGAATCCAACCCTGCTTTTCCTGCTGCTCTGCCAGTGTTTGATGCCAACATTACTTTGGAACTTCCATAACAGCACTAGAAGAAGTCATCCTTACCAAGCGAAAAGTAGCAGAAGTTGGCTAGGGCAGTCTCATTCCAGAAGTTCAACTTTGAAAATGTTGTGGCAAAACTTTTTTCTCACAGATTCCTTTTTGCTAATGAACGCCAGTCTGCCCACCTAAGGCTGGGCATTTCTGGTCCTGGAGGGGCCATTACATCTGGCAAGTATCTACCTGAGACCAAGTGGGAAAGTTTTGAAGTGAAGTAGGAAGGAAAACCTCCAGGACTGGAGATGCCCCCTACTTTTGTTTTGTTCTGCCAGTGCTTAAGGCCAACATCACTAAATGAATCAGCAGAAAGCAGCAGGAGTTAGTTCCTAGAATTACATTCAAAGTGTAACCCGTTCATCTGGGGTAATGTTGTGGTGAAGCTCCATTTCTGATTCCTTTTTGCCAAATAATGCCAATCGATTACAGCAAGGGTGGGCGATTCCAGTCCTGGAGGTGCTGCTATGTCCGTCATTGTTGGGATTCGCAGCTCGTTTCAGGTAGATGCTCAACTGGATTGGAATAGTCCACCACTGGGTTGGAACAAAAAAGAACAAATGCAGATCGAATCTGCTTTTCTGCTGGCCTGCCAGTACTCAGTGCCAACATAACTTTGGAACTTCTTTAAATTAACTAGCGGAAATTGACACTTAATGAGTGCAAAGTCTCAGTGTGACCGACTCATTGCAAAGCTCCATTTCTCATGGAGTCCTGTTCCTGAATCCTGTCAAGTATGGATGAATTTAGGCCGGTTCCCCTTCAAATAAACAGTTTAGGAGGAAAACAAAATTGACTTTCTGAAACATACAGAAAGTAGCAGTAGCTAGCAAGAGGGAATCCCAAAATCAGTTTTTGGATTTGTTCTAGACTTGACATTTCATGACTGTAACGTATTACTCTTTTTTTGCCTTTTCTAATAGTATTGTAGCCACACGCTGAATTCTACAACCAGCTTTTCCGAACATTTTCAAACAACTTGCACAAAAAGTGACGACTTTCCAGTGTGACAAAATTCGTTTGTGCCACTGTACTGGCACTTAGGTGTAAAAATTAGAGATCTATTGACATTTTTATTCATCGCTGCCTCGAAATTTAAGATGTAATATTGTATTGTCGGATTTTATCTGTCTTGCCTTAGCAACGAAGGATATCTTGCGGTCACCCATTTCCTTAAACATGTAACTTGACCTCCCTGGTCTTTCCTCCATCGCTTCTCTGTTCCGTTATTCATTGTGTAAAGTTTTTTTTGCGGTCCAGGAACTGTTTCACTGAAGCAGAATTCAGCGGGACCAAGATTCCCCAAAGCGAACGGCGGTAATGTGACTAACAGTGAATGGAAGATGATGGGAACTGCTAGCATCAATGGCTCATAAAAGCTTTTATTAATCGTTAGCTACATTAAGCATCTTTTAACGAAATGCTCCATTAATTTATTTAAAAATATATACGTATTAACCGTTTGGGTGACTTATCCTTTTAATATTAAAGAAGCAGTGTGTTATTTTTTCCATTTGAGACGTGTAGCTGAGATAAAGCACACTGGAAAACCACGACTTGATCAGTTAGTCATGTTGACAGTTCTTTCATTTTAACTTAAAACTTCAACTTAAAACAGTGATTTATGCATTTTCACATTGCAGTTTACGAGTGAGTGTGTGAATATACCGCACGAGAAAACAGCAGTTTATTGTGGTTCTTTCCAACTTCTTACAGATAAATCAGATATAATGTTCCGGTAAAATGTAATGTTAAACACCAAAGTGAGATTTGTACAGAGAGCAACACAAAGCTAAAACTAGACTTAAAATAATGAGTTGAAATAATTAGAATATCCACTTTGATTATACTTTAAACTTTTAAGGCAATCAAAGCAATTGAACTTAAGGTTTTTAAGTTGAAGTGGTGGATTTATTTTTATATTGTGTGTGTGGTCTATTAACACCTTCACTCTTAAACATAGCTGTAGTTACAACTTAAATCATCTTGACATTTTCGTTTGTGTGAAGTTGTTACACTGAAAACTTAGAAAAGTTACTTGAAAATGCATAAACAATTTAAGCTGAACTAAATCAAAGCAGTCTGTTAACATGACTAATTGATCAAATCATATTTCTAAGGTGAAAGGTTTGGGACATGTTCTTCCCTTTTGGCAGTTTGATGACCTGCTCTTTAAAGAACGAGTGTTGTCTGTTTTTTTAAAGCTGAAAAGACATGATCCTTCTTCCAGTTCTGACTATTCATGCTGCTTGCCCTTGATCTCTGCCATATTTCTATTCTCTTTCTTCATCCTCTGCTTCATCCCTTGTTCAGTTGGTAGCACATTTCTTTGTTTTCTCTCCTCATGAAAGGGGTTCCTTGTCGAATGTCTGTTGCCTTAAGGCGGCAATCCACCTTAAATGACACCTTAAAAAACTATAAATGACATTGTTTTGCGTGTGTCCACATATGTTTTTATTTATGGACAGAGAAACCCTTTAATCTCAGAAAGGGGACACTTTCAAATTGCAAGGAGATGTGTACATAAATAGTCACTAGTCGTGTCAGACTTTGGTCCTGCAGATTTTTGCGTCCTTAATACATTTGTCATCTAATGAGAGAGGCCTTAACGAGTTGGGTTTGATGCACGGGAAGATAGAAAAGTGGAAATTTCGCTCGACTGTATTTGGTGTGTCTGTTTTTAATGTCTGAGACCTGCCTTATCTGAGAATGTTAAAATAATAAATGTTACTTTGTCATTAAAACGATAAATTATCGCTGTACATCATGCTTCCTTTCTGCCCGAGTTTTGATTCAGTGCTGTATTTATAAATCAGTTGCACAGATTTTTATTCAGATCATTTTTATGTCCTACCTGTTCACTGTTACATCCAATACGTTGCATTAAAGGTGCGCTAAGAATAAAACAAGTTCTGTTCTTTGTAATGTCAGTATTTGGGATTTTAAAGATGGATAATAAATAGAGGATCAAATCAATAATAAAAATGCAAATAAAACATTTGCCTGATTGTGACTGACAGAAAACTAGCGGGGTAGTGTAACGGTTAGGGTGTACACCCTGTGTGTGGAAGGTCGCCGGTTTAAATCCTGGTATGACTGAGGTACTCATCAGCTTGGTACCGTTCCCAAGCACTGCTCCCCGGGTGCTGCCCATGTCAGCTGCCCACTGCTCCTTCACGGCAGAGTTCACATTTCGTTGTGGTGCACTGTGCTGTGCTGTGGTGTGTTCACAATGACAATCACTCACGTTTAATTACGAAAAGAGGAACGAGAACGTGAGGTCCAGTAGGGGGCGGTGAAGCGCCACCGCTATCATTAAAGAGGACCGAAGAAGTGTAAATTCACGGTGTAATTTAAAGTGATGTACAGTACACTAGGTTTCCTCCAGGGGCAATGGCGAGCGAGTCCAAAACAAATGGAAGTAAGCGGACCACCTACGCGTCCACATTTTCCTATTTGAAATATTTCAGAACTTTTGAGTCTTATAGTACACGAATTATATCTGTTGCCCAGTCCCCAAAACCTTAAAAAGCATTGACTATTAAATTAGACTGTTAACCGCTGACATTAAACTAGGTCAAATCTTTGTACTAGTGTAATGGTTTTTCAAGAATGACGTTTGTTAGAGGCAATGATAGTGCAAGGACCGTTATATTAAAAAAAAAAAAAAAAGTATGACAATTGAGAAAGTATTTGTATGGTTTGTGAAAAATTTAATGGCAAATTGTAACTATGTAAGAATATTTGTGGCGGTAGCGTTAAAGTTTAATAATAGTGAATGCAAGGACCTTTATGCTTTTTTAATCGTATCTTTGTCAGAACTATTTGGGCAACATTTTAAAAAGTCGACAGAAACTATATGGTATTTAAAATGCTGATTAAAAGTATTTAAAAAAAAAAGCGAAAAACGAAAAATCTTGGCAGCAGTGCGTACAGTATTGTCAAATCATGTTTGGCGCACCCACTAACGGTAATTTACATCCCGGAAGTAATTTCAGAGTGTCGGTTCTATGTCCAGTAGTTCTTTGTCATAGTTTCCTACTGTAGACTCAAAACGTGCTTTTAGTTTATAACATTTAAGCTTATATATATACATAAATCTACACACTATGTCAGTAATTTTAATAATTCTGCATTTATCACTGCTACACGCGCAAAACTTACATTTAGCTTCATGTTAGTTGACGACGTGTGGGGGATTACACACAGTTTGGCGTTACATTTAGTCTCATTTTGATTTCTGAAACGTCCAGAAATGTTTGCGGAGCTCAATAGCATCCTGAACAGCAGCCCGGACTCTTTTAAAGAAGTATATACTTTTGTTCGTGTGCCTCATCCATATCTATATAACTTGCTCTTTATAAGAGTATCCAAGTCTTTATTTTAACTTCTGTGTGATTTTTTAGGGAGAATTTGTACTGCTTTCTGATCGAAAGGCGGACGCTTCTTTTCTTATTCATCATTATCTGAGCTTCTATTTGCGGGGTAAGTCCGCGTAACCTTCAGAATGATAATTACAAATAATCTGAGCTTATTTGGCTTTGGTCAGTTTTTTGACACAGTAAAGTGTAATAATATTACTTTCCCCTGTAACGAGTAGTGCAAGGGATTACAATTTCCAAAACAGTAATTTTACTGTTATTAAGGCAGCTAACACTGTATTACCATATTGGGGCAGTACCGTCCCAAAAACTCTACGATGACAAGGGATCATTGAAGGAAACTAGAAGTATTGTCATTTATTTAGGTTTGTATCCAGCAAAGGTTCAAAGAACATGATGTAACCATTGTCCTGTGAGCGAAACATCTTCAAGAGAGGAAAATACAGTCAAAAGAGCATTCATTTCTCCAGTAGCCCAGATCTCCATAACACAGATTTGCCGTTTGCTTTCCTTACATACTTTGCCCACCTCTCATGACATCACAAGTTCTTGGTCCCACCCAAGATTCATTGCCAGTTCGGAGACAATTTTGTGACACTGGCACCAGTGGAAAAAAAGTTGCACCGGTTCCAAATGGGGAATTAAAATGGTCAAAATTGCACCAAAACCAGTTCAAATGAACCCTAATCATTCCCCAACTGCACCTTTTCCCTCCCCAGCTCGCTGCAAAGTGTGTTTTTTGGGACTGGTGCAGTCGTTCAGTCACTACAGTGCGGTCAGTCAGCGGCTGGTAAGTTCTGATATCACAACTCTGAATTTCCCTGGCGAAGTGTGCGTTACTTATGGATTGTGTGATGGCAGGGGGTGAACCTATCCCAGGCCAGGGAGAAAGGGCAGCTGGTGTTTCTGGAAGGACTGAAGGCTTCTCCTGCCGTCCTGCTTGGTCAAGACACCAAAGACGAGAGCCGAGCTTTGGATTATCTGAGGTGAGGAGTCTGCATTCCCGCCCCGGTGTAGTACCCAGGTCATTCCTGCAATGGTGCAAAATAAAAAAATCATCTTACAAATGAGGAATTAAACAGATAACATTAAAGAAATTTTACCAGAAATTAAACTAAAGACAAATTACAAATGCATAAAAGTACATATGCAAAATATTTTCATAAATAAAGATTTATACTACAGTTTAGGAGCCAGCAATTGATATGAGACAATATTTTATGCTGAGTCCAAAGGCATGCAATATTGGTTAACTGGCCACTCTAAATTGGCCCCGATGGGTGTGAATGATTGAGAATCACCTCCATTCCATATCAAAACACAAAAAGCAGCTAAAATATCATCTGATATTTTTATTTGTGAACTCAACGAGACACTGAAATGAAAAACAATCTTCTCCCTAATAATGGAACTTACACAATGTATGATATCTTCTCTTTGGATTGATGCTATGGGCTCGCTGATCATTGAATCGACGTGTAAGTGAAGATCAATGTTTTGTTACCATCCTGTTACTGAATTGTGTAACCTGTATTCCAGGTCTCCACATCCTGAGCTGAGAGGCCTCTTTGAGTTTGTTTTGGGGGCGCTGGGTGAGAGTCAGGGGAGTGAGGGTGAGGAGTGGGGTCCCCCAGTGCTGTTGGTGGACGATCTGAGTGTGCTGCTGAGTTTGGGGGTCAGGGTTGGAGCCGTGCTGGATTTTACCCACTATTGCCAGGCAACCGTCTGCTGCCAGCTGCAGGTATGTTGGTACAGGGGCATTAGTGGTGAAGCACTTGGGTGCGAACTGAGAATCACTATTAAGATAATTCTCATATGCAATATTTTACAGTGTTCATTTACACCTGTACAGCCATGGTAGGCAACTGATTTCTTGAGGTAAGATGGTTATCCAAATCCATGGTAGAGCAATAAGAGCAAAATGATGGAAAAGCGAGATGAACAGCGTGAAAGTCCTGGGTTTGATCCCTGGGTCAGCTGTAGGGCCTTTCTGTGCAGAGTTTGTATGCTCTCCCTGAGTTTTTTCCAGGTGCTCCGATTTCCTCCTGCAGTCCAAAAGCATGCAATATAGGTTCATTATTATGGGTTCACCCACATTGCACCCATAGTTCCCGGGAGAGACTCCCTCCGTGACCCTGGTTGGGATTAAACTGTTCAGATAATGAATGAATGAATGAACTGTGGCTGTAGACTTAACTGTATGAGGAAATAAATGTCCATTTATTTAATTTACCAACAATTAATACAGAAAAAGAGAGTTCAGATAAACAGATACTAAAAAAGTATTTTCTGAGATTGAGCTGGTCTGAGATACCATATGAAGTCACACATCTCTAAAGCTGCCTTTTTCTGGAAAGGTAAATTTCTAGAAAGGCAAATTTCTCAGGGATTTTTTTTCTTAGTTTAGTTTATTATTGTTTAGTTTCAAAAACATTTTTATTATATTTTATTTTAAAGCCTTATGGAAATGGAAATTTATTTGATTTTAAGTCAGTAGAAATTGAAAACCCGGAAGATGGGATTCGCGATCTGAGATTGTGGACGTTTGTATCATGGTTTTCGGTCATTTTTAAAACCTTCACCCTCCTATTTAAGTGTTACTATTCTGTAATCATTTCTGTGGTCGATGTCCAGGGCTGTGTTGTAGCGCTGGTGCGATGTGACAGTGAGGAGTGGGATGAAGAGGAGGACGGGCCCGGCCAGCTCCTGCGAGGCCTCAAGCACCAGTGCAGCCTGGCTCTGTGTGTGGAAGGGCTTCCCACTGGATACTGCAAGGACATACACGGACAGGTGGGGACTTCAGAACCTCTTACTGACATAATCTTGCACATGACAATTATTTTGATGATTTTGAAATGTTCAATTAATTGTGATATTACTTAGAAGTCATATTGCCCCATGCTAATGTCGAGGCATTGTAATGAAATTCTTTCTTTCAGCAGTGGTTATGATTTTCTATCTTCACCTTTAGAAGAATGTAGAGATCCAGGTCTAGCAATTATTGATCATACCCTGGCCAAAGTCTTGATTTAACTATTAGAAACCACAAAGTAAATCATATTTCAAAGAATATATGAGAATATATGACTGCTCAAATACATATTTTATCGTTTTAGCCACAGTTCTTTCATCTCCATCAAAATATAAAATATAAATGTGGATCTCATTATTGTTTCACTAAGGTAATTGATCTTGTAAAATTAGACTGACTGAATGTTGACTCTGACATTCCCCCTCTTGAATTATGGATTAGGACATTCAGTATTTCTTGATCTCTTTCAGGTTGAGATTTGGTGGCGAGGAAGAGGGGATGCCGTCCAGAGCCAGCGAAAAATATTTCAATATAAAGTTCATGATAAGGGAGCATCCTTCTTTGCTCCAGGGACATCCAGCGCTGTTCTCTAATGGTTTTTACCCTCAAAACAGTGATCCCTAGTGGTTACTTCTGTTTCTCATCTATCACTCAGTCTTACTGAGGTCGTTAGTAATGTTTGTGTATACAATGTACAGTATGGATCTAATACAGTTGGTTGTATTCTGAAAAAAATGCATTGTTATGTTTTTCGATTTGCATAATAAATTCTTTTTAATTATGAGTTTTGTACCTCCATTATTCAAAGACATTGTTAAAAACTTTTGTCTCTGCTTTTCATCAATTTGTTGACCTTTTTCAGCATTAACATGACGTAATAAAACAGATTACATATGATTGTGCGCTCAAGAGAATATCGTTTCGACAACGTTTCAGCCCACTTCACATATTCACTGTCATTGTATATATATGTGTGTATATATATATATATATATATATATATATATATATATATATATATATGTAATGTATTTTAATGTAAATTTAATAGAGATGCAACTGGTAACTTTATGGCTACCTATCATATTTCTCAGTGATAAATATAAAAGGAATCAGGTGAACATTGTCTATCTTTGTTCATCCATTACCTCAACGAACTTCATGTCCATGTTTAACTTTGCTGACCTTTGCACATGCCGGCAGTAACCTCTGCAGGTACAAAACAGCGGGGGCCGGTTATACCGGATGGTCCTGCATCCAGTTACACTCAAATTACGATGTTCAAGAGACTGTCCTCAGAGTACCTGCATGACTTGTTTTGTTGTATTGTGCAATACATTTACGATGAGCCAAGCAAAGACAAGCAGGACGGTCTTCTGTCATTGAAACTCCTGGACCTTGGTACTAGGGGTTGACTGTTTATTACTAATCAAGGAGAGTGATAACTGAGATATGTCTTCTGTAAAAATAAAGATTCTTGTCAAAACTTAGGATAGCAAATACTCCAATGCAAAATGTAATTTAAATACCTCTTAATTCTGCAAATTTATCAAGTTGTTAACACAAAAAGGGCAACAAGCTCCCAGTTGCCAAGTAAAAGTAGAATTTGTAAAGTGAAATTGCTCCCTGAAGTTATAACTAATTGACTAGGAAAGGTAAAAGTGAACTAGAAATTTGTCTCTCGGCAAATATTCCCAGTTTAGCAGCCCATGGTTGTGGTACAAAAAGCAGAGATGCGGCTGTGTAAGAGCCAATGTATCATATTTTTATATTTATTTTATCAGTTAAAAAAGACAAATAATGATAACCATAAAATGCTAAATATTGTAGATAATTGATCATTCTCTAGTCTGTACTAAATGTTTGGGAAGGGCTCTGCAGAAACCATCAGCCCCATTTAGGAAGTGTGGGAATTTCAGTGAGTGAGGGAGTGAGTGATTATTCATCATTGTGAACTCACCGTAGCACATAGTGCACCACAAGGAAATGTGACCTCGGCATTTGACCCATCTGTGAAGGAGCAGTGGGTCGCTTTTTTGGCAGCAACCGGGGACCAGTGCTTGGTACCTTGCTCATGAGTAACTCAGTGATACCCATATCAGTCCAGGACTTAAACTGGTGACTTGCCGATCACAACTCACTATACGTTAGGCTACCAACTACCCCAAGTTTCACCCTAAACTTATGTGTTTGGTTTAGTTTTATTTCTTGACCTGCTGACTGTTTGTAAAAAAAATTGGAGAAAAGAGGTGCTGTGAGTCTGACACAGGACCTCTTTACTGACCTGCTTTCTGAGCAGTTAATGTGGTCTAGTAGGTCTATGCAATTACTTGAAAACCAACATCTTTTTGTAAGATATGCAGTCTTTCAATAGAAAAAACAATCCCTAGGTTTACATTACAGACCTTATCATTGAACTGTGGGGGCAGAAACATAGGAGAAAAACAAAATAATTGTTAATTAATCATAATCATGGTAAAATGTTCAATTAATCATGATATTTGAAGTGATATCACCCAGCCCTATTTAGGCAGTGTAGATAAGACGTCTTCATGTTCAAATGTTCCTTTGCAGGGCCATTTCTTGAACCCAGAGCTCATGAAGAGCCTGGTATTAACCTTTCCTTTAAATAACGCAAAGGGTGCCATTATTTCCTGGGACTGGAGCTTGGCAGTCACCGTAGCGCTGTCCGTTATAAACTGGCACAGCCTTACTGTGCACATTTTCAGATGTTGTGTACATCACAAAGATTCCACTTTTGGCCTATTTTTGTGCGTTCATTTACAGACAAGACAAGCTGGGCGTTGTGTCGTAAAGGGTAAAGAAACGAGGGATGGAGTCCGACCGGAAGGTCTTGCTCTGACTGAGTCACGTTTTGTTCTTTTCCGAGCGGCTCAATCCTGGATTAGCTCACTGACTGAGAGGTGTTGGACCGCTTCCAGGTCTACTGCCTCTCTGTGACCTAGTGCAATGATTTATTGTGGATTTGTTTGAGGTTTTCTTTTGTATTCATGCATTTTGCAGATTTAAAAAAGAATGCTTTGTTCCAGCCCAGAGTGCCTGACGTAGTTAGTTATAATTTTAGTTTATAATTTTGAATTTCTTAAAGTGAGATATCCTGTGAGATGTCTCACTGTGCACATTTCTGGGCCATAATTGAACATATATTAATAAAAATGAGTGGATTGGGTGTTTATTGGAGAAAGTGTGTGATTGCTGTGAGGAGAAATAAGTGAAGTGGGAAATAAAGTTGCAATGGGATGAAAAGGTTGACGTGAGGAATGTGACGCAACACAAGTTGATTACACTGCAATCACATGTAGCAGTATAGGGAGCAGTTGGTAGTGTAACGGTTAGGGAGTTGTGATCAGAAGGTAGCCCGTTGAAGTCCCGGTAAAGGTACCAATGAGGTACTCATTAACAAGCACTGCTTTCCGGCTGCTGCCCATGTCATCTGCCCACTGCGCCTTCACGGATGGGTCAGATACAGAGGTTAGATTTCATTGTGGTACACTGTGTGCTGTGCTGTGCTCACTATGACAAATACTCACAGCAAATAAATAGAAAAGGAAAATTCTATTGATCGATTAATTGAGTAGTCAGATAACACACGCTTTTGCTATTTTAAATAGTAATTATAAATATACAACAGAAAATAAACAACTATGTTAAAATCTCATTATTATTTTAATATCCAAATATTATGTCAAATTGAAGCCCATGAGCTGATTACTATGAAGTGCATTTTAGGTGCCATACTTCATTTTGGTTTTTAAAACAAATCATGTTCTGAAGTGAAAAATTTACCTTTATCAAAGGCATTACATGTTGCAAAAAATGCTGTTGTGCAACAGGAACAATCATCTGTTTCAAACACAGAGAGACCTTTGTACATATAAAGAACAAAAAATGTTTTAATTTAAAGAATTTGCTTTGAGAGGTTTTTTTTGTTAATTGAGTAAATCAAGTTTAATTGATGAATCATTTAAGCTCTAATTTACACCTAACATTTTCGTCACTTGACTCCTCATCTGTCTTATTGTGTTCATTACACGTCTTTCTCGTTTATTTTGACTCTCCTTCCAGCAGCGTGTGGAGGCTCCACCTGGGCTTGTCGTGCTGTTTTGGTTGGTGGTGAATGTGTGTGTGTTTGTGTGTGTGTGGAGTATTTATAGATCTGTGTGAAAGGCAGAGGCTCAGGAGGTTTGGTCTGGGAGGGAAGACGCTCAGTCTCTAGAGATAATCGTTGTCTGTTCTCGCCGTTTACTGTTTAAACAGCAGAATCAGCAAGGATCTGCTTTTCATCAGTTTAAAGACACTTTTCCCTTAAATATACCCACCAAAATACCTTTAGAAGAGCTGCATGATTCTGGAAAAAATGTGACTCATGATTTTCTTGATAAGGATCACAACTTTGTGCACAATGTTTTTAACAAATTGAAATGTTTACTGCACTCATTAACTTTGACAAAAGAAAAGATCAGTCAGTTAGTGTAAGAAAAATAGTGTGATTTCTTTAGAACATATCATATCTATATATATATAAATTGTGATATAGTCTCTCTTTCTGGGAGAGAGCTACATTTCTGCGTAATCCCAACTGCGGCCGTGGGGGGGACCGGAGCCTATTCCGGGAACTTATGGGCGCAAGGCGGGGAACAACCCTGGGAAGACGCCAGAACACTGCAGGGCACACACAATCACACTCACATGCACACCTTACAGGGCCAATTTAGAGTCACCAATTAACCTATGTTGCATGCTTTTGGACAGTGGGAGGAAACCGGAGCACCCGGAGGAAACCCACTCGAACACGGGGAGAGCACTCAAGACAAGGTAATAGTAAAAATCGTGTCTAAGTTTATTTTGGTGAACAGTACAAGGGACAAGGAGTGGAGGAGTGAAAAGCGCTAAAGCAAAGAACTTAATCAAGCGTACAACTAGTCTGCTCTAAAACACTAGAATGACAGGCTAGCTACCTATACTGAATGTCCCTTAAAACATACAAGGTTTGGCGCCTGCCTGCTACGGTGCTTCCCTACGTGCATAAATGCTAAGCACCGCCCCAATCCGACAGCTGATTCACTGATGCCACCGTCAGTCTTCATTATCACCGGAGTTAAACAAAAACCCCTGGATGGGCAGGAGAATGAGCGTTCTGTTTTGAGAGGGCAGAGAAGCCAAACTCAGAAGTGACATACATGCGGTGTGTTTAACATTAATGTGAGGATTTGTACTGAATTTTCACGCTGTGGTCATTTACTACATCGCACATGGAACAAGCCCACCCACCTACCTCTAGAAGAATCGTCATTTTGAAATGAGATCGCAAGTAGGTGTGAATAGAGATCGCGATTTTTACTTAAATGTAAATGTAAGTGTTCATTGCTGACAAATAATTGTACCTTTATGAGCAAATAATCGTCATATTTTTCGGGTCAGAATTTCTGAACAATAAGTAGGTTGTTTCACGATGCTGCGGTTGTATCAGTGTTCAGTTTTGACCATCATCTACAGTATATCAAGTAATAAGAAGTCGCGATACTGTGGCTTCACTGCCGTCTCTTCTCGCTGCTTCAGTTAATCTCTGATTGCCTATGTCTATGCCTTGTTGTCACTCACGCCACGCTCACACACGAGAAGGAGAAGAGGAGAGAGGAGATTTCCAGCCGAGCTTGGTGTTTGTAAAATGAAAAAAATTGACAGAGATTTACTTTTTTTTGCATATTGGTTCCAAATATCAGTTATCAGCCCCGTTAACTAGCAGTAATGAATATCAATATCAGCCTTGAAAAACCAATATAGGTCGACCTCTAGTTGGTGTAGTACAGATTTCATGTTGAGTTTGATTCCTCCTACACCAAGTTTGTATCTTGTGTATGATGGCATGCCTCCAGTTCCCAATATCTTTGTCTTTTCCTGGCTTTGGTAATTTTTTATGGCATGGCACTTGGCTGTTCTATGATCTAGATAAAGAGCCTACTTGTATTGTTATTGCAGTAGACTCATCAACGCCTTTTTCTCCCAGTCAGTGGGTCAGTGTTTATTTCATTTTTAATGTGCCGGCTGGTTGCGTATGCAGAGGTAATATAATATGAGGCAATGCCGTGATGTGACCTAATTATGGCGGTATAATTTGTGTTTGTGTATACATAGTATATATAATTTGAGTTAAATTATTATAGGGATTAAGCGGTTCAGAGAATGAATGAATGAATGAATGAATGAATGAGATTAGAATAACAATAATAGTGTTTAAGAGAGAAAGGATGACTAAATTAGTAAGAACTAAAAATGAATTTAAGAAGAGAAAACAGGGATGCACCGAAAGCCATGGTAATGCGAAGTTTTCTGCTTCTGTAATGAAAGTTTCACATTATGTTTGAAAGTTATTTCCCAATATTTTTTCCTGTCATCAAGCTCTGAAGAGTCTTTAGTGTAGTCACATCTGACTGTGTGGTTCTTGTCGGTGTGTCAGTTTTTATTTCATTTTTATTGTCGCACAAAGGGAGGTCATTTCTGGTGAGATAACAATACCAATGACACCTGTAATAACGGCTGTATAATTTGTGGTTTATGGGCATGTTTAGGTATGATATGGTTTACTTAGCGCACTCTCTTTTTAATCAGGTCCCTGGATGCCCCCCGGTGGCCACGCCCAGTCGGAGTCGGCCCACGAGAGCCCAATGGCTGCCAGCTGACGCCACCCCCCAGGATGACGGTCAGAGAGCGGCTCCGCCAGAACATCTCGGCCGCCTTCTACCGGCATGGCCTGCTCTGCGCCTCCTATCCGGTTCCCATCATCCTCTTCACCTCCGCCAGCATCCTCACCTGCTGGTGAGTCGAGACGTCCAACGCTCACAATGAGCAAATTACAAGCGGAAATAAATCTTAAGTAGCAAAGCGAAGGTTAGGTTATTACAGTGGTTTGGTTACAGCGGTAAGACAGATAAGGCATTGAAAAGAGTGGTAGTCTCTCAGCTACAGCTTCATTATAGTTTTTTTCCCGCTGGTGGCTCTTGAAATTTTAAAGTCTTTTTCTTTCAAAAATAGTCTCATCTACAAAATGAAGGGGCCTGCAGACAAATGTTTCGGAACCACTGGATTATTATTCTCCTCGGTGATCTGAACATTTTAAGCCCGCATTCCTCAGTCTCAATCCTTGCAGACCATCGCTCTACACAGATTTGGTATTTTCTGCACTGCCACACGCTGATCCTACGTTGCTAATTAGCTAGTCAGTAGCATCAGCTGTGCTGTCGTTTCGGGAAACTCGAATCTGTGCAGAGCGGTGGTCCGTGAGGACTGGGATTGGGAAATACTGGCTTAAAATGTTCAACCCGGGGGGCATCCAGGGACCTGATCAAGCCATGGACAGTGTGTCTACAACAACCTGTGGCAGGTCCTAAGTGCCAAGAAAGTGGGGAAGCAAAGGAAGTGGCCAGCAATTCCTAGAGATGTTGCATGATTGCTGTGTACTAGAGCTGGGCGGTATGACAAAAAATCTTTATCACAGTATTTTTCAAAATGAGATCGATTTCATGGTATACAATGTACTTTTTAACGGTAGTTTTTGAAAAAAAAAAAACATTTTGTTTTATTTATTTATTTTTTTAAGTATGACTGGGTGTTTACCACATTTTTATGGATGAAATGAATTATCACATCTGACTGAACTTGCTTTTGGTTTTTCAAAAGTGATACCTGAAGATCTGGAAGCTGACCATAGATTCATTCTCTAAGACATGTTTTTGGCAAAACTATCCTTTTCACAACATATTTTCAAGCCTCCAAAGAATGTGACACGCAGCATGCGTGTTCGCATCGCAAAAAATGGCATTTACTTCTGTTTTCGTGTACAGAATATCCCACAAGTACGTTCACATACAGAGGGATCAAGTCTCGTCTTGATCGCACTACTGAAAACGTTGTGCATCTTCATTAATAAGCGTCTGTGTGAAACACAAGCAGTGCATGCTCTAGCGAGTGAAATGAATTAAACGAAGCTTCGATTCTAGAAAAATTGCAAAAATACTTGAATAACTGTTTCAGCTCTACGTGTATCTCATTATTTTCAACTCCAGCATCAGTTACGTATATCTTCAGTTTCTGAACTTTCACGGTCCATGTTTAGTGGTGCAGCAGTGAAAAGGTTCCCCCCTTAAACAGTTTCCAGCTGCACCACTTTCTGAACGTTGTTTAGGCTATTTATACTGGTATTGCGGTATGGGAAACAATTATATCATAACAATAATAAAAAACGGTTTTCGGTATGAACCGGTATACCGCCCAGTGGAAAGGTGTGAATAGGTGAGAAAGGCAAAACAAAGAAATATAAAGTAAACTGTTGAAGGAGAGTTTAATCTCCCAAAAACTGAGTACAAAAGTGAACAAGAGAAGTGAAGTCACCAGCTTGAAACATTTCCCCCAAAAATGCCTTCTACAGTGGGAAAATGGATCAGATCAGGATCACGTCTAGAGATTTCGCACAAACAAGTGGAATTAAGTTGTGACCAGGTTTTGTGGTACCATCCAAGACGAAAGAATGGGGGGAAAATAGAGGATTGCACACAAGAAAGTTGTTGGTCAGGAGTGTGAACAACAGTGGGCTGAGAACGCAGCCCTGAGGAGCTCCTGTGCTCAGTCTGATGGTGCTGGAGATGAGGCCTCTCTGACAGGAAATCCAGTATCCAGTTGCAGAGGGAGGTGCTCAGTCCCAACTCGCTCAGTTTCACACACAGTTTTTAGGAATGATGGTGTCGAATGCCGAACTGAAGTCCATGAACAGCAGTCTAACATAAGTGTCGTTCTTGTCCAGGTGAGAGGAAAAGGTGAAGTGCAGGTGCAGTTTATTTGTTAAAAACATCTTTTTTTGTGGCACCGGCCCTTTTTTACACTGTTTTACAAAATTGCCGTAAACAGTGTATTTTGCTACACCACAAAATAAACCATAGAGTGTAATATCTGAAATATCTTATATCGCTCTACACTGGAGTGTAAGAACAGATAGGCAAGGTAAATCGGAAAACATGTGTCCAAAAAGTGGAAAGAAGAAAAAGCAATGAAGAGAACAAGGTGATTAGTGTTTCACCAAGTGAAAAACGAATTCAGCAAGGCGAGAAAGTCCCTCTGTGTCTGTCCTTCTCAGCTGAATCGGATTCCTCCTCTCTAAAGCCACCGGCGGTGTTGGGAGAATAGAGAGAGTGGAGTTTAAAAGGCTAAACTTTTTGACTCGGGTCTGAGTGTGAGAAAGTGACCTTGTGAAACACAGTCCCATGTGTCCAGCTGCTGGCCATGAGCACAGCCCGCCTTTGTGAAGGTATAGTGACCTTATCCCGAGGGTGCAGTGTCACCCAATGTGGCATCAGGACAGATTAGAGACAGGGAGAGTCCTGAAATTCCAACATTCCACCATCTGGGTCACTGCCATTACTACGCTATAAGCGCTTTCTAATTAACCAATTTCTGTTAATTAATGCTACTTTTTGCAGTGTGTTGGGTTAGCACTTTTGTTAAATCAATAGTGGAAATTATTCAGATCATGCCCATTCCAAAGACACACTGGAAATGACACACCTCTTCTTTTTCTTCTTTTTCTTCTTCTTCTTGTTAGGGGGCCATGCAGTGGAACACTGCGTGGAACCCTATTGGAATCGTGCTGATTTTTTTTTTTTTCCTGCCTTAAAACGCGTTGTGGAGAAAAAAACTGTAAGACCTACAGCTTTGAAATTTGGCAGGTAGGTCCGGTACCCCACCCACTACTCAGGCAAAAAAAATTGCACCAAAATAAGCTATTTTGCGTTTTTCCAAAAAACAGACCCTCGCATCTATTTCTGCCTTATTGGATTTTTCGCTAATTTGCATAATATGAAAAACCAACTTTTACGAACTAGGATTTTTGGATTTTGGATTATCCCTGGATTTTTGTCCAATCTGCATGCAACTGGTATCATTTGAATCCCAAGACATTCTTCTTTAATGATTATCGAGCACATTTTTAATTTAGGTCTTCATATTTCTGTAATATGCAAATAAATGTGGTCGGCTTGGCATAGGACTGCAACACCACACACCGAGTGTCATAGAAATCCGGCTCTGGGTGGGCTACAGCTTTGAAATTTGGCAGGTAGGTCCGGGACCCCACCCTCTACTCAGGCAAAAAAAAATTGCACCACTCTGGCAGTTGGTGGTGCTATAATAAGCTATTTTGCGTTTTGCCTAATAAGTTTTGAACCGTAGCACCCTAGGTAAAAGGATGAAACGTGTCATTTTTCAACATCTGTCCACTTCGATTCGTCAGTCGAATCAAATCGTAATCACTGCTTGCAGTTGTATTTCTTCTTCTTGTTCTTCTTCTACTTCTTCTTGTTCTTCTTCTTCTTCTACTTCTTGTTCTTCTTCTTCTTCTTCAAAAATGGAAGTGTAATTAATTGCAAGGTGACGGTATTAAAACAAATTAGAATTACATTTAGAATATATTTAGAAGAGGTTAAAAGAAAACACCACAAATGTAGTATTATGTGTTGTTTTGGTTGAAAGCTAAACAAATTAAAAAGAGAAAATAGGGATTATTGGAAATGTAAAATAATAATAAATATTAAAAACCAGAGTAAAAAGATTAGTTTTTAAAAGCTTTTTAGAAATTCCGTTTGGCTAATTGAAAAGTCACATTATATTTGAAACTGCAAAGAAATTTTCCAATATTTTCTTTTCTCTTGTCAAGATCTCACGCTCGCTACAAAAAGTGTTGTGTAAAACCTCTCCCCTCTCCTCCAACTATGTGGTTCTTAGAACTGATAGGAACATCCGTGGCGTTTTCTGGGTAGTTGATTCCCCGAAATGTTGAAAGAAGGCGCTGTAATTTCTTACCTCCTATTGGCCAACTGGTCTGAAGAATGTGGTAATTCTGGTCTTAGAGCGAGCGCCACCTCGGTGATCCAACTTCCCACCAAGGTGAAAAATGTCATGTTGCACAAGAGCGGCTCCGGGGCCTCTTCTCCACTCCCGTAACACTACGGCCCCTCACCTTTTTACACTCTTAAACCAAACAGGACGGGGCACATAAGCACCGAAGAGCAGACTCTTCAGACTCATGTTGGACAAACTTGAACTTAACATGAAGACACTAGGCCTCATTCACCAACCGTTCTTAAGCTGAAATTTGTTTTTAAAATTCACTCACACAGTTTTCACTATGATTCTGACATTCACCAATGCTTTCTAAAAAGTGATTTTCTACTGGGTAAGAACGATGAAGAGAACTCTTATGCCTACTTTATTTTAAGTGAGTTATTATTTGTCATGGTGAGCACAGTCAAGTCAAGCACAGCACACTGCACCACATCGCAATGTGACCTCTGCATTTGGCCCATCGATGAAGGAGCAGTGGACAGCTATAAAACAGCACCCGGGGGAGCAGTGCTTGGGGGCAGTACCTTATTCAGGAGTAGCTCAGTGGCTCCTTTACCTGTTCGGGACTTAAACTGCTGACCATCTGATCACAGGGCGATCTCCCAAACCGTTAAGCTGCCAACTGCACCAGTTGCAATAAATGTTAACTTATTGAGTTTGCTCTGTTCTACTGTTGTATTGTTTTATACTAGTTAAATTAGCTATTTACTCCATCTTTATAAAGACAACTTTACGTTATCTGTGTATGCACGGGCCTGCGGTCACATTTGGTGGAACAGTTATCAGGCGGTTGGTTATCAGGTTGTAGATGTGATGATGGAATTGCCATTGAAAACTCAGATTTTGTTTTTAGCTGAATTATGAGTTTCATTTAATTCTGGTGGAGATGATGAAGAATTGGGATGCAAGGGACTGACTGATTATTAAAATTCGATTTTTAGCATTTTTATGTTTATCGATATGAGTCATTTTTATCGATATGGTAAAAGATATTTAAATTAAGTTCTTTGTTGGACTTTTTTTAGTCAAACTTTGGACAGCACATTTTCATTTTACAACAGACATATATTGGTTTGAACTATCGGGTAATCGCCTCTAGCCTGGTCTCTACATCGGTACCAGCTCAAAAAACAGTTCGGTCAACCTGCTTATTGTTGGATTGAGTAAAAATTTTAATTTTCTTGGAGATGGGTGTAACTAGCTAATGCATAAAACCCAGTGACAGGAGCTTGTGTTTGCTCTCTCACACACACACACACACACACAGACACACACGTGTCCTGACACTCCTTTGTTGAGACGTGCGTGGAGAGCGGAGAAAAAGGGTCGAAATGGGCAGTTGTTCTTCCTACACTGAAAATATGTTGATAACCAGGGTCATTTAGGGGTCAGGAATTTCAATCTATGGCTCATTGTTTTTCATCCATCTAACCCTCTTTTTTCTCTCTCTGTCTCTCGTCCTCTTTTCATCCTCTGTTTATCAGGGGCTACCTCCGGGCTGCTAAAGCTGCCTCTGCCAGGAACAGGCCCTGTGGAGTTCACCACCGGAGTGAAGGATTACTCCGTCCCTTCTCATGAGCCTCAGGGGGATGTGGGCGAGCGTCCTGATTGGGTATGGGGGACTCCCCTGAGTTTATCATTTTCCCGCCAGTATGCATTTACTGTAGAAGAATTGTCACTGGACTTTGTTTTACTATGGCATTCTAGAAACAAAGAAAACATTGTGGCAATTGTGGGAAATGTAGTTTTCTACCAGAAAGAGAGAATATATATATATATATATATATATATATATATATATATATATATATATATATATATATATATATATATATATATGTGTGTGTGCGAGTATACATTGCTTTACGCTAATATCTTAATTGTTGCTTTAACTATGTGTGCGTAACTCGCTTTTAAAAAACCTAAAACTAAACATCGCCAAGACACAGTTCAGACTGATTGCGCATACAGCAAGTTAAGCAAGTTGCGTGGGCGTGCACGTTCAGCTAGGCACAAGTTAGCCCCGCTTGTTGCCTCAAAATGAGTGAACAAGCAGCGCCAGATGACGAAACAGCCTCGCTGTATACGTCGTTAGAGTTAATTGCCAGACGTGGTTCATTCTCACTCGCGTGGTAGTGGTTTGGTTTTGAAAAGAGTGATGTTGCCATTTGCGAACTAACCACCGCACAGAATACGACAAGCTTAAGGAGTCACCTGTCCAGGATAAGTCTAAATTGTCCAAGGTACAAGCACAACAACATACTCAGCAAACTTTAGCGGACTCATTCTGCAAGAAAGTGCCTTACGACAAGGAAGTTAGTCATTTCTTTAGTAGTGTTAGTTTGTATAAAACATGTTCACAAATGCTACTTCTGCAGTACTCAGTGGATGTTTACATGTTTACAGCATAGTATAGTACGTTAGATTTGTGTTCTTACTTGCATGCTGCACAGTTCAATCCATAGCCTATAATTGTGATGTTCAGGTATTTTATTCCCTGTTCATTTATAGCTTGTTTACATGAATAGTAGGTGCTCTCATTATAATAGTTTTGTTGGTCTCAGTGCAAATGTTTGTGAACATCCTGTAGACTGTTCAGTTATGTACTATAATACATACTGTAAAAAAGTTGACTGGTGAATTTAATGTTTTTGTTATACTTCAGTTTTAATTAAATAAATAAGAACTGTTTTCCTTAACTGTTTCATTAAGTTACAATTCATTGTTTATTACCAAGACCAAGCTGGATCTTAATAAGACTTACAAACATGTTTAAAGAATGCGAAATATTGTGGAATTATCGTTATCGTCAAAGTCCCAGAAAATATCAAGATAATATTTTTTTTCTAATATCGCACACCCCTGATATAGCAATACAGCGATATTATTTTTAGGCCATGTTGCCCAGCCCTACTTTTTTCATCCTACTTTTTAACATCAATAGCTCATAGTTTCGCAAAAACTATATCTATGAACCTTTATCAAAATGTGCAGTATTTAACGTACTGTACATTCATTCTTTCTCCTCTTTCTTATTTGATCCCTTTGTACTTTCTCCAGGAAGTGTGGTTCCTAATGCTAGTGTATGCTGCCATGTTTATCACACCCACAATGTTATTTTTGATCATTTGATAGTACTGTTTGATAGAATTAGCCTATTAGTAATTCTTTCCTCCACTCTGCTGCAGTACCGAGGTCCCCCTGTGGCCTACATCCAGCAGGTGTTGGTGAAGGCGGCTGTGTCGCCGTGGGACAGCAGTCTGGTGCCTGTCGACGTCTTCCGCTCGCCTCTCGGACGAGTCTTCAGCCTCCTGGAGGAGATACGTAACCATGTTTACACCGACAGGTGAGTGAGTGACTGTTACTAGACCCCTGCTTCACAAGCCTCGCCACATTTCGTTGTGATGCACAGTGCGCTGCGTTGCGGTGGGCGATGTTCACAGTGACAATTAATCACTCACATGACGGTGTGTCAGTAAAGTAAGTTTAAAAAAATGGTTTTGGAGTGTTTTATTCAATACAACAGCCCTGAAATGGAAAAATCCCTGGAAAAAAACCCACTAGGGCTCAATATTTTCTTAAGTTTCTTCTTAAAGTTGTTCGTAGAACAGTTAAATAGTCAACTTTTATACAACTGTAGAAAAGAGGAAAACCCAATAAGCTCATGTTTGAAACCAACAGGGATGTAGTATAATTTGCTCTTCAGTGTTTGTGGATTCTGTCCTTACTCGGACTCTGACATTCAAACTGACTTAAATGGGCTTCAAGAGCATATTTCTTCTTAAGCGCTGTTGGTGAATGAAGCCCCTTGTTTACAAACATTTTAAGAGAAAGGACTAAATGGCCTATGTCTGTGGACTGATTTAATCGAATACCACATGGTCACAAGTACAGCCATAGCAGCCATGTTGTTCCCAGTGAAAGCTCCCCCTAATACAGAGCAGTAAAGGTCGGAGGACTCCAGAGCAACTGTAGTGTGAACAGGACTGTAAAACCACTGAGGCCCAGTCTGAGCTAAAGTGGACCAGAAAGATAATGGAGTCCCCTTTCAAATGACCTCACATTGTGAGACACAAAACGATTTTGAGTCCCTTTTCAGTTGCTCCACTTTTTGGACCACTTCTAGAGGACTGGGTTTGGTGTCGTTGAACAGATCTTATGTGAAAACTTCCTTAAATGTTCCTCGTCCTAATCCTCTCTCCCTATCTGCAGGAGTCTGGAGACGCTGTGCCTGCAGGTGACCGAGCTGTTGCCGGGGTTACGCCGAATGCAGTCCGTACTCCCCGAACATGGCTGCCTGCTGGTCTCCCCCGGGAACTACTGGCAGAATCAACGCGACCGCTTTGACTCAGACCCAGACATCCTGAAGACGGTGCACCAGCATGAGCCCAAGGGGATCCATACCTCTGCCACTCTGAAGGGTGAGAGAGAGAGAGAGAGAGAGAGAGGGAAGAGTGTTCCTTTGTGTTCGGCAGTGTGATCTTCAGCGGCAAAGGATTAATTGTGTGTGTGTGTTTGTGTTGCAGACCTGCTGTTTGGCGTCCCGGGGAAGAACACAGGGGTGAGTCTGTACAGCAGGAAGAGGGTTGTCACCTACACCATCACCATCGCTCTCAGCTCTTATGACTCCAGGTCAGCCTGTATGTCTTAACAGAAGTGTGTGTGTGTGTGTGTGTTTGGCAATATCTTGTTGTGATGCGCGATAATATTAGAATCGTGTCAGAATCGGCCGATAATAGCTTTTCAAGTCATCGTCATCGGGCCGATGCTTAAATTTGCCCGATATTTTCAGCCGTTATTTTATCTCGCATTTATTGTGTCGGAAAGGTAGCGCTTGTGCCGGACATGTTCAAAGTCGAGGTCAAATTTATATACGGCCTGCACCTTCTTGAAATGTATGTACGTTATTTGTGGCAAAATTCGGAGTACTCAGTGGAACGTTTGCGAGCAAAATCTCTTGTTTTTGTGCGCACGGGACTGCACGGGCACAAAAAAAACTTCATTAAATTACGTGTTTATCTTACTTAGTGAATGTGAGCTCGCACATGGGCTGTGTCCCGAGCCGTGCACTACCGCACTTACTAGTATGGTAGGTAGGGCACTCTTCATGCTTTTCTATGCGGTAGTATGCATCTCGAGAAACTTTTTCTTAAAACGCTCAAAATGCTCTGCCCTCGCTAGACTCTGCCAGTTTGTCCAGTTTGCAGCGCCAGTCTACCAGTAATCATGTGTTTTGATTTTGTATGTATGTGGTGGGGAAACAGGTTTGTGGCCAGCCTTCGTGCTCGGCTGAAGCACCTCCACCCCTCTGCCAACTGCACCCTGAGAGAGGACCACATGGTCCATGTCCATTTCAAGGAGGAAATCGGCATTGCGGAGCTCATCCCTCTGGTCACCACCTACATCATTCTTTTTGCCTACATCTACTTCTCCACCCGTGAGATGCTCCTCCTCCTCCTCCTTCTGTACTTTTGTTTTTTTTGTTTATCTGTAAAGTGTCCTTTGCGCATTTGTTATTCAAACTAAAACCAAAACCCCCTAAATTTGTTTTTTTTAGTATAAAAAAAATATATATATACAAGTTGTTTTCAAATTTACTATTTTGTATTCAAATACAAAATGGGAGAAAAACGGAAAAGGCATGTTTCATTTTGGTGACCACTCTTTTTTTTTTCATTGCACATAAGAATGAATAGCTTAGTTTTTTCCTTTGGCACCGAGAGGGTTACTCTTCTTCATCTGATTTTCGTGCTCTTTTTACAGTCTTCTCCTTGTGATGGTCACTTCCAGGCCAATCCGCTTGCATTTGATTAAAAAACAAAATGGGACATGAGTGTGTTTTCTGTTTTTTATGTTTTGCAAAATGACTCATTAACTGGTTCTTTCATTTTGAATTTGGAAGTGAATAGATATGTATATACAGCTTTGATTTGGAAAAACCAATGAACAAATGATGAACAAATGCCAGTGAATGAAAACTACTATGTGGATTGTAGTTTGTAATGCTGATCTAATC
The DNA here is from genome assembly GCA_032718565.1 of Distichodus sexfasciatus. NCBI lineage: Eukaryota > Metazoa > Chordata > Actinopteri > Characiformes > Distichodontidae > Distichodus > Distichodus sexfasciatus. The sequence continues at coordinate 6,877,819 of JAVGVS010000004.1, forward strand.
AGCCCGAGCTGCTTATATTTACCCTGTCAGATAGAAATTAACTGGATGACTTTGTGTTTTCGTTGTTATTTCAGTATCATTTCCGGGTGTAGTAGGTGGTTGTTTTCTCTCTCTGTCTCGTGTTAACTTCCACCCTCTCCTTCCTCAGGTAAGATTGACATGGTGAAGTCCAAGTGGGGTTTGGCTCTAGCTGCTGTGGTGACAGTGCTCAGCTCCCTGCTCATGTCCGTGGGGCTGTGTACGCTGTTTGGTCTGACGCCTACACTCAATGGAGGGTCAGTACACACAGACAGATACACACATACACACTCCTGCTACAAGTGTTAGTGAACAGGGAGGAGCGGCGTGACCATGAAAACCATCACTGATGAGGTGTTTGGCAGAAATTCTACATTGATTTTCAGTGGACGGACCAATGGGCTTGTTTTTGTGTCCATTATTTTTTTATTTTGAGCCTTTTCTTATTTACTTCCCACGCTTCAGCCCCATTCAGCTGTTGCTAAAATGTTTGATTGACTCGTTAACTCCTGCTTAATTAAAACTTTTAATCCTTTGGCACCCATCCAGCTATAGGATAGTTGTGCCGTTTTACCTTGAGTAATAGGTCTAACAAAATTGGCTGCTGTCAACAGATTATATTTGCACACAAAGAATTCTCCAGGTATGAAACGTCAAGTTATACAAATCCTTCTAGTCTTTTTTGGCTCATTAAACGAGCTAGTTAATTTATTCTGATTGATGTTTACAAGAGAATGAATTTGGATGTATTTGGATTGGCCAACTAATCGATGTAATTGTTGATCCAAAATGTACACTGGTGTATGGTGAGTAATTTAGAATATTAGTAACTTTTTATTGTTTGACTTGTTTGATTTATTCTCTTTTAGTGTTCCATCGTGTATTTGCTCAAGTTCATTCTCTCCTATCCTGGTTGTGACGGTCAGAGTGGGCGGCTGATCTGTAACTAATTATCAGTGGGCCGGTGGCTAGAGAGGGATTCCCCCATTCATAGCCACTCTTGTGGGTGGGGTCATTAGCTAGCAGACCAATCGGCTTTCACCCGCCAGCTTTTGGCCCCAGTGGTGTGAGCCTGAGGCGTCCACTCATACCTATAGTTTCAGCTGGTCAGGACAGAGTCAACACAACCCACACTCACTCACACACACACACACACAGTCAGGCTTGCGTAGTAGTGGGCAAAGGTTTCTGACAAGGTGGCCCAGTTGTGGAACAATAACATTTTAATAAACTTATCAGACATTCTTAGGTGGTGATGTAAGGTCTTATCAGCTTCAAATAAAAGATGACGGCTACCATTTAACTGTAGTAAACCTTATCGTTTTTGTTGTTTGATGATTTAGATTAGGGGTTGACCAATATTTGATCGTTTTTAAGGTTATTGGTATTGATTTTTTTTTTAACCGATATGCCGATTAAAATAAATAGGTTGGTCAGTATCTGATTGATCAGATGTTGTTGGTTTAGCCACTCAATGCTGAAGCCTTGTTGTCACTCACACACAAGCGCAGCGTGAAGCTCTGAGAAGCAGGAGAGTCTCAGCTGAGCTTGGTGTTTGTAAAATTCAAAATTTTGGAATAGATTTTTGGGGGGGGGGGCATATTTGTTCCAAATATCTTTTATCGGCTCCGTTAACTAGCAATAATCGGTATGGATATCGGCCCTGAAAAACCAATATCGGTCGACTTCTACTAGGAAAATGATCAAGTCCTCAGTTCAAAGCTTTAACATATGCTGAAAGGTAGTCATACTGTCTTCTATACTGTGACGCCAAATTTTCATTTTTACAGCAGACATAATCGGAATACAGGTTATCAGTCGCCCTGACTTGTAGTAATCGTTACCTGCCCTGAAAAAGTTCTTTTAGATCACAGTCACATATTCATTTTTCAGTTTCACGCATCATCAGATGACAGTGCAACTCCCTGCACTAATTTTTAGCACCTTTTGGTCATGTCCACGTCATTTCTTTTCTGTTTAGGGAGATCTTCCCCTACCTGGTAGTCGTGATTGGACTTGAGAACGTTCTAGTGCTCACCAAGTCCGTGGTGTCCACCCCTGTTGACCTGGAGGTCAAACTCCGGATCGCTCAGGGTAAGAGACAGGCTTCTGCTTTCAACACTTTATTTTTCATGTTGAGATTGTGCATTAATTATAAATGTTTTACTTAAAATTGTCTAAGCATCATTTGTAAGACCTATAAGACTTAGTGGCACAATCTTATAGGTCTTACTTTCTAAGATCTAACTGTGTCAGTTTAGTGTGTATAAGTGTGTGTGTAAAAGGTGAAAGCTGGTGTGTCAGAGGGTTGTAAAACAATATTTTGCAGTGCTATATTTCACATCCACTATAGACATTAGATAAAAATGCTGAGTTATGGACACAGTCATTTCTTTCCTTTGTAGTTTTAGTTAAAGACTTTTGATAATTGATATTTACAGAGCGACTTACATTTACATCTTATCCAGAGCGACTTACATTTCCTTCCTGGTCAGACATGAGGGTCCTAACCACTAAACCACCACCACGACTCACTATTTGAGGGAAATCCAGTAAATAATCATATAAAGAGCTGTTAAGATAACTTCGAGTAGCATAAACAGCAGGGTGGATCGACTTGAAGTGCTTCTTGATCTTGCTCGTATTCTTCACACTTCATTTGAAGCCACAGCTAAGTCTCTCCATCTTCCATCAGTACACTGCATTTTGTGGTGTGTTCAGCCCAATTCTAAAAAGCGTTTACATAGGTCCGTTGAATGCCTGACAGTCTACCAGTTCACATTTTAGTCCCGGCTCATCTCGTTAACCAAAACAAGTCTGCGTTGACTTACAGCTTTGTTATCAAAGTTCTAGTTTTCGCTCTTAAACGAGTCGTGTTAGTCATGGAGAAATACTTTTGTCATACTTTTCCTTAACGAAATGAACACTTGTTTCTGGCTTGTGGTTTCAGGTCTGAGTAATGAGAGCTGGTCTATCATGAAGAACATGGCCACCGAGCTGGTTATCATTCTGATTGGATACTTCACTTTGGTCCCGGCTATCCAGGTAGATTACACTCACGTGGGCCTTGTTTGCTGGCGACTGTATTGCAGACGGCATAAGCTGCTCTTGTTGGTGTGACGGCTGTTGTCAGTTATTTTTGTACTGACGGCTGCTGTGTGTGTGTGTGGATCCTGCAGGAGTTCTGTCTGTTTGCGGTGGTGGGGCTGGTCTCTGACTTCTTCCTCCAGATGTTCTTCTTCACCACCGTCCTCTCTATCGACATCCGCCGCATGGAGGTGAGAGACAAACCACCCAGACGTCCTGTACAAGTCTGATTAGTGTATTAATATTAGTTACAGTAAATTAGTAACAATAATAGAATTGGTGTGTGCTGAAGAAAAATCAGTTTGGGATTGCCTGAGATGGCGGGTGTTTTGTCGCAGATTTAACGTTAGCATCATAAAACAGACACAGTGCAACGTCTCAGCATTCCCGTCTTAAATGTTTGACTTTCGCATCACACTGATTAAAAAGGGATAGAGCTATCGAGGTTGACCGATACCGATTTTTCAAGGCTGATAATGATGCCAATTTTCAAGGAGAGCGATAATCGATTGTCTGCTGTGGCCTTTAGCGTCTAATCAGTCAGGGCCCATGTAGTTTATTTTTAAATTCATTTATTACAGCCCTAAAAATGGTAAATATCTGATAATGGATAAACCCTAACAGCTAGTACGAATGTATGTATTCTGTCAAACTACAGTAGAGTGTAGCTTTTGATTTGACCTTATTTGTCCCTTTCTTTCTCTCTTACAACCACAGTTGGCTGATTTAAACAGGCGTCTCCCCTCGGAGGCCGGCATCCCCCCACCCAAACCTGGTCCCATTCGGCCACGAGAAACCCCACCTCCGCCCCGCCCGTCCCCCCACACCATCACGCTGCAGCCGCCCGCTTTCCGCAACCTGCGACTGCCCAAAAGGCTCCGTGTCATTTATTTCCTGGCCCGGACTCGCCTGGCGCAGCGCATCATCATGGTGAGTTCATTCTGGTTTTGGTGATGAATATTGATGACAAATTTTTGGATTTAGTTTTTCGCCTGAAAAACAACTGAATGAACAAATGATGCACAGATTATTGTTACCACGCCTCGTTATTCTTTCCCCTTTTAACGTTTGTCTTGTCTTCTACATCAGGTGGGTACAGTGATTTGGATCGGCATCCTGGTCTACACTGACCCAGCGGGTTTGAGGACCTATCTGGCCGCCCAGGTGTCGGAGCAGAGCCCACTCGGGGAGGCAGGGCTCCCTCCCCACCTGGGCGTGGCTCCTGTGTTTCCAGGCGGAGACCCCACCAGCACACTCAGCGTGCTTCCCGCCCCCGAGCCGACCCCATTACCCGAGAACCAATCGCAGGGACATGGAGCTGCCCACCCAGACTCCGCCCCACTGGTCGGACCACAGATTACGTGGGGTTCGGAAGACGAGGAGGTGTGGAGGCGGCTCTCCTTCCGTTACTGGCCCTCGCTTTTTAGCTACTACAACATCACACTGGCCAAGAGGTGAGCTGCCTTAAAAATCCAGAAAGCTGGGCCAAAAATGTGACGTACATACATGCACATGATTATATACTGTACATGCAAACATACTGTATGTTTAAATAAAGGGAATTTAAGTAAGTATTTGTCATTATGAACACACCACAGTGAATCTCAATGAAATGTGACCTCTGCATTTGACCCATCCGTGAAGGGGCAGTGAGCAGCTGACACGGGCAGCGCCCGGAGGCAGTGCTTGGGGACGGTATCTTGCTCTTGAGTACCTGAGTGGTACCTTGCCAGTCCAGAATTCAAACTGGCGACCTTCCACTCACAGGGGGAACTCCCTAACCGTTACACTACCAAATACCCCAAATATATCTATGTAATTATATATGTACTGTATGTAAGTGCATTGATCTGACACCATACAAATTATAACGCCACTTAATATTGAACTGGAGGTTTATTTTTATTAAAAGAGAAGATGAGCTCAGGAATAAACATGTCAAATGATATTGTAGTTCTTAGTTTCTTTCTGAAGTTTGTGATTTGATATGAATGTGTGTTAATGATTTTATTCATGTGATAATGTTTCATGTCAGTCACTTCTGAATTGTATCAAATTTTAATCATACAGTAGACATCTAATCATTGTCCATTGAATCGATATGATGTCATTTATGCTTTATACCCCTTGTGATTATCAGTGTTATTGATATTTTCACAAAAAGTGCTACGATTGTTCTAAACTGTGATCACACACAAGCTGATCGTCTTTTAGTTTTTGGTTGAAAATGATCAACTCTGGACACTTTTATTGTTGCTTAAAAATTAGAATAATAAGATGGCCAGTACCTTATAGAATTATAGGTCTTTTTTCCACTAGAGTTGGGCAGTTAATCTGACTTTCAGAACCTCTAATCGATGTAATCCTGTCCATGTTCATTGCTTAAGTTATTTTTGAACTTCTGTTAATATACTTTAAGAAATTCTGTTCACACTTTTCCCATTGTGTCTTCATGTACTGTCCCCTTAGAACCTTATCACTGTCTGTGTTCTGTGACTTTACCTATCTATCTGTGGGTGTTTCGTTCAGTTATTTTATGATGACAAAGATAAGCACTCTTTCATTGGATTTAATACTTGACAACCCTGTCAATGAACTAGGAGGCCATAAAACACACTAAATAATTGTTCATTAATTGAAATCACAGTAAAATGTTCAGTATTGATATTGATTTGAGATCGTATCGTCCAGGTCTGATGAATACGAAATTTGCTTTACCGAGCCGCCTTGTGGCCGTGAGAGGAAACTGCATTTACTGTACTTTTGACTTTGTGTTTACTGTCTACAGGTACATCAGTATCCTCCCCGTCATCCCCGTCACACTGCTCCTCAGCCCTCAGGAGGCAGTGGAGATGCGCCACCCCCGCGATACCCAGCATGCCCCACACTCCAGCACCAAGACCGCAGAGCTTCAGACCGACCTCACACTCTACAAGTCAGTGCTCATCACTGTCTTTGGGTCAGCGATGGGGTTAGAAATGTCATTCCGGAGAACATAATCCTCTTCCTGATTCTGTAGGGATGTGATGGACTTTATCGCAGTCACTTCTTTTTAAACACGGACAACAGTGAAAATTTGCTCTTCTGTGTTTTAAGTGGAAGGGATTTTTCTGGTGCTTGGGTTAGAATCCTAGTCTGTGAGAGGAGGGGAAGGTTCACAGAGGTCATAGTTTTAAGCTGTGCTGCCTGTATTGACCAAACTATAACAGCCAGGTTACTCCAGAAATGAGAGCTCACTCATTTAGTAAATTAAAGCATCTGCCTTATGTATCGTCTTAATAATAAGAAACCAATACCCAAAATGAGTTTTATTCCAGTTTTCCTTTTCAAAACCAAAAAGAAAAGTCACTTCCTGATTTCCCATTTTAAATAAAACTGATTTTCACTCTTTTTTAGTCTTCTTCCTGTAACGGTCACTGCCGGGTCATGCCACTTGTGTTTGATAAAAATTCCAACTGGAACATTTTTTATTTGAACACAAAATGGGAAATCAAAAAATAACTTTCATTTTGGTTTTGGAAATTAGTATTTAAAAACAAGAAGAACCAAAGATGGTACACGGTTTGTTTTTTGGTAATGCAGCTTTTTGCTGAGAAGGGCTCAGCTAAAAGAGAAACGGCTCGAATGGAATTCTTTATTAAAACACACAAAAGTGGTTTACTTTGCTCCTAAATTAGGAGTGTAAATCACGAGTCTCATCCTATGTAATTATATTGGTTCAACAGCTAGCAATTTAATGTCTACTGATATTACAAAGTCTGGAACCAATGATCAGTATGAGATTTAACAACATCACTTCTATTTATATCAAACCACAAAAACTAATAAAATATTTGACATTTTTATGTTTGAGCTCAACCAGAAATTTCAGTGAAAACCTCTTTTAACAATAGGGACGTTACAATATGATGTCTGATTAAATGTTTCATTTTAAAATAATGCTATGTGCTTGTTGATCACTGAATCTTAAGTTTGTATTGATGTTAATGTATTGTAGAAGAAATCTGTTCCTAAAACCCACTTGGCCAGTTACAAGTCCTCTCACACAGTGGGTCCTTATGTGCGTGTTTGTGTGCGTGTTCAGGGTGGCAGCGTTGGGCCTGTTTGCTGGAGTGCTGCTGGTGTTGCTACTCTTCTGTCTGTATCGTGTGCTCTGTCCTCGCAACTATGGTCAGAACGGAGTGCAGCACGGCCGGCGAAGGAGAGGAGAGCTGCCCTGTGATGAATACGGCTACTCCCCACCCGTCAGCGAGATCTCTCCCCTGCTGCTCAGGGGACACAGCATGGTCAGCACGCATACAAACACACATTCCTCAAACCTATATGAAGGGCTGGGCTATATAACCTCAAATCAGTTTCCCAATTAATCGAACATTTTACCTCGGTTAGGATTAATTAATGAACAGTTGTTTTGTTTTGGGTTTTATTCCTTTTTTGCCCTCATACTTCACTGACTATTAAACCTGGGATATTTTATATTAATAAAAGAGTGCGTATCTTTGTGAGTTTAAAATAACGGAAGGAAACACAAACAGATGTAGTTGGCAGACGAGATGAGCAAGAGTCACATAATGACACTGTAGTTTGTTATTAAGGGGACAGTACATGAACACACACTGGAGAAAGTATTAACAGAATATTTTGATTAATTGCTCAGCACCACCCGTCTGTGATGTTTAGTCATTTCCTCACTTGCAGTGTTATCGCTGTAATCTAAAGATTTCTCTCTCTCTCTCCAGGATATCGAGTGTCTGGCGAGCGATGGGATGTTGTTGGCCAGCTGCTGTTTAGCAGGACAGATCCGTGTGTGGGACGCACAGACTGGTGACTGTCTTACGGTCATACCAAATAAGGGGTAAACACACACATACACACACCTATGCTCTCTCACACACATATACAGTACACACTCGCACACAAGCACGTCAAATGAGGACTGTGTTTTCTCACTTTCATTCTTTTTCTCTTGCTTTCTCTCTCTCTGTTTCTCACCCTCTCACTCCATTGTCCCTTTCCTGGCTCTCTCTTTCTCTCCTCCCTCTGTTCTCGCTGAAGTTTAAGGAGAAGCAGCAGCAGTGGATGCTGGGAGCACCGTGACGGTTGGGACCCTCTGTGCCCGCCGTACGACGCCGACGCCTTCCAGGGTGCTCCCGAGCCCCGATGTGCCCCCGTTGCCTCCAATCCCACCACGCCGCCCGGGCCGGACTCCACCGAGTACCCGCTGCGCCGTCGTGCCGCCGCTGCCGCCCGCCCTACCCTGTTCACCGACCAGCCCGACCTCACCGCGCTCATTGACACCAACTTCGGGGACCTGCCCCCCTCGCAGGCACGCCTGAGCCCTGGCTTTGACTTCGGGGGGCTGGTGGAGAAGGCGTACAAGGAGCACACACTGTCTCCCACCCTGCCCTTCCCCACCTCTCCCACTGCCCCACCGCACAGACGCTGCAGTCTCGGAGACCCGCCTGTGCCGCCAGCCGAGCGCGTGGCTGTGCCCCCACCTCCACCGCCCCCACCGCTCGTCGCCGGAGACTGGGACAGCTCGGTGTGGTCTATGGAGCTCCGGGGCAACCTGATTGCTGCTGGCCGGAGCAGCGGCAAGCTGGAGGTGGGGCTGCCGAGATGTTTTTGCATGAGCGTTGAGACACTTTTGTGTGACTGTGAGGTGCTTTCGTGTGGGATGGAGACATAGCATTGCTCTCACTGTCCTGTGTCAGTCCGCAAGGGCCGGTATCCTGGAGGTTTTCCATCATACATGAGTTCAGAACATTGACACCTTCTCTCAGCTCACTAGGACTGACTCACCAGGTGTGATGGAAATCCACCAGGATACCAGCCTTCCAGGACTAGAACTGAACACCCCTGCTTTAGACGCTCCTTATCTTAACTCATTTCAAAGATTACGTTTAAAGTGAGAGATTATATTAAGAACACAGAGATTATCATTGTGAACACAGCACACAGTACACCACAAAGAAATGTGACCTCTGCGTTTGACCCATCCGAGAGCAGTGGGAAGCTGACATGGGCGGCGCCCAGGGAGCAGTGCTTGTGGACGGTACCTTGCTCATGAATATCTCGCTCGTACCTTTACCGATCCGGAATTCGAATCGGCGACCTTCCGATCAGGGGCCAAACGCCCTAACCGTTAAGCTACCAAGTAAGGGTTGACCAGTTATCAGCCGGGCTGATTAACGGGGGCAGATATTAGGCATTTTGGCGATTATCGGCATCAGTGTTTAATTTTGAGTAATTAAGTAATTACAAGGTGCGCTACTGTGGCTCCACTGCCGTCTCTTCTCTCTGTGCTGTATCAGTGCTGTTTACTCTCGGCTCTGATTGGTTATGTCCCACGAGTAGTAGCCAATCAACGCTGAAGCCTTGTTGTCACTCACAAGTGCAGCGTGAAGCTCCGAGAAGGAGAAGGGGAGATTTTCTCTTTTTTTCATATTGGTTCCAAATATCGGTTATCGGCCCCATTAACTAGCAAAAACCGAAATCAGTCGACCTCTACTACCAAGTGCCCTAAAGTTAGGGTTATGACTGGCGAGGACTGTAAAATTCCAGCACAGTTTCTTTGAATGCTGCATCTTGTCCTAGGTGAAGTTTAATGTGGTGAAGCAGTTTGCTTGTGGCCCATTAAGTATCGCACTCTTTTCTTTCTTCAGCTGTGGGACGCAGTTGAGGGCTCACTGCGGTGCTGCAATGAAGATGGATCTTCGGGCATCACAGCGCTGGCATTCCTCAACAACAGGTATTACACACACACACACTCGGTGGTTTAAGGAGGTCTTCTCAAAACATCTGAATGACGGACTGGACCGTTCTTTCTGTCTGATACACACGGACACACCATCACACACTCATAAGCTTGTTCAGACCCTCCCTCTTGCTCTCCTCCTGCTTGTAGGATTGTGGCAGCTCGTCTGAATGGCTCCCTGGATTTCTTTACAGTGGAGATCAACAAACCCCTGGGTCTGCTGCAGTACCGAGGTGGGACAGACAAACCCACACGCTTTACACACATGTGAACAGGGTTCCCTCGACTCATTAAAAAGTCTTAAAATGTGGGAAATGAAGATCACAAATTGTTAGTTTATAAAATGTAGAGCTATTTTATTAATTCATTCATTAAACTGTTTAATATAAAATGGCTTCATCGCGCTCCTTGATTAGTAATATTTGGTATTGCTCTAAGTGTTTCATTTGCAAACATTACGTATAAGGCTGATAGGAAAATGCTACAGTGATGTGTGGCTGTGTAGCATATTTATATCAGTTGCCTAGATAGTGATGAGCATAATTAATGTGCTTGGACATTTCTGATTGGTTAATGGGATCTTTAGTTCTGTTTGTTGAGGCCTTAAAAAGCATTGGATTAGACATTTGTTTAACACACACTCTTAAGTCCGGTTCAAACCTCAAACGACATCCAAGTGGTTATCTAACAGCAATCTTGGCTCGTAAGAAGAAGGGATGCACATGGCATGGGGCCGGTTTATGGAGCCGATCTGTTCAATTGAGTTGTAGGTGTTCGATGTTTGCACACACACAATTGGTTCTGCATGGGAAGTGGCACTGCGGTAAAACTGGCATATTGTTCGACATTCGTGCTAATTTGTACATACTGATATGACAATGAGCAGAACAAGCAACGCAACACACTACAACCCCAAAAACAAATCATGCGATTATACTAATTTCCAACACCAGCTCTCATCACAATCTCTGTGTTCCTGATGGTTTTAGTGCCGCAGGATTAGGGACCATCACACAATTACACGACTGAGTTTAAACGAATCATTTTTGAGATGTTATTTTAATAATAAATAATTTAGCATATACATATGGGTGTGTAATTATTACATTGTTTTAGTCAGGAAAACAGTATTTAAGTCAAGTATTTCCTTAAGCATAACAAAATAATATCAGTCTCCTCCTCACAGAGAGATACACAACTTATTAATTGAAAACTGGTATCAGATCGGTACTCGGGATCGAGCGATACCCAAAGCATCGTTATCAGAACTGAAAAAGTTAGATCAGTGTATCCCTAATAAGGAGATTTCACACGTAGACCAAATGTCAATTACTGATGCTAAATTTCCAATGCTAAGCCATGGTATAGCCAGGCTGACAGCAGTTAGCATTAGCTGGCAGTTAGTTAGCTATTTGGGGCAGAAATGATAGAAATGGGTTTTATTTCTGTCTTATCAGTCTACTCTCTTATCAGGCTGCAGTCTAAAGAGCTGCATCAGCAATCCAGGAAGTAGACTTATCAACTGACTGTCTGAGGTGTGTGTGTGTGTGTGTGTGTGTTATGTGACCCCCAGCTCGGGGCAGTCTGCCCCCCTCGCCCTGCTACAGCAGTGAGGATGTGATTAGCTGCCAGCTGACCCGCTCAGTGCAGTGCGCCCACCAGAAACCCATCACCGTGCTGCAAGCTGCAGCAGGCAGAGTGGTGACGGGCAGCCAGGATCACACCGTCAGGGTGAGGAAAACACACACACACACACACTAAAGGCTGATTGATTATCGGATTGGTTACGGGCTTCGGTTATTTTGTTTAACTGATGTGCCGATAAAATAAATTAATGTACAAAATTGGCTAGTTTGGGTCTGATTTAGCCGCTTCTCCGTTTCACTACCACACCACAACCTAGTGCTGCTAAGTTCAAATAAAACTGCATCAACTTAGCTGTATTAATTATATACATTATGCAGTGAGACATGATGACATGGCTCTAGTTTTAACACAATGTAAAAGAGCATATAGAACACAAATATATAAATAGGGTAAAGATATAACTCTAAGCTAGACCGAAATGTCCCAAAGGTACAGATAGAGAACACATTACAATATAATGTGAACAGTAGCACTAGTCATTCATTCATTCATTCATCATGTGACTATCCCGGGACTACCCTGGTCAGGCACCAACACCAAGTGACACGTGTGGAAGACAAAAAATGCAAGCTGTAATATTAAGTGCAATTCTGTTTACTTTTATGGGCAACGGGATTGGGTCAACAAAGTAACATAATGGCCAATATATGGCAGTATATTTAGTAGCATTTAAGCAGATTGGGGCTTTTACTTATTTTATTAATGTGTAGAACTTCAAGTGGTTTTATTTTATTTTATTTATTTAATCATTAGTTGGTCGTTTGTTTGTGCACTTGCTTATAAGAATAGCTGCTGGGAGCTGCCTGTGCTTTTCATGTTAAGAATGTTATTTAAAATAATGCTGCTTCTTCTTCATCTTCTTCTTTGTCTTTGCCTTCTTCTTTCGTCTTTGTCTTCATCGTCTTCTTTCGTCTTCTCCCCTAAGGGGCCACCGCAGCGGATCAACTACCTTGTTGTCCTTGTTCTCGGTTTTGACAATCTGTTATTTTTACAGCACAAATATATCTTATCAAAATGTAATCAGTGTCAGTATTTGCTTCTAACAAAAACCATCAGTCGAACACAAAATGCCCACGCTTTGAGGAACAACTGATGATGATGGATGTGTGTTGCAGGTGTATCGATTGGAGGACTCCTGCTGCCTCTTCACCCTGCAGGGCCACTCGGGGGGCATCACTGCCATCTACATTGACCAGGTGAGCACCATCTCAACTTCTCACCCATACCATGTATTTTTTACTCTGCTAATAATCCAATCTAATCTAATCTAATTGACATTGGTGGTTACCTGATGCTAATCGATCCAGTGTCTTGTTGCAGACGATGGTGCTGGCCAGCGGGGGGCAGGACGGAGCCATCTGCTTATGGGACGTGCTGACTGGCAGCAGGGTTAGCCACGTGTACGGTCACCGTGGTGACGTGACATCGCTGGTGTGCACTACGTCATGCGTCATCAGCAGCGGCCTCGACGACCTCATCTGCATTTGGGACCGCAGCACCGGCATTAAGCTCTACTCCATACAGCAGGTACACACACACACACACTTCTTAGGCAAACACTCCACCCAGCCATGGCCCCAAGCAGGATCGGACTCCTCACAAGGTTTCCAAAGGAGGGTTGATTTTAATAGTATTAGTAATATTACAGCCATTTAACTCTCTACATGCCTGTTCTTATATCCTGTTATTTTTAATGAACCCTAAATAAAATCAGGACATAAAAACAAGCATGTAGAGAATTCAAAGGGCTGTTATATGTCCTGATGTTATTTATAGTTCATGTATAAGATCAGGATATAAAACGGGTATGTAGAAAATGTGTGGTAATTAGTGACCTGTAAATAAAGTTAAATGAACTCAAACAAATACGTTTTGCAAGTAACCAAATTTAAGCTTTTTTGTCTGGTGTAATTATGCACAACTTTATTCTGTTAGAGATACATAATAAAGAGTCAAGAGTCATATTTTTTTCAGGGCCGCTAACGATTATGTCAAGGAGAGTGATAATTTGATATGAAGTTAAACAATTTAATGAGTGAGTGAATACGTAAAATAGCTCAAATTTTTATAAACTAATAAAGTAAAAAGTACCTTTAAAATTTTGTCTCTCAGTTAATAGTCCCTATTTAGCAGCACCAGGTGCAGATGGAGAGAAGCGCCTAAGTAGCACATTTTGAAAATAATTTATTTCATCCCATATCAATTTAATAAATAAATATATAAATTTTATATTGATCAGGCCTATAACTGGTTGAGTGCACAGCTCAAGTCAGACCTTTTTGCTGTGGAAAGGACATAAAAAGAGGGCCTTTTAACCACCTTTAAGTTGCGTGATCTTCTATTCTCCTTGATAGTTCACATACTCAGAGTTGAGAGGAAATATTGCAGTAGAATTTAGAGAAGCTGACTCACTTCCTTTGTTCTTTCATTTCCTTTTTGATTTCTGTTATCTGTCTCACATCTTTAAGGGTCTTTCTCAGGGACCCAATAATAGGGTACGATTCGAACCCACAAACCTTGATCCAGACACGAGTATCATAACCACTAGACATATCGGTATCAGCCCTGAAAAAAACCACTTCTAGTTTTTCTTTATCCTGCCTGGGAGGCACTTTTGGTTCTGTGCTGCATTTCTGAAAGTTGATTTTGAAATAAAGACGACGATGATGATGGTTTGTTCCCCTCAGGAGGTGGGGTGCGGGGCCAGTCTGGGGGTGATTTCGGAGAGCCTGCTGGTGACGGGGGGCCAGGGCTGCGTGTCTTTCTGGGACTTGAACTACGGCGACCTGCTGCAGACTGTCTACCTGGGCCAGAGCAGTGAGGGCCAGCACGTGCGCCAGCTGCTTGTCCTTGACAACGCCGCTATCGTCTGTGACTTCGGCAGCGAGCTCAGCCTTGTCTACGTGCCCTCTGTGCTGGAGAAGCTCGACTAAACACACACACACACACACACTCTCACCCTCCACGCCCCCCACACACACATCCTCGTTCAGGAGAGATGGATGCAGTGTGATCTCTGCTCTCCCAATTTCCGGTGTCATTTGTTTAATTTCACTGGACGGAATTTGTGTGTGTGTGTGTGTGTGTGTGTGTGTGTGTGAAAGGATTGGCCATACTTTCGGCTGTGCATTCGTTGTTTTTAACGGCTGCCTGGACCTACAATTAGAGCATTTTATATTTTTTCAAGAAATTACGTCAAGACGTCAACGTCTGTCGCTTGCCACCTTGTGAGGGAGGGGTGGGGCCTATCTGACTGGAGCGGAGTTTCACCGGGACTGGGAAGGGGAGGTGGAGTGTTTAATCTCCTGCCAAACTGACGATAAAAGCAATGACAGGAAGAGACCATTTGGAGTGAATTAATAAGAAACACAGACTGTACCTGGAGAACCTGCTGAGTGTGTGTGTGTGTGTGTGTGAGTGAGAGTAGTCTGTGTATGTGAGGGTTTAGCCGTCCATTCGGCTGTGTATTTTGTTTCCTTTTTTTAACGTCTGCCTGGACCTTTGATTAGAGCTTTTTATATATTTTTGCTAGCAAGAGAAACTAAAATTTGAATGTTGAGACGGTTCTCATCTGATGCTTCGGAGAGAGGAGAGGAGCGGGGAGAAGTTACCTGATGAGGGCGGGGCTTACTTTGACATGGTGCGGAGTTTCACCTAGACCTGGGGGCGGAGTTATTGCTGGACGGGTGTCTTTTGATCTCTTTTACAATCGACCAGACTGAAATGTCAGCATGAGACCATTTTGGGGACACATGCTTTTGGGGGGACAAAAGGACTGTACCTGGAGAAACTGAGTGTGTGTGAGAGTTTGTGCGCGTGTGTGTGCGCGTGTGCGGGCGTGTGTGTGTGAGAGATCACGTTCGTAGTCATTTTTTTAATAGGCAGATTATTAATCAGCCTGAAAAGGGGAGACGTGTCACTTTTTAATATTTAAACTGGATTATTTATTAGCGATCAGCTCTAACCATTTGTAAGAAGTGTTAACTTGCCTTTTTAAGTTAATTTGCAGAAAAATCTTTTAATTTAATGCTGATAATTTCCTAACAATATCAGTTATGACAAAACTTGGTAGGATTGTAGGTGTGTTGCGTTGGAACTGTGATGTTTGAAGTGTGTTTATCACGCTACAGTGAGAGTCTAAAAATAAGGGAGCTCTGTAGCTTTGACAAAAATAAACCAGTTCTCAAAAATTCTTTCACGGCTGCATTCAAAATTAAATTTGCAACAAAGCTGATATATTGCTCACCACACCTTAAACTAGGGTTGTAAATCACAGGTTTCATCACAACAGAATATTATATTATTCAACAGATGACAATTAGATATCACAAAGTCTGCTTTGATACAAAATTGATTCAGTTCAAGAGCCAGCAAATGACATAAGACAATATCTTGTGCTGATTTAACACGGTCACTTGCATTCATATAAAATCACAATAAGTAGCACAAAGATTGTTTGACAATTTTAGTCCTGAGCTCAACCAGACATTTAAATGAAAACATAGTTCTCACTTTCAAAAATAATCAGCTCTGCAGTTGAGTATATAGTGACATTACAATATGTACCACGTCTGATCAATCATTTTCATTTTGTGCTGATGCTATGGGCTTGTTGATCATTGAATCGATGTATTGCTACACCCAGTGTTGGGAAGGTTACTTTTAAAATGTTTTCCACTACAGATTACAGAATACATGCCCCAAAATGTAGTTTGTAACATATTCCGTTAAGTTACTCAATGTGAGTAACGTGTCTGAATACTTTGTATTACTTAATATGTTGTCATGCTTTTTACAACTACATGAATGTAGCAATCACATCCTGCAAATTCTTGTTTGTTTTTCTCTACCAATTGGCTGTTAAACCCAAATCTCCCTGAATAGACAATATATTTACTGTAGGTAGAGGAGCAAACACGAAATTTCCGAGTAAGAAATGCATTCCTGCCCGGGCACTGCTGGCTCTGTTGTGCTGACTCCGGGTCCATTGTGTAACTGATGCCACCAACATTAACAGGACGCTTACATTAGAGCCTCTTATTGCGTGTTTGTTTGGGTTTCCGGCAAAATTAGAGAGGGGATAGAGAGGGGATATCCAACATATGAAACAGGAAAAGACCGCCGTGTAATCCATTTATTTCAACAAAGCAACTGTATTCTAATTACCACCTATTTAAACGGTAACTGTAACGGAATACAGTTACTCATATTTTGTATTCTAAATACGTAACGCCGCTACATGTACTCCGTTACTCCCCAACACTGGCTACACCCCACCTATTTAAAAAGTCTCACACTGATATTTTCATAGTAACTTAAACGGAGAAGAATGAACAGTTTTTGCAATTATAAGTCATAAATAAAAACTTATAAATAATAAAGTTTACAAATCCTCCCTTTCACACAGACACCAAGTTGCCAACATTGCAGTTCGATTGCCTCGCCAATGAAGCTTTACAGACATTTTCAATTTTTGAGGTTTTGTATTAGCGTATTATGGTATATAACTATTATAGCTACATGTTTGAAGTGTGGTGGCCAATATAATGATCATATTGTTGCTTATTTAATTCTGAATGCAACTGTGAACAAACTTTGAAAAACCAGTCAACACTGTGACCGTTTTGGGCAAAGCTGCAGACCTTCATTTTTGGACTAGTTTGGAAAACGGAGGGTTTGTCCCCATCATGCTGCCTTCAGCTTTTTTCCCGAAGGAGGATGGGTCAGAGCTGCACTGAATGTGTGTAAGTAATGTGTGAGAATGTGTGTGTGTCTGTGCATATGTGAGTGTGATCTGTGGGTTCATAGTGAACAACACAGACAGAATTGAAAGCTTTTTAACTTCTTTTAGCTTTTTTCGTTCGTTTTTGTTTTTGTCCCGTCCTGCTACTGCAGTTCAGTCTTGCTCCAGACATTTTTCACTTTCATTTTAGTTTGCGTGACTGCTGATTCTCATGTGACAAATTTCCCAGTTCAACAAAACGAGAAATGAGTTTTACCAACTAATTACAAAAGTTTCCTGTCTTATGTAATTGCTGCAGTTTGTTCTCAAGAAGCAAACCGTTTTTTCTGCACAGGAGCAAACAGCTTTGAAGAGTTTCATGTTCCTGGAGGTTTTCCAGTCGCTCAGAACACATCAGATTTCTTACAAACTCAACAGACCGTGTTCTCAATAAGATGAGGAAAAATAGTCTGAACATGGAATTAATAATAGAATATAGTCCTAATGTTGTTTATTATTTGTTTAAATTCAAATTTACCTTACGATCACGTAACATACGTAAACAAAAGACTTACTTCTGTAAAGTTTAACCTGATCCATTTAGTACATGATTAGCACAAAAAATCCATCCAGCTTCACCTTAAGAACTGAAATTCCACATGAATGTTGTATTCGATTTTATTCGATTTATCGGTAAGATGCTGTATACTACTACAAAACACCTCAATACACAAAGTTCCCGTGTGCCGTCTTAACACATTCTCTTTTAAACTTAGCCGTAGTTACAACTTGCAATTTTAAGTTAATCTGATATCTGCAAATCTACTGTAAAACCTATGCTACAACACGGAACACTTAAAATTGCTTAGGTTGTTTTAAGTTGAAGTAAATTAACGTGTTAACAAAAATAATTGATCAAATCATTTTACAGTTTATATTTCCAATTATTAATATTTTTTATTTGTATTGGTAAATTATTTAAGAATGTGTTCATAAAAAACAAAACTGTTAATTTGCATAATCATCTGTCGTTACTCTAGTGAACAGAAAATCTCCAGACGTGTGAAAACAGTTCAGTCTTTTTAGGCCAGACTAAACATGCTCTTTTAGCCTGCTTGAATGAAACCCTCTTCTAGACATAAATATTTGGCTGCTTCATACTTTTTGCCAGCACTGTGGAAGCTGCACGTCTCGGTTAGGACTCTAACGTAGTTTCTGTTTCAAATGTTTGGTTAGAGGATCAGGCTTTAGCCAACTTTCTTGTCTCTTTCCTCTAAAAAACAAAAAAGTGCACACTGTGGTCTTTCTTTTTTAAAGTTATCCTATTTATTGAATACTTTTCCTTTATATAAGTAATTTCCTGTAGCTTTGGTCAATTTTCAAAATTCTTTCAGGGTTGCATTCAGAATTTAATTTGAACCTAAATGATTGCATTAATACCTCACCATACGTCGGTAATAGGTTTTTTAAAAAGTCTAAAAAAGAAGACATAACTCGAATAAATTCCCTAAATAACTTAAAAAGGCGACCTATACCCCTATAAATTTACCAAAATGCCTTTAATAGCGCCGTCACGTAGAAATAAATACTCATTCAGTAATGACACCTTTTTCATACTTTTAGGAAAAATTCTTACCTTTCTCTTCACAACAGAGCGCGAGGCACCTCACGTCCCGCGTGCGCTGCTACGTTTTTACAGTTTCGTTGTATCGCTATCGTCATCTAAGGTCGTATTAAACGACGTATTAAACATATAATATAACGATAGCGAAATCCTGTTATTGGTTAATTTCACATTTATGCGCTTGTTTCTAAACGACGTAAGTCTGAATAAAACGACTTAAAAAAAGAATTTCATGTTTTAGAATTAGCGACGTAACTTTTAAAAAGATGCATGTCGAAACGACGTAAGGCGAGGTATTACTTCATTCAAGTCATTATTATATTGCCCATCACCCCTTAAATCATCTAGTTACTGTATCTTGTCAAATAACAACGGGCATCCTACCCACTACTGTTCTTAAGAAGAAATGTGTTCTTTAAACACACTGCAGTTTTCAACAAGATTCTCACCTTTATCAATCATTTGGTATTTGAGATTTCTCAAATCTCCCGTCTATTAAAAAAATGTTTTTTTTACGAGATATTGTAGCTGACATTTTAAGGTGTGACGGGCGATGTAATAATCACTTGGTGGCAGCTTAAATTCTTAATGAATTTTGAAAGTTATGGGCAAAGGTACAGAGCTCGCTTTTTTGGTTCACAATGTAGATCTTTGCTTTGTTTTGTGGTCCAACTTATCACACTTCATCATTGTCTAGAAATCCTTTTTCTGGTTTCGGTTTTCAGGCTTATGTCCAGCTTCCCTGATTTTTTTTAGAGCGGATTATGAAATGTCCATTTGGACAAAATACACTTTTTAGCTTTATGGTTCGCAAAACCTTAGATGTCTATAGAAACGCACACGTTGAACACCGCGAGGAAGGTAAACATTGGGACGTTTGGCCGCTTAAAGCTGACTTTTAAGTCCCAATACTAGAGCTTTTCCTGCAACGTTAAATTATTTTTTATGAATGTATATATTAGGGTAGACACTGCTGCATTATTTTTTATTTTTTTGCTTTGGGTTTGTCCTTCATTTTAGTTACTGAACGCATAAAGCTTTAGTGGAAATGTGAATTATAATTTTGTCATTTTTCTTTTAATCTTTTGAACGATGTTAGTCTAGACCGGAAAGCCAACGAGTACCATATATTCATTCGTTTATCAAATTAAAACCAAAACCTAAAAACATGCTTTTTTCCTCAATTAACGTTTCCAAAAACAAAAATTTGCCGATTCGCCATTTTGCGCTAAAACTCACAAACACGGTGTTTTATAGGTGTGTATTACATACTGTAGATTGAGGAAACATAACACATATAGCACTTTTTTCTTTTTTCTTTTTAACAGGCGAATAGAATGTTTTTACTCTTTAATAAAATACATGCCCATTTTTAAAATTTGAGCGCAAAATGGGAAATCAGAAAATGACTGTTTTTCATTTAGGTTTTGAAAACAAATATTTAAAATAGATGTTTGGATTTGGTTTTTTTTTTGTTTTGTTTTTGTTTTTTGAAAAATGAATGAATAAATGATACACGACCACGTTTATGTAGTCGAACTCTATGTAAGTTAACACAAATAGGGCAAAAACGTGTTTTCATCTCATTAAGAGGATGGTGACGAGGAAGGTCAGTGACGTTTTAGCCTCCAAATCAGGAATCCAGCACCTTTAATAACCTTTAATTTCTCATTAACTGCTCCTGAAAATTGGCCACGGAATCGTTCTGTATTTCTATCCGATATTCAGCTGAATATTCGTGGCGACTTCAGAGCCGCGCAGTAGCTGGAAAGTTGCACTGTGGGCGGAAGAGAGACGGATGTAAATATGTCTGAGTGACGCTGGTCTCCTCCCACGTTTACTACACGGGGTGTAGAGACACAATGTGATGAAACTAATGCTCAGCTTTATTTTTTAACAAAACTTTGTACTAATTTGCAAATAAAAAGATTTGGATACCGCGGACTTGACCTCTCATTATTATTTTCAGTTGCAATTGAGAAATTGGAGCTTCCAGAAATGCTCGGAATTTCTTAGAAATGGTGGCCCAGGACTTCATTACTGTACTGGAGTATTAGTTAAGTATTGTAATTAACATCAGCAACTCACTCGCTACAGTTCTAATACGCAAACTGTAATATTTACGTCACCACACTTCTACGGACAACAAGCATTACTCATTACATTTTTGCTCCGGCAAGAGCAGAAAAACCATTTTAATTTTTGGGCGCCTGCTACTGAAGAATCAATGTCCTTACGTTCTTTCTTTCTTTATTAATTTATTCTTTGGTTCAAAATTCTAAACCTCAACTTGGTACTACAGGCTCTCATAGGTAACACATGTCCCGCCAGGTCAGTGTGATGGTGATTTGTGCCTGACTTCAGAATAGTCCAGTATCTCTTGTAATCACTAACCGTTACTAACAGCACCAAAATACATTTACTACTGTTCATATCAGACACGTTAGTACGTTTACTCAAGTAGGATACTAACTTATTTAAGTACACTACATATCACTTTTTTCTCTGTATTCTGTAACGTTTAATACTGAAGCAGTGTTCATAGCAGCCTTACTACTTTTACTGTTAGTATGCTAACGTCTTACATATTTATATTTTTTCTTGTAAGGCTTCTTCACTATTACTTTTGGTCTCAGCCTACTGATGCACCACTGGCCAGGTGTGAGGTGTCCAGTAGGGTTAAATCCCCTACACATCCTTCTGCTGGACAGTTTCTATTTTTGTTGTCCAGTTAAATAATGAACTTAAAAATACCCTAAAGTGGTTGGTGCACAGATCTGTGCAGGTTTCTTTTTCCTGTTGCTGGATTTTCCTCCCCCACTCCCAACACGATTTGAGATTGCTGATCTGATCTAAGGTGAGAAGTTCTTGCACTTCCTCAGTTTGACATTGCATAATGATTTATTTAAGTGCTAAAAGATCATGCCAGGAGTTTTGATGACATTCTTGTAAGATTCAGAGTTTTAATCGTCTCCATTTAAAATCAACATAGTTCAGTTTAAAGGATGCTGATTTTAATCACATTTACAATGTCTTACTGAACATTAGAAAGAACTCTGTCTTTTTGGAGTGTTGATTGGAAAAGTACTCGTAGTGTATACGCAGTGTGCAGAGTCTTCACCTCAGTCTGAGTCTTCACTGGTGCGGTGTTGATGTTCAAGGCTCCAAAAATGCTAATGGTGCTAGCTAGAGCGAGGTGTCTCTGCTCCTCTCTGCCCTTCAGCCTTGTTAAGCTACAGAAGTATTTCTGCCTTATTGTTTAGTCCGTGCATCATTCATTCATTCATTCATTTTTCACTTTAAAACCAAAACCTATAAAGCACATCTTTTCTTTTTCAATATTTATTTCCAAAACCAAAAGGAAAATGTGTACCCATTCCGTTTTGGAGTTTTTTCCAGATTTTACCCTCCACTCTTCCCCTCAGCTCCATTAAAAAAACTGCAATGGCCCTGATACGCAGAAGAGTGACCCTCCTGCTGCCAAGGAACACAATATTTGTATTTTCATTTGGGTTTTGGAAATAAATACTAATTTTGGTTTTAATGCGAAAAACAAATGAACGAATAACAGAATTTGTTCCTTTTACAGCAATAGTTTGCCGTGCCGTAAACTAAATTCCTCACGAGTCAGATGTTCACAAATTAATAAACCTCAAACAACTGTACTGATCCATCACTTGAAAATGTACATTTTTTAGAATTCTAATATTAATCTTTAATCAAGAGTAGGAAAAACGGACATGGTTCCACCTTCTCTCTCGAGGACGCACTTCCCAACTTCCAGCTTTCAGACAGTCGCAACTTTTGTAGTTTTGGATGTGGAATGCATTCTGAGAGACTCAAAGCTGCTGAGATTTGGAACAAGGCTGGACAAGTGCAGACTTACAACAGACAGACACACAGTGATGTGGTCCCAGAGGCACGGGACAGGGCAGGGTTCCGGTTCTAGATGATTACTGGACAGGGGCCTGGTTCTGGAAGTGGACAGGGGCTGGGCCAAAGTTCTAGTTCCACAAATGGGGGAGTCTTCGCAGCAGCCAGGTCACTGTTCTCAAGTCGCATCAACAAGCAGAACCTTCTTTCTGCTCTGACACGTTGGACCAAACTGTGAAAGCAGTGATACTTAACAAGCAGGTTAAAAACATGAAGCATCTGATGCTCCAAATTTAGGAGTGCAGAGCGAGAAGTTCTGAATCAGGCTTGCCATTATGGTGTGAGAGAGTGTTAGTGTGGTGCAAGTTTTAGGTTTTGTTGAGGCTCCAGAGCGGGTCGAGGGCACTGAGCGGGTCGTCTCCCTTGGGGCCGCTCTGGAGCCCCTGGCCCTGCTGCGGCTGCAGGAAGCTCTGCTTGCTGATGCGTTGTTTCCCGCGGCAACCGCTGTCCAGCGTGAAAGCTTCGGGCGTGAGCGAGGCCAGCAAGTCTAGCGACGACGAGGGCGGAGGTGGGGCGGTTTCGGGGGCTGAGTTGTGGTTTGGGACCATGGACACCTCGGAAGCGTCCGAACGAGAGTTAGGTGGTGGCGACGGTGAGCGTGGTTTCCCTGGAGACGAGGTGCAGGAAAGTGGCGGGCTAGGAGAGGCGGGGCATGCGTCTGTAGAAAGAGAAGGTGAAGGAGAAAGTGCCAGCGGGGGCGTGGTTTGGGGGGTTGCGGTCGGGGCCGGTTCCAGTTCGGTCTCTGTGTGAACGGTGGCAGGTGTTGGGTCTGGACCGGGTGGAAGCTCGGCTTCGATGCTGGAAGGCCGGATGCTGAGTTTAGCAATGGTTGCCTGGATGGAGCTGATGGGCATGTCTCCCCCTAAAACGATGTCCTGAGACTCCTGCCGAGAGTACTGCTGAAAATACAGACACAAACAAGCATTAAATCAGTTTGGGTTTAGAGATTGTTGCCTGTGCCTGTTTACAACCATACAAATCAAGTTAAAACTATTTCATGATGAAGTTATAGGGACTTCAAACATAAGCATTTTAAAATCTTTTCCCTTTGACAGGTTATCCTAAAAAGAAAATTTATATACACACATCTGTACAAGTTTCTAGATCACAATGACACAACTGACATATCTACCAACTGACCAGAAATTGCACAAGGTCCACCGGGAATTAACGTTATCCTGGCAAAGCTTTCTAACTTAACACCTTACAAAACCACTATGAGAATGACATGATAATCTGTGTCGGTCAGACATTCATTTTGAAAAAATGTAATCCAAAATCCCAAAATCATGTTTTTTCTCCAATACTCGTTTCCAAAACCAAAATGAATAACTAGCTGGTTTTCAATTTCACATTTTGTACTTAAATAAAAACAATGGAGAAAAATGCCTTTTTTTCTAACAGTCAACTGTGTTACACAGACTCACTCACTTCACGTGCATTTGAAAATCAGGAAACAACTCATTTTTCTTTTTGGTTTTGGAAACGAAAAATGTCAAAAAAATCATATGAGCTTTGGGTTTAATGTGAAAATTGGAATAAACAAATGACACACAGCCACATGACACCAACATTTAGCCACCTGCAACAAAGAGATTAATTCTGGTAAGGTAGGCTTACTCTTATAGTTACACACTGGTACTATGTGTAAAAGTCAAATAAAGTGATAAAGGAACAGCCTGAGGGAAAGGAAGTAGCTGTCCTTCTAACTTCCTACACAAACTCACCTTGACCGCCGTGTTGTTGCTGATCTTTTGGCTGGAGGGGGAGGTAACGATACCGTGACGCTGAAGCACCTGCTCTGCGTGTTTCAGGACAGCCTCATAGCAAAATTTCAAATGAAGCTGTGGAAAGAAAATATTACAAATCAATATTACAAAGCACCATGCTGAAGGACTTCAAAACCGACAAAAATTGCAACCAACAATCCTTTATGCAACAAAGCCTAATCACAGAACAAGAGAGTCTTGGCAACTTAGAGCTAAACAGGAGTTTAGCTACAACAAGGCATTAACGGTACAACCACAAACACTTTGTTGAAACACGCACCTTCTCCTGCAGCATGTTTTTTCTCTGCTGCCTCAGTTTTCTCACCAGTTGGCACAGGTCAGGTATTCCGTTGCCAGCCTCCAGCTCTTGCAGCGCAGCATACAGCAGGCACAATGCTCCCGTCCGACCCACTCCGGAGCTGGGAATGATACAGAGCACATGTGAATTACCTTCCTAATGATTCATTTAGGTTTTGTAATGTCAGAGATTTATATCGTAGCGTCAGACCTGCAGTGCACCACAACAGGAGTGTGTAACGGCCGCTGGTGAAGGTAATGTCCGTGAACCTCCTGGATGAAGCGGATCAGGTTGCCTTTGCTCTCTGGCAAACCTCTGGACAAAGGGAAGAAAGTGGGAATATAAAGTGATGTTGGTCACATGTATAGGTTTCCAGTCGTCCAGGACATGGTAATCTTGCGGCTCTGAATCAAAGGCAACAGGACTTATTTAAGGTTCTCTCCTCCGAAAGGCTTCTCCGGTCATAAAAATCTGAAGGGATTCTCCCAGGTATTTATCCTCTAGTTCAGTCACCCTGAAAGTGGTTGTTGACTCACCCTGTTGTCCAATGAGGTGTTTGCATCGCACAAGGCAAGGTCTGGATCGAGGTGTGACTGGTTTGAGTCACCTGAACCCAGGAGTCAACCTTATGTAGGCTGCTGTCCCTCTCTGCCATTATGAAAGTTAAAATTTTCAGAACTAAATAAGTCTTTTCTTAAAAAAAAAAAGTCCAGCTGCCCTTGATTCCAACCCTAAAGAAACCTATATTTTAATATGAAATGTGTTAGAGAGTAAAGGAAACTTACAGTATGCAAGATGTCCTAATTTAGTAGCTAAGTTGTTTGTGAGTGAGAGTACCAAAGTGCCAAAGACTCGTTTAATCGTTTCTTAGGCTTTGCATTTCTTTCACTCTACAGGGATAGACCTCAGGCTTTCGTCAGACTGAACCAAGAGGTCATGGGTTCAAATCCTACCTCCACCACTACCACTACTGGGTCTCTGAGCAAGACCCTGTGTAATTACAAAATGGAAGTCACTAAATGCTATGAAGGTAAATAATAGGAAAAAAAAGAATAATGTATGTGTGAGCAAGTTTAGTTCCTCACAATTCAGGCCATGAGGTGAACTGCAGGTGCATGACGGTACGCTTCAGACTCTGGTCTCGGTACTGCAGCCCGATCATGCGCTCCACGTGGGTGGGTGTATTCTTCTGGGTAGTCAGGGTGAGTGTGATTGGACCCTGAGCAAGCTGTTGTCCTCTTTCGGATGGAAAATAGCGGAGGACTTTTTGCTGCAAGACAAAAGAAAATGGTTGACAAGTTGCACTTAACAGAATGGAAAAGTTCTGGCACAGGTGTTCCAAACTGCTGTGGCTCTTACCTTTTCAAGTTCTTGTTCAGACACAATCATTACAATCAGGGACACTTTCTGCTCATAAACCATTAGCCAGAAATCGGCGGCAGTTCCAGTTAGAGGGGCCTGCGTGGCGATGAGACGTGGGCAGTAGGGCGAGAGGTCCTCAATGAAGCTGGCATTGATGTAGTCATCTTTGCCTGAGCGCAGAACTACACGGTTGCGGTCATAAGGCATGACATCCTGGTGTCGGTTCTTCATGGTGTAACAGCGAGCGATGGCGATGGAGAGCTGGCGTGAATCCTTTTCCTGTTGGTCCTGCAGCTCCTTCCAGCGAGCATCCAGCTCTGACAGACCTCCCTCCCTCCCGGAGGGGCGCTCCAACGACTGTACAGTCGCCCGGAACCTCTCAAGCTCAGCACAAAGTTTAGACACCCTCTCTGGAGCCTGGTAGGGGTCACCCTGGATGATTTTTACGCCCTCTGACTTCTTCCGGTTCTGTTCGTCTTGAGGGTCGGCCTTGGTAGGCAAGAGGACATTGGCGGTGTCTTTGCTGCCTCCATGCTGGCTCTCGGGGCTTGAGGAAAGAAGATCATCCGTACTGGAATTCTGCCGCTGAAACAGGGAGTCTGAGGGCATTGGCGAGGGCAGGGGGGTTGTTGTTGCGCTCGGGGGGATTTGTGCCCCCGCGACGGGTGTGAGCACGGGAGAAGGTCTCTGAGGAGGCACCATACCCAGAGAGGAGGGACCGGGTGACGGGGAAGGCGATGGAGCAGGCGAGGGTAAAACATTGCTTGGTGGAGCTCCCGGTGTGACTGAAGAGGAAGGCACAGGGATCATACCCTGAGGAAGAGATTGCGGTCCAGATGGTACAACTGCCACAGGATGCTGCTGCTGCTGCATGGGCACCGGAGGTATTGCGCCATGTGGTGCAGTGTAAGATCCTGGCGCCCCTGGTGGCAGTGTCTGGGACTGTTGAGGAATGACAGACTGGTGGGGAACTCCAGGAACACTGCCTGAATACCCCAGAGAAGCAGAGTGAGAGGGCAAAGGCTGCCCTTGCGGCAAGTGGACAGGGTGTGAGGGGTTCATCTGTGTGGGCGCTGGAGGACGAGGCCCAGGAGGTCCTTGTGGGTGGCTGTGGGGCTGCGGAGGAAGAGCGTTTGCATGAACTGGCATCTGTGATCCCAGGGCTAACGGAGGCTGGACGGGGACAGGAACTCTCTGAGCGTTTCCCGGAAAGGTTGGCTGGTAGGTTGGATGCATGGCTGGCTGAGATTGGCGTGGTAACGACTGGGATGTGGCAGGCATTGATGGGTGAGAGGGGTGCGGTAATGGCTGTGAAGCAGCAACAGGTGCTTGTGGATGAGAGGGGCGCAATACCAGCTGGGAAGCTGCAGGCATTTGCTGATGAGAGGGAGGAGACATCTGCTTTGAAGGAGGCATCATCTGATGCTGGGATAAAGGAGGCATTTGTTGTACAGAGTGGGGTGGATATTGTAAGTGGGCTGTAGGTGGCACCTGTTGTGGGGGAAAGGGCATTTGTTGAGAGGGAACCGTATGTGCTTGTGGATTGACAGGGGACAAATAAGGCTGGGAAGAGGGGGGTGTGTGTTGTTTGACATGGGCTATATGTGGCAGTGAAACTGCAGGCATGGGCTGGGAGGTCGAGGGCATTTGTGGATGCACAGTAGGATGTGGCAGCTGGGTTTGGGGTATGGCATTAACAGGCTGGACACCAGGAACAAATGTAGCCGGAGGATACCCAGGCTGCTGCTGCTGGGGCAGGGGCGTTGGTGTCGAGTGAATACCAAATGGATGTTGTTGAAGGCTTGGTGGTCCGGGCTGTGCCATGTGGTGTGGTGGGTACTGTTGTTGGGTTTGTTGTGGCCCTGTCATTGGCACAGGCATTGGTTGTTGCCCCGCCAAAGGCTGGAAAATCTGCTGCTGTTGGCTCTGACCCCGCACTTGGGGAAATGCTTCCGGAGGTTGTGACTGTGGATGAGTGGCCTGTCCCGCCGGAGGTGTGTGACTGAGCCGAACTCCAGGCTGGGGCACATACTGAGGCTGGGGGGCTAAAGGAGGAGCAGGGGTATACATGGCAGGCGAGGGTGTGGGATGGCCAGGGATGGATGCAGGCACCTGTGTCGGCTGCCCTGGTGCAGGAGTGTAGCTGACGATGGGTGCCTGCACACTGTCCACAGTGGTGGTGGATGGTCGAACTGGCACAGTGGGCTGTGGCTGTACGGATGGAGGGCAGAACCCGGGCACTGAGGGATGCTGAGAAACCTGAGGGTTGGGGATCTGCCTACCGTGCTGTTGCTGTTGGGGCTGCAGGTTGTGGCTAAAGCCCTGGCTTGAGGGAAGCGTTGAAAAGCGAGAGATCTGTGCTAGAACTTCGGGAGGGGGAAGGTTGGGAGGAAATCGGGGAGGGACATACATTGGAGCCTTGCCCATGCCAGGCCACTGCTGCGTTGGAGGATGGAACGTGTCAGGCACCATGGGAAGACCGGCTGGTGGAAGAACGAACTCAGGAGGCATGCTGCGGAGTTCCTCGGGCAAGTCTCCGCCCAAGGCCAGGATGGCAGCATTCAGCTTGGCAATTTCAGGGTCCTCAAGTCCGACGGCGTCCATCTCCGGAGCTTTCTTCTGAGCGGGCTTTGGGGCTGTGGGCCGCTGAGGAGCCTTTTTCTGAAGCTCTCTGTTGCAAGACAATGGACAAGAATGTAGAACAGAACGGACATTAATGGCTGCAAGAGGTATATTAAACTGTACCATCATCTCTAAACTGGACAGCTCCACCTCTCTACTGGTTGGATTTCAGGATTGCAGCTATAAGATTCATCTTCAATGTTCCTTACTATGGAACACTCGCCTTCAAGGCTGCACCTCCTTACTTATCAACACTGATCACACACAATGCACCACAACAAAATGTGACATCCGCAACTGACCCATCCGTGAAGTCTTTTGGCAGCACCCGGGGAGCACTCGGGGGTGACCTACTCCTTAATTATTGTTAAAAACTGGGGCAC
Organism: Distichodus sexfasciatus; assembly: GCA_032718565.1. Classification (NCBI taxonomy): domain Eukaryota; kingdom Metazoa; phylum Chordata; class Actinopteri; order Characiformes; family Distichodontidae; genus Distichodus; species Distichodus sexfasciatus. Next base: position 6,907,041 of record JAVGVS010000004.1, read on the forward strand.
TCATTGTTGTTGGCCGTGAATTAACTTCTGACTATTTCTTTGACTGGACTTGTTAAGGTGTGTAACTCATGTGCACAGTGTGTGACCATAACTTAACTGGACAGCATCCTGTGCTTTAAGTCTAGCTATACACGCTTGAGGCACACATGTAAACTATAACGCACTGATGAATGTCACACTGAATGATTGTTGTTAACAAGATTGAAAGCTTTAAATGTGATCTTTAGATACAGACAAGCATCACACACAATTTTACAAGTAATACACCTGTGCATTGTTGATAAGACAAAGATTGACAAGGGGAAAGGAAGAATCAATTTGCCACTTACTTCTCCAGGATGCCTTGCCTCTCCTCTTCCCTGCTTTTGCACAAGGTCTTGGCTCTATCTAAAAGGCGAGACGCCTTTCCTTCCAAGTCTTCATAAAATTCTTTTCCCTCCTGGGATTTCTTCATCAAGTCTTCATAGGCCTCATAGGAAGCAATGAGCATCTGCACTGTACTGTTCCACCTGCAGAACCAATGCAGATCAAATGATACTAACACTTTTTAAGTTTTTATTTGTTTGTAAATTAACACAGGTTAGACATAGTCAGTTTAGCAACAAATAGTCTTCCAGTCACGTTCTTACTTATGCTCCGTCTCTGCCAGGCTTTTTCGGACTGTGGCGTATTGGACGTTGGCCTCGGTCAGCGCCTTCAGGATGTTCTCTTGAGCAGCCAGATTCTGGTCTATGTACACCTTCACCTGGTCATACTTCTTCAACTGCTCCTCAAATAACCTCTGGAAAGGGAAATTAGGGTAAACGCTATTACACATTTGATTTTGATTCAACTAGGCCTGGAGCGATTATTCAGTATAAACAACAGCAATGTGAAAATGCACCACTTCGATTTCTACTTTTTATTATCTGAATTAATTTTACAGGAGCCACAGCTAGCAGGGGGAGGGCTTGACAGAACAAATTCTTGACTATGTGAAAAAACATTCGACAGATAAGTTGACTACTCAAATAATCCTTAATTACAGCAAAATGACATGCAGCAATTATATTCAAAACCATTTTCTGGAGCTAGAGACCCTCATGAATGATAAATGACTTTTTGTACCCTCATTTCAGTCCTCTCCGTGGTTACTAGAGCAGTAGTAATGTCATCCTGCTGGATTAGCTCTCTCAGCTGCTTCTCCAGGGAGCTCCGCTGCTCTTTCATCTCCTGCACTTTACCCAGAATCCTCTTCATACACTGGAGACCTGCCACTTCATCTGAGAAATGGCAAAGAAAAGTAGGTTTACTAGGTTTTTCTTATTTTTTGTATTATTTTACTCGCAGTTCTATATCTTCTACTTCCAGCACACCCAAATTGTGACTTTCTCATCCTGCAATCTATTCAAGTTCTGTGACTTACTTGCACTCTCTTTAAATATGCCTATTTCATTATGCACTGTTAGATGCCTACTTCTCTTTTCTATCATTTCACTTAACTTTTGTTAGATCTCTACTCTATTATTTATACCATTAACTTGTAGATCGGTCCATCATTTATACATTTCTAAAACAAAAATGAATATATATGACAAAATTGTAAAAATATTTTGAAGTTTCCCATGGCACGCTGCCGGGATGTAATTATCTCCCGTCTTGCCTGTGACAGACATAGTTCAGATGTCTCTGGGTAAGAGCTTGTACTTCTTTCTGTGTTTTTCACAGCCCAATTTTAAGTGAAGTATCTCTTCTGCTGGTAGTGTGGTAGTGACTGAAGATACTCTATTATGTCTTAGAATGTCTTACAATATTATTTTTTTTTCATATTTATTACAATATATATATTTATGTTTTGGAAAAGAATGTTTTTAAAAAGTCATGTTTTGGCTTGTGGTTTTAATGAGCAAAATGAATAAATGATTGAGACACAAATTGGTAATGAACTCCGGTCTGATTCTGATTGCAACAGTGGCACTAACTGTCAGCAAAATTGGAAATCAAAAAAATGACATTCATTTATTCCATTTGGTCTTAGAACAAATGATACACCAATTGGCAATAAACTCCATTCAGATTCTGACTCTGTAACAGCAGCACTAAATAACTGATATGTGCTAATTTTGCGCCACTGTCTTCAGTGCTTTCAAGATTACTCTTTTAAGGGCAGCCCTCACCTTCGCTGAGCTGTGGTCTAGGCAGTGCTTCCCTCAGTGTGTCCAGAGGTCCCCCCAGTAGCCGCAGGTTGCTGATGTGCAGGTTCATGGCTCTGTGGAGCTCGGTGTTGGTGAAGCTGGCCTTTTCGTGGGCCTCCAGGTATTTCTCCAGGTCCCGTCTCAACTCTGCCAGCGTGGTGGGTCGGGACGGGACCACCTGCTTTCCCACTACCTCCTCCAGCCTATGCTCGCCTGCCTCATCCTCGTCCAGCACTGAACGGATCTCCCGCAGGGATGCCTCGACGTCGGTGAAGACGCCGGACAGCACTGGTGAGGGCAGGGGAACTTGTAAATCTCAAGTTTCATCACAATACAGTATTATGCAGAGTCAACTGACGTGTACCGTTTTTGTTGACCACTTTAAGACATTAAGCAGAGACGTACTGACCCTGCATGGACTGTATAAGGCTCTTGACAGTGTCTGGCCTCACGCTGAGAGCGGCACACTTCTCCATCAACACTGAGGGGATGTTGTTGTACATGTCCATGTTGTCCACTGAGTCGGGATCCAGGTTCAGGGAGTCCATGAATTGTCTACAAGACACAATGTTTTTTTTTTACCACGTTCAGAAGATGACTACATTTAAGCACATAGAGACATAGTAAATCCATGTACCATTTGTTCTTTCATTTGTCAGTATTTTCCATTGCATCACGGTTAACATACTTACTCTAGAGTCTCATTCTTGCTGTCTATTTTTGCCATGATGTCCCTTAGCAGCTTCGCTTTTTCTTCACTGCAAATGTTGAGAGAAAGTTAAGGTTTCCTTCCAAGCTTCATTAGTGGGTTTACTTATCAAAGCATGTTTTTGCCAGTTGTCTTTGATTTTATGAGATTAAGTAAAAGCCAACCTGTAGAGAGACGAGGCCTCATGTGCAGCCATGGGCACCAGCTTAGAGAAAATGTCTGGTCCAGTAACACTGGGATCTGTTGGGTTTACAGGCAGGGCTTTGACCAGTGGAGCACCTGGGTGAGATTCAAAATGACAAATTCTTTATGTCACATACATAGTTGTGTGTATAACTCTGCATCTGCGTAAAAATGTGCAGGCGTGCGCTCCTGTGAAACGCCATAGTGACTGAACTGCGCAAATAAGGCGACTGGTGAGGGAAAACCTGTGAACGGCAGACATACTGAGCGGCAAATTTCATTTAAAAATGTGTCCAGTTTTGTTTGCATACTACAGTGATGAACTTTTCAGCAAAGCACAAGCAGCCGGTGCAGCAGATTCTACCTGACTGTGTGGAAATTTAGTTTGCAGTTCACAATAAACATTACCGGCAATGTGATATGGGCAAGTTAAAAACTAAGCTTGGTAGGAAACCTACTGTATTTATTTCACCAATGCACCAATATTGCAAATGTTTATTTCAAATCTTTTAACTTGAAGCAAAGAGTGAGGACTGGGGGGTCACCGCCGTCTGCCATCGTGCACAGTTTACTGGATGCTGGGGTCAACCAGAGGGGGAGTGGGGAAGGGGGCGTGTTTAAAAACCAGCTGGTTTTGACATGATGGCTTTATTAAACCACGTAATACCGTATTACACATAGTGAAATGCACTCTGAGTCAATTGTTACACTGCGCAAATTAAAACAGAAATTAGCAAACAGATTAAGTTAAAGAAACACTACAGGAAACTATATAGGTAGAGCCTTTATATTGGTTTTCTATGTATATGTTTTCTATGTATTTCTAAAAACAGACATACTATGTACAGTAACTGTATATGTTATGAAATAACTATGGCCATCATGGGCTAGATATAAATAAATTTAAGTTGAAAGTTACAGTACTGTGCAAAAGTTTTAGGCAGGTGTGAAAAAACGCTGTAAACAAAGAATGCTTTCAAAAATGGAAGTGTTAATCATTTATTTTCATCAATCAACAAAATGCAGTGAATGAACAAAAGAGAAATCTAAATCAAATCAATATTAGGTGTGACCACCCTTTGCCTTCAAAACAGCATCAATTCAGTTTTTGAAGGAACTCGGCTGGTAGGTTGTTCCAAACATCTTGGAGAACTAACCACAGATCTATATCCTATAATCCTACAAAATAATATAATGACTATAATCCTACAAATCCCTGACTTTGTGCCAGAGGTGGACAGTAACTAAGTACATTTACTTGAGTACTGTACTTAAGTAGAGATTCTGAGTATCTGTACTTTACTTGAGTGGTATTTTTCTTGGAAACTTACGACTTTCACTTCACTACATTTGAAAGACAAATACTGTACTTTTTACTTCACTACATTTCTATCAAGGTTCTCGTTACTTGTTTCTTTCAAATCTGTGGATAAAGTGGATGTTATTCCCCCTTTTCTTAAATGTGATTGGTTGTTTGGCAGGTGACAGTCTATCAGTAGGGTTACGTCACGCCTGTAGACTGGAACTATAAAACCAAGTTCAGACAGTTCTGCTGTTTTCTGTCTTGATTAAAACATTGTTGCTGTTGGAAAGTCAAGAAGCTAGAGGTGTAGAGCTGGGTTTTAAGCAGGTTGGAATGTTCATTTGATGTTCTGAGCTGCATTTACAGCTGTCCTCCTGATTAAGTTGGGGTTGTGCTTCATTCTCTAACATTCTACCAGTTCCTCATTCTACAGCGTCTACAAGCTAGTCAGAGGCATTAGGTATTGTAAGTGTTGTCGCAATAATGCAACAATGTGGTGAAAGATGATGTACTTTTAATACTTAAGTATTTTTTAAAACAAGTACTTCAGTACTTTAACTTAAGTAAAAAATTTGACTGTACGACTTTCACTTGTATTGGAGTAACATTTGACTAATGGTATCTGTACTTTCACTTAAGTAATGAAGTTAACTACTTTGTCCACCTCTGCTTTGTGCAAGTGTACCTATAAGAATTGATGCTGGTTTGAAGGCAAAAGGTAGTAACACCAAATATTGATTTGATTTTAGAGCTGAAACGATTATTCGAATAACTCGAATCATTCGATTACAAAAAATGGTCGAGGCAATTTTTCCAGAATCGAAGCTTCGTTTAATTCGTTTCACTCGCTAGTGCACGCGCCGTTTGTATCTCACACTTTAATGATGCACATTGTTTTTAGAGACGCGATCAAGACAAGACCTGATCCCTCAGTATGTGAAGGTATTTGTGAGATATTCTGTGCACTAAAACAGAAGTAAATACGTAAAAACCCATAAATGACATTTTTTGCGATGTAAACACGCGCCCTGTGTTCGGCAGCACCCGCGTTAGCGTCATGACTCGCTACAACGCTCGGTTTAAACGCACCCTTCATTACAGACAAAACGCACATGTAGCTGCTGAATAACCACAACAAGCAGCGTTCTACTCACAATACAGCCGTTTATTGAGTTTCCCAGAGATCTCCCATAGTTTATTCCGTAACGCACGCTAAACGCTTTATTATGACGCGTCCCCGAGGAGCGCGCAGGGGATTGTGGGAAATGTAGTTCTCTCCCAGAAAAGCCAAAAGCAGCACATTTTCTAGGCCAAATTGATTCAAAATGACCAAAAACTTCAGTATTTCTTCATTTTCATTTGATCAGATTTTTTTTAACTTAAATTTTATAATGTTATAGTGTAATCAATAGGAAAGAAGAAATATAGAAAATGTATTTATCAAAAAAATGTTATTCTATTTTCTGATGGACACCAAATGGATAAAGAAGTGTTAGAATGTTACGCCACAGATAATAAATAGACAATAATAGATAAAAACTCAGCAGTAAACGATGTTCTTTCATTGTTCTTTCAGTTCTTTTATTTGACCTAAAGATAAAAAAATGAGTCAGCTTTCATCAGAAATGTGCTGTCCATAACTACTGACAACATTTACACATCAAACTATGAGTAGTGCAGAGAGTCCAAAATTCAACACCATAAAGCACGTAGTGCTAACTTCTACTCACACACTAGAATAAGCCTAAAACAAATGTATTGTCTTTTTTAATTTATCCGATTACTCGATTAATCGAAATAAGAAAATCGATAGAATACTCGATTACAAAAATAATCGATAGTTACAGCTCTATTTGATTTAGATTTTCTTTTGTTAAGCTCACTTTGTATTTTGTAAATTGATAAAAATAAACAATCATTATTTATATTTCTGAAAGCATTCTTTGTTTACAGCATTTTTTCCCACCTGCCTAAAACTTTTGCACAGTACTGTACGTTGCAAGAAACAAAACCAATAAAGAAAATATATAGAAACATGTTTCCTAAAATATACATTAACAGCATTTACTAGACACTCTTATCCAGAGCAACTTCCATTTTTTGCAGGTACAGTCTCGCCGGAGCAATTTGGGATTAAGGGTCTAACCACCAGACCACCATTTGTAGAGCGACAGGGACCTTTAGTTTGTCAAGAAACAATCTGGAACATTTTGGGTATACAAGTCCTTCTTAGGGCTGGGTTTTAGACACACAACTTCACACCCAAAAATCCAAGAGAATTTCAGGTAATAAAAATAACTGTCATGGGTAAGAATATGTCAATTAGACGTCTGAATATCAGTTTGGTTCATTTTCATTTAATTGCCCAGGCGAGGAGCACAAATCCTCCAACCTGTTTGGGAATGTTACTTGAGTCTTAAAGGTCACACCACACACAAGCCCAGCTAAGAGGAACATCTTCTGCATGCTGCAGATCCTAATCTCTATGCTTTCTGGTAACAGTTAGGGAAGAATGCAAGTCACAGTTGTCTGAATACGGCATTTGATGCCAGTGTGTCTTAGAAAGGCACTGTCTCATGATAAATGAAGTCGTTGTCCTTCTTAGCAGAGTTAAACCTAAAAAGGAAAGTGACTGCTTATTTGTCACGATGCAGGACAATGATGGTGAAGAAGGTGACCTTGTTGTCTTCTTACTTTCCTCAATGGCGTCATGGTAAAGCGCAGAGCCTCCTGCACACTGTCTGGCTGACCCTTAGCCAGCTTTATAGCCTCGTTCAGTTTGTCCATGGAGCTCTGAAGGAATGCGAGCTGTGAAGAAAAAACATTAGAGCAAAAAGCAGGAAGAACATTGGGTCTCATTCACCAATATTTTCTTACTTTTTTTCTTACAACTTGTTCTTAAGAAAGTTATTTTAAAGTGTAAAATCTAGAACTGTAGAATTAGGAACTAACCATATAAGCTAATGTTTTGCACAAACATACATTACAACAAAATGTGCATAAGAGTGCACTGTATACACTGTGTGTGTATGTGTGTATATATATATATATATATATATATATATACACACACACACACACACATATATCGTCTGTGTGTGTGTGTGTGTGTGTATATATATATATATATATATATATATATACACACACACACACAAACGATAGTTTCAAATTGTTGTTACCCTTGGTATAGTACATAGTACGAAAGAAATAATACACTAGTTTTTCTAGTGTTGCCATTACGTATTATCCGTCTTTTCAATTTGTCGCAATTTTTCCTCTTGGGCCCGTCCAGAAACAAAATGTGCTGCCCAGCGTCCAAGCTTGGTCTCAGTAAGGTCATGGGTCCTCAACAGGATGATGACCCCAAAAAACTTAGCAGCTCAAGCTTTTAAAATGGCTAAGAACAAAACAGCGGACTGTTCTGAAGTGGACTTCTATGAGTCCTGATCTAAATCCTATCAAACATCTGCGGAAGGAGCTGAAACGTGCAGTCTGGAAGGCACCCTTCAAACCTGAGACAGCTGGAGCAGTTTACACCACGATGAGTGGGCCCAAAATACCTGTAAACAGGTCTAGAAGTCTCATGGAGAGTTACAGTAATAAGCCTGATTGCGGTGATTGCTTGCCCCCAACAAAAAATCTCCTCCCGGGCAAACTTCAAAGCTTGAGGCCTGGTTGTAAAGATACAGACACTACTTGGTGAAGAGATATGCGTACTTTAGGCAAAAGAATTTTTTAAAGTATAAAGTATATATCGTAGAATTAGGCGATATATCGAATATACTCGATGTATCTCGGCTGTTACTATGTGCGATGTAATAAATGACTATACCGTGACCACTGATTATAAATCCTAATGTTATTGTTAAACAGACCTTGCGTGCTTAAGCTTTCGGAGTTTTGCTTTCTGCGTCCAAAAGCAGACAGCTGGCTCTCCGCCCATCGAAAAACTCTCCTAAGCGCCTGCGTTTGCTTTAACTTTAAATGTTTAAACTTCTGCTCCTGCCTATAGTCATCAACGCCAAAACTAGAAGCGCAAAAATGCTTCACTTAAAAATTTGTGGTAGTAAATTTCAAAATCATGGCATAAATGTAAACTCGAGCTGGAAATTAAAATCCCAGTCTTGCGTGGTTGTGATAACATTGCGCGCAAACTGTATTTTCCTCTCTGTCTTTTTTCCTCTCGATGTGTTAAATGTCCTCGCGCGCAAAGTACATTACCGACGAGCAGCTTTTTTTTTCGAGTGAGATTTCTGCAAGGGGCGGGGTTTGGCAGCTTCTGCTGTGAATCTGGCGATGGCTCCTGGTCTTGTGATTATTTGCACACTACAGAAAGTTTTATAGAAAAACCCAAAGATAGCGGAGGAAGAGGAACAGCATTAGCCTCTAATTATATATATATATATTTAAAAAAAAAAAAAAAAAAATTCCCTGTCTAGTCTAAAATGTATATTGTATATTGTCTGGTTTAAAATGTATATTGTTTAATGTATATTTTAGTATTTTTACTTATTTATTGTTTTATTCACATGTGCCTAGTCGTGCCACTGCTCTTTATTCTCTATTCTGTTTCTTTGTTTGTTTGCACAAGGAAATAACCTGGAGCCAAATAGTCTCTCTATGTATCTGTACAGTATATAGCAGAGATGACAGCAAGAGATCAGCTTTGACTTTTGACTTTGAGCAACAGGTAGGTTAAACGCAAGTTATAGTTTATCGACCTTATAATTATAGTTTAATAGTTAGGTCTTATACGTTTAATAAGCTTAGGGCAATCAATGGCTCCTTGTCCTCATGTCTATACAATATAAAGTTTGCTATATTATGCCTTGGTTTAAAATAAAGCATTTACTATATATTCAAGCTTTGGCTAAATTCATTATATTGGTATTTATTTTTGCAATATAGGGCCGAATTTATCATTTATACAGTGATTTAGATGAAATTTCAAGGTATTGAGATATACATCGTTTATGTATAAATGATATAGCTTAAAATATTACACAATATTATTTTTTAGGTCATATAAGCAGCCTATATCCCATTCATATTTTTCTGATGTTTAGGTCCCATGAGGATGTACTAGAAGGGGTGTGACTTACGCCCTCTATTACTTCAACAAAAACTTTATTAAATATCACGTTCACTGACTGTGTCAGTTAACAGTTTCGTTATGAATACTAATAGGCCTTCCTCTACCACCTACCAAAACATAAATATTCGTGGGTGAATTGTATGTGCAAAGTAAACTAGTATGTGTGTGGTCTTTTTGACATGTTGCCAAACAAAAATGGTAAGGAGGAAAGGGAAGTAGTGTGGGTGACAACTTTTGTAAAATACATGGCAAATGCGACCTATCGTCAAACAAAATAAGAGCATATTTGGAAATATAAAGTAGAAATGCAGATATTCGTACTAAAATGTATATGATAAAAGTTGTACAAAAATAGTCGGTAAGCGAATACCTGAAAATTCTACTTAGTACAATGTGAAGTATTTGTACTTTGTTACTTATCCTCTAGCCTTATGTAATTTACAAGAGACATTACAAAAAGTAAACTCTGAAATAATTACATGGGTTTAGGAATGCATCCCCAAATCCTAATGACTGAATTTTCTCCAAAGTTGAAACAAGTAACAGTGAATGGGGCCCATTCAGTCTCTTACAGTACTTATTAGATCTAAAAACCTGAAGGATCCAAAAAGGCTGAGTCAAAGCACACCTGACTTCTGAAAGTTAAAAACAACTTAAGGATGAAAGGAGGGATGAATATTTACCCTCTCTCCATACTTCTGCTGTTCCTCTGCCTGTTTACCCATGTGCAGCTATGGAGAGACAGGAGAAGTGAGATTAAATCTGAAACACTTCTCTGCTTCTGCGTGCACTCCGGGAATTTTCTTTCTCATAATTTAATTGGGAGCGATGATGGAGAGATGATATGTTGTCATAACGAGAGGATGCTCTCCCCTCATGCTTCCTCTCTTCTTTTCCTTAATCTTCCACCCTATCTCTCTCTCTCATCTCTTTAAAGAGTTTACAAGAAACTGGCAGCTCATTAACTCTTAGTCACTTGTAGTATTTAAACCTGTTTACCACGTAAACACAAAAATACAGCAAAAATTCCCAAACCTTATTTCCCAAAAATAAAAAGCCTACATATTATAATAGCAGCAAAATAGTAAATCTTCATCTGCTCTGAGCTTCTTCAGTCCTTTGGATCTTTCCCAGCATGAATAGCGGTGTCTACAAGGTTCTCCAAGGTGCGACCACGCCTCTTTATAGTAGTCTCTACAACCTGCCTGGCAACAATGAGGAACAACAAGGAGGAAAATGAGATTACTGTAAGATTAAGTCTAATTATACTCTGCACCTCTGCGATAATGTCTGAGACAACACGCTGTCATTGCAGAACTTGCTCACAATCAGAATTCCTTTCTACTCTGTGTACAGTTGAATATATATTGGACTTGTTTACCTGAGCACTGATGCGTGCAACAAGGAAACTCTTTCTGTTGTCCAACATGGACTTCTCCAAGAGACACTCCTGTGCCTGACCCTGAAAATACAACATGGCGTCCTTTAGTCAGCACTAAAAAAATAAGCCTGGAGTTAGCACAGTGGTTTCCCAGCGTTTTTGTGTCGGAGTCACTTGAATAGATAACCCTGAACTCTGACACACATTGCTTCTAAGCTCTGCTGGAATTTATTTTAAAAGGTCTCATAAATTTTTTCCAAATTAAAACAGGTCTATGAGCTCCACTAAACATGTCTCTGAAGTAGTTTGCTGAAAATACCTCTCAGGTTAGGCATTTTCACCTGCTTTTTACTCTTCTATTTCAATCTCTTTCAGAACAGACTTTCTCATTAGTACTCCTAAATGCAGATGAGTCACTCACGCCCCAGTTCCAGCAGCACAGCGAGAGTTAACCTCATGTGAAAATAATCGACATGGCTGCTGCTAACAGACCATCCATACAGTCATGCATATTTCAACTTTGTACTCATGCAGACTTCTTTACATTAAATTCTGCACTAAGCGCTTTAATCTCCACATACTTTTCAGTGGATTGTGTGGACTTCTTTTTATTAGCTACTCAAATTGGGGTTGTGGTTGAGTGACACTTCTTAATTCATTTCCAGCATCGTTCATTATTTATGCCCTTGAAAAAAGCTCCTTGAACCCGCAGGTTAGCAATTGTGTGTGTGTGTGTTGGGGAAGGCGATTGCGTCATGTACAGCATTAGATTGATGTTGAGACTGAGAATCTGGTGACTCATGTCAACACTGTAGTTGTGGCTGAAGTGATGTCGGCTGGGCACTGGAAATGCGTGCAGGACACTTTCATTCCTACAAGAGAGAGAAAGAGACAGGATGAGAGAGAGAGAGTGAGAGCGAGTGAGAGAGTGTGAGAGAGAGAGAGTGAGAGAGATAGAGAGAGAGAGTAAGAGAATGTTTGTGAGAACACAGTGCGAATGGGTAACTCTTGGTAAGTGATACAAAGTAAAGCTGGCTGACTCAAAATCTAAACTGTTCTTTTTTACACAATTCTTTGGTTGGATATTTGGATCTATTTGCGACTGGCTTTATGTCCTAAGCATAAATAAATATACTTATTAATGCATGAAATGCAGATAAACGATAGAACTGGTGTCCTGAACATGGATTAAATCTAGTCTTGGACTAAACTGCACTAATGGAGATTCACCACTGAAACTCAAAGCTAGTCTAGGCATATGAGCTTAATCAAAGTTGGGGATCTGACCCTAAGAGTAGGATTAGTAGATTAATTAATAAAAAAAATTAATAAATATTGCCATTCACGAATGCTCTTGGAATGTGCTTTTTTGAGCTCTTTTTTTGTTCTGTAGACAAGCCATGACTGTAACAAGTATTCAATCACAACTTTTGTGCAAAAAGGTCTGATTCAATGATGCCAAGCAGAAAGCCAGGCTTTAGTCAGACTGAGAATATGCAATAAGGATGTGCCCCAATCCGCAGAAATTACACATCACATAAAGAGTCCTGATCTTGAATAAAGTGTATTCGGTGTAATCGATTAAATTAACATATTGCAATAGTTTCATTTTCAAATAATGCTTTAAGAATATTGTTCATAACTCGCCAAATACAAAGTCTTATAGAAATGCTTGCCTCCTCAGATACTCTGTTGTCCATGGCTCCCAACTTGTTGAATGGAGAGCTCCTGCGAAAACAAAAGAAAAAAGCACTTCTGGAACTCAGGAAGGCGGCTCTCCAACAGCAGCTGGTCCTCAACAATGTTGCAGATATCTCTAATGGCATGCAGATCTAGCTGTTACGACCCAAAAAGAAAAGCTCACCCAAATTATAGAGGATACAAGCCTGCTCGTAACTGATATCATCATGGTGACGATCTTCCCCAGAAAATATCTCTGTCCTAATGAGCAGAAACAAACAAACATTTCCAGACTAGAGGTGTATGTATATATATTTATATTTATATATATATATATATATATATATATATATATATATATATATATATATATATATATACACACACACACATACATACATACATACATATATACGTATATATATATATATATATATATATATATATATATATATATATATTATATATATATATATAAAAACAAGTTTCATTACAATACAATATTATATTGATTCAGTATGCAAAAATATGATGTCACATAGTCTGTTTGTATATGATTTTAAATCAGTTCGACTCAGAAGCCAATGAGGCATTATTATATGCTGATTTAACACCATCACTTCCATTTATATCAAATCACAAAAAGCAACGATGTATATAACTATATATATTACTGGTCTGTGACCAAGCTCAACAACAATTGTCACCCAATTACAGAACTTTCAACATTTTACCATAAAAGGTGGATAAGGTTTGACGAGTTCTCACCAGGAAATGGGGACAGCGGCCTCCTCTCCTGGACCCAGCGGCACGCGGCTCTGCAGATAGTGAAGCTGGCCAAAGTATTTTCGGAGGGTGCTGCAACCCTCAAAGTCCCGTGTCACGTTCACCGCACTCTAACAGGGGAAGAATGCAGATAAAACTATTATTTCTAGATGTTTTAACACAACTTATCGAAGCCAATTTTCAATAAAGTTAGGTTAAAACTAGAACACTGACCTGTCGCAACTGTTCCAGCTTCTTTAACTGTTCATTGTAATTGTCTGGATCTTCCCCATAGTTCTTCAGTATAAACTTAGCATGGAAAGAAAAAGATGAGAGTACATGTCATGTAATGTGAAGGGTGTGTCTGAGCTAATTTTTAATAAACTAATTTTGTAGGGAATAAATCTGCATAGAACATCTAAAAATCAGAACTTTGAAAATAGCCTGAAAACAACAATGAATGCAAATTTAGCATCTGCTGCCACACAAATGGTTAAAGCAAACATATATTGATATTTACAGTATTTAGCAGACACTCTTATCCAGAGTCACTTCCATTTTCTAATTTCAGGGACAGTTTCTCTGGAGCAACTTGATGATGATGATGATGGAGTTAAGATTTGAACCCATTACCTCTTGGTCCAGAGGTGAGTATAGTAACCACAAGACCACCCCCCCTCATCATCACATATAATGAGAAATTAAGCAAAAAATATTTCAGACATATCCATCCATCCATTATCTAAACCGCTTTATCCCAACTGGGGTCGCCGGGGGACTGGAGCCTATATGCATCCATTGTAAAGGAAAAAAGGGGCACTGCATCTGGGGATATAGATCAGTTCTACTGGGTCCTACAATTTTCATTCTTGGTTTATCCAAAAATATATATATATAAATAAAATAGCGATGGACACATGCTGTCAAGTAAAAAAAACAACAACAAATGTTACAATGGGCAAATGGAATGTTCTAGATGCATGTGGAGAAAATTCACAGCCTTCATTTTTGGTCTTACTGAATGTAAGGGAAAAGCAGTTGACAAACACAAAAGACTGATCTGCGTGAGGAAGGATCCACCAGCATGGGACAGAAGCATTCCTTTTATGTTGTATTAATATTACTACTGTTGATTTGAGGTTAATCATTATTAATTTAATGCATTATTTTCTTTACTTGCAAACTTGTTCATTTAATTCTTATTATCAAAAATATGCAAGTAAACTCTGCGGGTATGTGATGTTCTATCAGACAGGTTTTAATTAAAATGCAAAAACAAGAGTTCTAACATGAGGTGTTTTATTTACCTTTATCATAACTGGCATTACACTCCCTGCCATGTGACTACTGCGCGTGCGCACATCCCCGTGACGACGCTGAAATCATGCTTTTTACAAGATAAACTAGATTTCTTGGGGACTACTTGATTCGGCTAACTGGAGATTTCTGTAGTTAATTAAAAGGACACTTCAGCCAATGACTTCTAGAAAGTACAACTCAATACGCTGTTTTGGGGGAGGCGTGTCTCTTTAACATCGCCACTCTCTGCTAGAATTCGAGCTAACAGTTTCTGTTTGTTTTCATTCGCAAGTTAGCCACTTTAGCGTTAGCGGCTGTGGGGCGGAGTGCCCCTTTAATGTTAGCCAGGCTGCTAATGAAGCTAATCGAGGTTGAGGATCGAGCTGGCAGGAAGTTTTTCCAGCAAAAGCCCGAGGATCTTTGACGTCACTAGTGTAATTTGGTGCGTCGAAAAAGAGAGACTCAGATTTAATTTGTGATTTGAGGTTTAATTTCTTGTGTCCGTAAATCCACTCCTTCTCACCTGTTTGACAGTCGGGCTGAATTGGAACTCTCCCGCCTCCTTCAGGTCCAGCCAGATCATCGGCATCCGCGGCACGGCCTCCATGTCGGCCAGCTGCTGGAGATAAACCGGCGCGGAGCGAACCCGAAGTTTTTTTCTGAGCCGAAATTCTGCCGATTACTGCCACTCTGTATTTTGGTAAACGCCTGTGTCACGTCCCCGGAAACTGGTGATGTTGTTGCGGAAATGGCGTAGCCCGCTCCGCCGCTGTGCATCATGGGTAATGTAGGCGCGGCCTTTTCTGCATGTCACAAACCTAAAAGCCTTTTTCAACTTTTTTAGATCTCAGAAATTGGTACTTAATTCGCAGTTCTGTTTTAAGTCGACATTCTGACTTTTTATATTTTTTCATTTAGAATTTGGATCTAGCGAGTCAGAATTCTGGAATAAAATGTCTGAATTCAAACTTACTAAGGCAGAATTTTGAGATTCCCTCCTATAGCTGGTAAACATGCCATCTTCCTCCTTCAAGTTATCAAAAATCGCCAAAACAATGTCTTTTAAAGGAGAAATAAAAAATAATCAAGGAGCATTTGTATAAAAACAAGAACATCCCAAAAGTTCTGTATATCACATGCCCAAAACAAATTGGTGAATGATTATTTATTTTCCATGACTTAATTCACAGCAAAATTCCCCAGCAAACAAGAATACGAGTCCTATACCAAAAGTTTACGGGAGGGTGACCTAAGAATTCTGAGAAAAGTTTTCATTAAAAAACGTTTGTGTTTCTAAATTGTAAAGATAAAGTTGCAATCATAGAAGGTAATGGAAGTAAGTATCTTAGAAAGTGCAACAGTAGGCACAAGATTTTTAGAAACTAATGTAAGTGATTCAAACTGAATATATTGGTGGAACTCATCCTCTATGCAGGTGTTTCAGAACCATCCAAATTAAATTCATTCATTATATGAACCACTTAATCCCACCCAGGGTCGCTGGGACTGCAGCCTATCCCAGAACTATGGACTTGAGGCGGGGACCAAGCCTGGGAAGGCAATTTAGAGTAACCAGTCAACCTAGAGCGCATACTTTTTGACTGTGAGAGAAAACCGGAGGACCCAGAGAAGACTCTCACAAACAGGGGAGAGCACGCAAACTCTACACAGAAAGGCCCCACGGCTGACCTGGAGATCAAACCCAGGACCTTCGTGGTGATAGTGCTAACCACTGCGCCGCTCTCCATTCAAATATACTGTATTAATCTACAATGATTGGCATACCAATTTGACTGTACTCATATTAATACACTTGTAGATGTATCCACACACATACATACATTTTTTTCATTACACATAATCTGCATCAATGTGCAAAAGGAGAAATGCAAATAAAATGACGTCTTCTGAAATGTAATATTAACCAATGTTCACTTAGAACTGAATAACATTAATAAAGGATGGAAGACATTTGAATCTTTTCCAGTAACATAATATTTCTGGTGTGGTGTTTGTATATGTTGTCTACAGTTTTTTCAAGAATTTCTGATCTCTAAAGTGTATGTCCTAAAATAATTAGCACCATAATGGGAAATTACCCAGAACATATCATCTATTTATTTATCTGTCTGTTTGTATGCATGTTTGTTTATTCAGACCCTTAATTCTATCCTGCCCTAGAAACATAGACTTTTAAAACCCCATTGTTTCCATCCACCTCCCTGAGAGATTATAACGGAAGCCATGCTTGTGGTTTTTGGGGTTTAAACTTCTTCTTTTTCATTTTTTTGGTAACTTTTTTCCGTACATTGCATTGTTAGTTCTCAGTTTTTTGTCATTGTAAAAGTGTGCAACTATCGATAGACACTAAAGATCGGAGGTGAAAATGCTGCAGTGCTTGGCTCTAACTCTGCTCAGCGTGTCAGGTACCAATTGTCATTATTCTCTTGTTTTCTAGAATGTAGATGTAGTTAATTTCTGAGCATTTACCATCAACACCAACTTCCTTTATTAGCTTTGAACTTTAATTAAATGGTTTATGCTTTTCTTGGCAAATACATGATATCATGAAATAAAACAGAATTTATCTATTTCATATATGTTCAAAGGATTTGTTTGATATATGATCAAAAGAGTTGTATGATTAAAAGATATCTTGCCATTGCAATGAGAAACAAAAATAAAATGTCTCTAGTTAATTGTCCATGACCTGGATTTTTTTTTTTAAATGCTGTACTTTTGGGATTTTACAAAGCAGTCAGTTGTTCTTTGCATGAAAACATTGTAAGAAAACTTGTGAATGCCTTTTTTTAAAAACTGCATAAATGACATAGAACACAATATCCAAATGCTCAGCAGCACTCTTACACTCTCACATTCTATTGAATACCTCAGCAAAACATTATCTTATTTCTTCAATTCTACATTGTGAACAGATCTACAGTTAACAAATTAAAGAAACAAAAGTAAGATGATTGGTGAATGAGGCCCATTATGTTTTTGAGGAAAGTAAACATATTTTTAGATATAAAGAATAGTCAAGATGTTTTACAGGAACATCAGGTCTTATAAGACATAATGTAAAATCTGTAAAATCCATAAAGTTAGTAAAACAAGAATACAGAATAGTGGGCCTCATTCACCAACCATTCTTAATAAGAAATTTGTTCTTTAAACCCATTTATACAGCTCTTACAAAGATTCTGACATTCAGCAATGTTTTCTTATTTGATAATTGTTCTTAGGAACACAATTGGTCAACACTAAAAAGTTCTCTTATGCAAAGAATGTTTCCATGCAAAATATTAGCTTGTTTTGTTTTCTTCAACTGCAGCTGTATAATATAACACTATCTAAATGTCTCAGTTTTCTTACAAGCAAATTTATGAATGAATGGCCGAGGAAAGTAAACATATTTAAATATCATGAAGTACCAATATGTTTTTACATTAATGTAAGCTTATATGATATTATGTAAAATATGTAAAATACATAAAGTAATGTAATACATAAAGTAATGTAACAAAAAATGTAATTGTGAGTTCAGGATGGGTTCCACTGCATTCTGTATTATTTTCCATTGTTTAAAATCACCACTCACTTTAATCCAACTATTTTATGATTATTTTCTAGGTGTACTAACAGAGATGAGTAAATATAAAGTGAATCTTCCTGATTCGATATGTGCTGTTAATGGGTCCAAAGTCATCATTCCCTGTAATTATACATATCCACAATCAAAGGTGACCAGTGTTTTTTGGTGCACTAAGTCAAAAGGAGATGAGTGTAAGACAATCCCAAACATTTATGACAGTTCTGCAGACAAAATATCAGATGGCTTCACCTATAATGGAGATAATGTTTCAAGCTGTGCTTTGTCCATCAGTAACGTGCAGTTACAACATACTGACGAGTATCGGTTCAGATTTGTAACTAAAATAGAAGGGGGAAAATGGACAACTGTGCCTGGAGTGTATCTGGAAGTATCAGGTAAATGTGTCCAATGAAAAGTCTAACTGTGAATCAAAAAAGAACCTCTTACCTTGGGCTGGGACTGGGCAATTAATCAAAAATGTATCAATTCCAACATTTAGAATCACTATTCAATGTAAGCTTGCATGTGTCAGTTATTTTGATTTTTTTTTTTTTTTAATTCTGTTTCTGTTTTCTGCTTTCTTTAAAAATCTGTTAATATTTTCTTCATTGTGTGTTCATGCACTGTCCCTTTAAAAGCATACTATCGTGTGTTGTCCTGTGACTAAAATGATAATAATTGTGCATTAATCGCAATCAAGGCAAAATGTTTAATTAATCATATTGATTTAAGGATTTGTCACCTAGCCTTACCTTTGCCCACTTTGCAAAAACGTCATCCGATTTTCAAAATTCTTTCACTTGCATTCAGAATAAATTTGCAACATACTCTGTGACTTGTAATTGCAAAAAACATATCAACATGAAAATAATATACAAATAAACACATTTTTGTGATAACTGTCCCTACAATTTATCAAGGCTACATGTTTTTGGTATGGTGCGCAAGATAATGGAATATTTATAACACAATGTTGCTATTTAAATTCTGTATGCAACAATAAAAGAGTTGTTGAAAATTGGTCAAAATTGGTCAAGGGGAATAGCCTCCTTTTTGTCTCACCTTCTTTGATTTCTTTCAGTGTCTATTTTTCAATTTGTAAATTGTATATTTACTCTATTTATTTATATTAGCACTTTGTATTTTTTAATTCTTTTAAATTTGTTTTAGCACAAACCACCAAAGCTTATTCCTTGTATGTGATGATGACCTTGGCAATACATTTCATTCTGATTTTAATTTTGAAAGTTTTACAGCTGACACTTCACGTGCCTTCGGAGAATGGAACTTTAAAGGAAGGAGATTTTGTACAGCTGAAATGTGTAGTCAACTGTAGTCGCGCCTTACCACAGTTTTTGTGGTTTAAGGACGAAAAGCTTTTACCCAACGCGGGGTCTGTCCTCACTTTTGTTTCTCTGACTGTGTGGGATTCCGGAACTTACTCCTGCGCTTTGGCAAACGCCGAGACTTTTAGATCACACACGATCCAGATTTATCTCCCCGGTGAGTTGAGCTGCTCTTAAAACTCCTGCTTGTAATAAAACAGACCAGAATGGCCTCCGTTAGCAATATTTTCATGATACGAATGAACAAATCTGATGCAGACTTTTCTTATGAACGTTTTAAAAAACTGTGTGATTAAGAAATGCATTTAAATCATTTAATCGTATTAACCATAATCTGCTTGCCTTCGTGAATTAACGCACCGTATGATGAGATTTTAATAACTTTCCCCCCTATTTTAACAGGCATCCATTGGTCAAGTTTGCTGATGGGTTTTGTCATTGGTGGACTGATTTTGGTCGTTCTGGCTATAACAGGTTTAGCCGTAATGTACAAAAGGAAGTAAGACTCATTAACATAGAGTACAATGAGAACATATTTGAGATATATACAGTCTGATAAGCCATTATCTGTAACTGGAAAGTGACATTTTATACTTGTGATTTGCAAGTGACGTTTTTCAAAGCAATTTAATGAAAGAAACCACTAGTATGTCTGACAGTTTTGTTATATTGTTCGTTTAAACTAACCTTGCGTTTGGTATTAATATCATATTTACAGATTACAGATCACAAAGCTTTATTCTTCATTTGCACCAAATTTGTCTTTCAGTTCTAGTATGGTTAAGAGAGAAAATGCAGACGAACTCTGTGGAAAAAGTCAAGAGAAATCTCAGGTCGGTGAAGCTTTCGACCCAGCTTTAAACTATTGATTGTTGTTTACTTATGGTGACCATATAGTGGATATCTGATCTGGGAAGACACTTTGAGCTACAGTGTAAAAAGAATTCGATCAATTAGCCATGTTAACATACTTCCTTCATTTACTTTAACTTAAAACGATAACTTATATGAGTTTTTATGGCTGTGTTTAAGAGTGAACGTGTTAATACACCACACCGGAACTTTATGGAGTGATATTTGCTAAATGGAAATGACAATATATTTGTAACTTACAACATACTGCAGATAAATCAGATATAATATTTATTTAGAATGTAAAGTTCTAAGTGAAGCACCAAGCAGAGACTTCTTACAGATAATCAGTATAATCAATTTGATTTTATTTGTAACATTTTAATCAGCACTTGAACTAATGCTTTGCAGCTAAACCGGGTATATGTTGTTACATCGTGTGTAACACCTTCACTCTTTAGCATAGCTGTAGTTATTTATTTTTACGCGGTTGTTATCGATGTTAATCCGGAACACTTGAAGACGTCTTTTAATTTGCACTCTAAGAAAAACTAGTTCTTCATTAGCACTCTGGAGCACATTGAGCGCTCTGGAGAACCTTTTTATGATGTTTAAGGTTGATTGGAGAACTGAATGCAAAAAAGAGTTCTTTAAATAACACCTTATCTCATGTTCAGTGCTTTGAAGAATGCTTTATGTTAAAGTATGACCTTAATGACTACTGACCCTATGCCTAACCTACTGACCTAACCTTACTTGTGGCTGTGTGTAGACATGATTGTTATGGTGCGATGTTTAATAGTAACTGATGATATCTGCCACTGCCTTTTAGAGAGACCAGTTATTGCAGTTAATATAAAGTAATTGATAACTTGACTCAGTTATGTTTTACCAAACACTACATTTGAACAAACTGAACATATTATTGCATATTGCACATAATGAACACAAGTACAAAGATACGAGGGGTGCAACAATGGGCTCTGTGCACAAATTAATTTAAATTTGTTTGAACAATCCAAAACTGTAAATGTTTAGAGGCATTATTGTAACACATTATCTCTGATACTGAGAAACTAGCTTCATTATTTTTTCTAGGTTGGTGACACTCCCAGAAGCAACCCCACTCCTGCAAAAACAGACTTCCTCTCACAGCCAACCAAAGACCAGACAGATGAGGACAGTTTGACATATGCTTCTGTTTTTACCCAACCCAATCCTACTAATGCAGCAAGGTAGGAACTAACACTGTAGTGTCACATTACTTTGAACCTGATTCACTTTGTCATTGCTCAACCTCCGCAATCACCTTGTTCTCTTCATTATTTTTTTTCTTTTTTTGTCTTTAACTCCTCTAACAGTATTTGCTACAGTTTGTGACGTATCATTGTCAACATAATGAGGAGTAATCCCTGTAATTTGTTTTTTTAAAATGTGTTTGTAGGTCTACTGACAGCTACCCGGGCCATATGGAGGAGTCAGTTATTTACAGCACAGTGATGAAAAGCTGACCACTTCCTCATCATTTAACACACTGAGCAATTTTGGGCAATCTTTCCTCTTACATTTTTAAGTTGATGATGTAATCTGCACACAATTAAAACATCTCTGTTTTCATCATTCCACAGACATGTTTTTGTCTTATTTATTGCTAAATAGTATAGTTAAATTCTCACGTGTCTCTAAAAGATTGTGCTACTTGTGATACTTGAATAATTATTACAGTACTCAAGTATTTTAGCATGTGTGGTAGCAACACATAGCAAAATAATGTGAGACTTTATTGAGTCAATTATTTATTGAAATTGATACTTACAACAGGAAAATACAGTTCATAACAAGTGCTTTAGTACTTTGTCATATATTTTAGTTTAAAAGTGTGATTATTTGTCATTTTGAACTGAGAGAGCTCATATTTACTGGAGTAATTTTTATGTAAGCTGTAATAGGGCTGTTGAAATTAATCACATAATAGATGCATCAGGATGTAGACGTGGACTACTCTACATAGAAGCAGTGGGAGACCATAATGTATTATATGAGGGTTTAAACTAGTGGTCAGCGACGGAAGTGCATTTAGCCTATGACATGCAATCTTTAACAATAATGTATTTAATACGAAAATATAAATATTATTAGAAAAATAATACTCCCCCCCCAACATACACTCAGGCTGCTTAGTCTGAGTGGTGATCCCTGGGACAGAACCAATTGAAAATCTCTGGATTATATCATGATGATATTGCTTGGTGATTTTCTGGCTACAGCATAAAAATTCAAGTTAAAAGGGACATCCAGGTAGTAACTATGGCTGCCCAATCTACGATCCATGCTCAATCTGCGTGCAATGTGAAGTAATGTAGAAAAATTGATGCATCATGCACTGATGCATGCATCCAGTTACCGTATCGAATCTAAATGTTGACCTGATAATCGCAATCGAATTGAATCGAGTCGTGAGACCAGTGGAAGTTCACAGTTCTACTTTGTACACATGTAAAGGTAATGTCATTCAACTTGTATTCAAATTGGTTTAATTTGTCTTCAGGTATTTTTATATTGTTAAATTAGATCTGGCGTACACTCTTAATTAGGCAGTTATGCAAATCAGACAATATGCTGAGATAATATCCCATATCTAACAGAAATCTTTGTCCTATTTTTTGCCTAATTATACTTTCTTAATTATTTGCTGATATTATTCTATTATGTTTAGTTCTTGTTCTTGTTCTTTCCCATCTTTTTCAAGTTTCAAGCTTCCAATTATATTGTCATTTGCAGATAACAATGGCCCATCATTACCAGTAATGAAATTTGTGAGACTCATAGCCCAATAATAAAATAAATGAGTAAAATTACACCTAAAGTTTCAACTACATGAACGTAGAATAAAATAAACCAAAAATTCAATTAGCATAAAAAGCAGTTTTAAGCACAAGAGTCCTCTTTTTCACTGATGGGATTATGGTGATAGCATTAGTAATGATGATGATGGCATTAGTAACAGCATTATATTTTTCAGTAATGGATAATCTAACTAATTATTGTGTCCATTATTTCAACGCCGACTGTTCCTGTCAATAAAATGCAGCAGGTTACTATAAGTAAGCTCATTGAAGCTGTTTTCATCTGACCAGGTTTTCTTAGCCACAGGAGCTGCAAAGGATTTTTTTTCTTTGGTGGGGGAATAGTGCAAGACAACTGAATAATTAATGATGATTGTTTAAGGAAGAATAAAATTTCATGGTAAGCCAACCAGAGGCAGAGTTGGGCCGGTGTTCACAAAAGGTAGCGTTTTAAAACTGGAAGTACATACATTACTTTCCCTCATTGAGATAAAAGGAAAGAATGTATATGTGAAATGTACATTATGCCCAGGAACAAACTGTTTCTCCACGTCGGTTGTAAGCAATTCTAATCTAATGAAGCACCTATCATCATCATCATCACATGCATCCAGTGCAATTTTAGGCCCCGAGGCAAATACACACAAGGGGCCCTCTACATTCATTTTTTAAAAATACACACACAAAACAAACAAACAAAAACAAAGCAAAACTCTAATAACATTTATAATGCTGTAACTCAGTTACTTACTCAGTTACTTTTTGGGAGAAGTAACTATAATTACTGTTTATAAAGTAACGTGCCCAACATTGATCTTTATATATTGTTTACTTGTACCCTTTTCTCTCTTCTACCCAAGGGCGTCAGTTTATTTTGAAAAGTGCTGGGGACAATGTGTTTCTTCATTTAAGTTAAATTAATTAACGTTTTAAAAAGTGGTGGGGGGCAAAATTGTTCATGACAAAAAGTGGTGGGGACATGTCCCCAGCGTATATGACACCTATGCTTTTACCCCTTTTTAGGCTTCCTTTAGTCCTGTGTTTTAACGTCTTTCTTGACTTTGCCTCTTAATTTTGGATCATTAGCTCGATTAGGCTGCGTAACCTCGGCGCCGCCAAGAGTCGAAAAGTCCCACCTTACGTTACCATAGCAACCAAGTGACAACACGGAAGTGGAATCAGTGAAGCGGAGAGAAGTCTTCACACCCGGGTAACTTAATGTAAATGAGAAAGTCATAACACTTCACCATGTGTTTGCACTTTTACGAACCATAGAACCCAGTTATCTTTAATTAATTAAAACTGAATTATTTACTCTTTTTAAAGTAGTGGCTTTACAGCGAAACGCCTCAATGTTAGTCACAGCTAGGGAGCATTTATTTATTTATTTATTTAGTAAAGTGTGTTGTGTGTGATCTGACTGGGAAACCTCGCATTGTGCAGTGTCCGTGAGCGGGCCCGTGAGAGTTGGGGCCGGTTCGATGTGGACATGAGGAAGTTCCGTGAGTCCCGCAGTGGCGCTACTTCCGGTCAGCTAGTGGCCGGCAGGTACGCGCTGGAACGCAGACTCGGTAAAGGAAGCTTCGGCACTGTCTTCCTCATTAGAGACACCAAGACCGAGACTGGAGAGAAACTGTGAGTCACAACACCCCACACTACAGTCACAACACACTACAATTACCACACACCACAATCATCCAACAAACAAGCCACATCACACTCACCCATACTAGAAACATCCCACACTATAAATACTCCTCAGACTAAGGTATCCTTTTGCTGCAATCACTGACACTTTATACCTTAAGCTTCAAAAAGGTCACAGGTGATAAACAGAGAATGAGAAATGTTGATGTGAAGAAACACTCCAAATGAGTTGTCCGTCCTCCACTGGGGGGCAGTGTTGCTCTTCACAGATAAGATCCGCTGGAAGATACACCACGCTCAGACATTTCATGCAACTTCACAGTAACATTTACGCATTAACATGGCATATCACCAAAGTTTTTTGTGTAAGAATGCCTAATCATTGAATTCATAGCTGTCATTTTTAATGCAGTGCTTCTCAATTGTGACGAGTGTAAACAGCGATTGGAATGCTTTAGAAAAAGAAAAACTGGCGAGTTAGCATAAGTGATTTGAGGAAAGAGAGGAACAACTAGCGAAATGGTTAAAAAATGACAAAGTGGAACCAGTCTCTGGAGAACTGCAAAAATTAAACATGATTTTGTTATCTGTCTATCCATTTGTCCATCTGCCCAATTAAGTAATGTCCTGTTGTGTGGTTAAATAGGGGTGTAAATTAAATGTTTTGTCACGATACAAGTATATTGACTCAGTGATTCAATGTCTATATAACAAGGTCTGCTACAATATGATTTCATTTGATTTAGGTCAAGAGCCAAATATTCATATGCTGAATTAACACAATCACTTCCATTCATATTAAATCACAAAAAGCATTGATCATTTAATCAATGTATCAATGTAGAATGATGTATTGTTACAGCCTTTAGTCGTTCAACAGGCTGAGGCATGTTTTGTCATGTCTCTGTATGTTTTGTGCTTTATAATAACTATTATAATAACTATAATAATATACCAGCTGTTGGCTTTAATTCAGATATGGCATATTGCAACATAGAGAGCAGCAAGAGAGAAGAGAGACATGGGGTGAAGAGACTGGGGTCGATTGAGGGATGAGAGGATGAGAGGAGAGGGGTATGTGAGGGGTGATATGGCCGGTTAGTTGCATGTGACGGGTGGCCATGGTGACCAGAGACTGTCCATATGCAGTGCTGTTACTCCTTTACTCACTCTCTCTCTGTCTCTCTCTCTCTCTCTCTCTCTCTCTCGTACTCACTTTGAGAGTCAAATGTCAGTGTGCTGTGAGGTGGAACCACTGAGCTCTCAGCTTCTCTCTTCTCATCTTCTCTCAATTCCCTCACCTACTCTCTCCCTTCCTTCTAACTCCTTCACCTCTCTTCGTCCTCTTCACCCTCTCCTCTACTTCTCTCTTATATTTCTCTTTTATGTCTTCCCTCTTCTCTCCTCCCTAAACCAAACATTCTACTCTTCCTTCTATCCCCTCTCTTTTTCTTTTCTCTCCTTCACTCCCTCTATTAATCTTTCACCTTCTATCCTTTTCTTCTCTCTTTTCTCATCTCATCCCCCTCTTCTTTTCTATCCTCTCTCTGACTCTCTTATTCTCTCCGCTCCTTCCCCTTCACTTATACTCTCCGCTCTTTCTATCTCCTCTCCTCTTCTCTCCCCTCTGTCCATCCCCTCTCCTGTTCTTTCCCTCTACTTCACTGCCTTCCCTCCCTACCCTCTCCTCTTCTTTACTCTCCATCCGTCCCTCCTTCTCCTCTCTCTTCTCTGTCCCCCTTCTTTCCGTCCACGTCTCATCTATCCAGTCCCCATTGTTCCTTTGTTTCTCTTTATGCATCTATTTTCACCATTTCTCTTATTTGATCTCCCCTCTTTCTTTATACCCTTTTCACCTTATTTAGTATGTTCTCCTCTCCTCCTCATCCTCCCTTCTATTCTTTCCTCTTTACATCGCTCATTTCTTTTTCTTCTCAATTTTTCTTGTTCTCCTCCTCCTCCTCCTCCTCTTCCTCTACCATCTCCATCTTATTCTTCTTCATTTGGTTTCTGAACTTTTTGTTTTCCACTGCTGAAGGAGTGTGATGTGTCCATGTGAACTCTGATCACTCTGTAAGTGACGGAGTCCTGTCAGAATAAGTGCTGCCATTTGCCACAGGGTGACCTTTAGCTAACGAACACCTCCATCATCATCATTATCATCATCTCTCTCTCTCTCTCTCTCTCTCTCACACACACACACACACACAAACAACGCTCTGTCATTAGCTTTCCAGGACGTTTATTTCCTCTCTCATTAATGTAGTGTAGTTTTGGGTGAAGTGATGATGTATTGTGCTTGGGGTTGGTATTAGATGGAGAATTTCACTCAACATGCTCGTTTATTTTGGGAGACGTTCCGTTCTCTACCATCGTCTTGCGATGATTCTGAATAAATCATCTGTGTTCACGTGTCACTTGTGTAATGATGCTACACGCAGCTGATAAAGCCACAGCCCAGGACAGCGATTAGAGGCCTTTTGTCAGCATCACAGGTGTGTGTGTGTGTGTGTGTGCATATTTAAGTCCCTTCACGTTGTATTTCCTAGCTGACATTTACAAATTAATGAAAGTAAACTGGGGGAGAAAAATTCTCTGCCTCTAATGCTCTCGCAGACTCTCTGAATGTTGTTAAATAGGTATCATTTCTACAGATCTATCTATCTATCTGTCTGTCTGTCTGTCTGTCTGTCTGTCTGTCTGATCTGTCCATCCAACCATCCATCCTTGCATCCATTTATACATACATTGGCCCGTCTATCAATCTATCTGTCTAAAAACCTTTCTTCTGAGATTTTCTGTTCTTTATTTTAATTATAATCAGTGCATTTTACAATCATGTTCAGCCTGTTTTTATCCTCTTTACAAGATCAGTGATCAAACAGCACTATATATTAGTCCCATATTAATCTCATATTAAAAAAAGAAATCTGATGTAAGCTCTGTGATTTGTCAGCACACTCATTTTCATTTGTCACATTTAGCTATGAGATGTCCAGAAACAGGACAAATAATCTCACAACAAGCTTAGCAAATTGTAAAACTGATGAGAAATGAATGAACTTCCAGGTTTGAGCAGTAATTCAATCATTAACAGCAGCAGCATCATCAGTGAGCCGGCATGTGTGGCAGCAGATTTAATTGCATTGCTGGAGTGATGGAGGGAAAACAAGTAGAACGAGGCTGTTTTTCTGCAGTCAGAACAACAAGCAGCTGAGGTTTGAAACTGGTTGGTTTTTAATTTATGTTGTCTAGAAACAGCAACTGCAGCATAGCAGAAAGTGAAACAGATCTGAATTAAGATATTTATATAGTGTTTTCTTAAATTTGGTCAGAACATGTTTGAAATGTTGAAATAAGCTCTCAGAATACTTTAAATTGGAGTCCTTAAAAATACTAATAGTTGCTGAGAAGGCGTTCGACAGAGTGGATTGGGCCTTTCTACAGCAGACTCTCAGACATATGGGTTTTAATGACACCTTTATTAAATGGATCCAAATATTTTATAAAGACCCCAGGTCACGAGTAAGGGTTAATGGCCACTGCTCTGATTTTTTCTTACTGGGACGCGGCACTAGACAGGGTGAAGTCTTTTCCCCCTCTTTATTTGCACTTAGCATAGAGCCGCTGGCCGAACTGATTAGATCCAATCCTCTCATACAGGGAATAAGAGATGAAACCAATGCTCCTCATAAGCTGTCTCTTTTTGCTGATGATATTTTATTATTTTTGGAGAATCCTATTACCACCATTCCTGCTCTGCTCCAAAGCCTTAATGAGTATAGTACTGTATCGGGATATAAGGTTAATACAAATAAATCTGAAGCATTAATGATTGTTGGGAACTGGCCATCACAGTTAGATAATTTGGTCTCATTTAGACATTCCACACAGGGGTTTAAATATCTGGGAGTAACAATTACCACTAAGACCACTCAGTTGTTTTCATCTAATCATGAAAAGTTATTTAGGGAAATCAAAACCGATTTGAATAGATGGGACGTACTCCCACTTTCTCTCCTAGGAAGAATTGAATGTATTAGAATGAATGTTCTACCGAGATTACTGTTTATATTTAAAAGCCTCCCTGTTTTTGTACCACAATCTGCATTCAAATCATTAGAAAAATGCATTTCAAAATTTATTTGGCAGAACAAAAGGCCAAGAGTGCGCCTTAAAATTCTGATGTCAGATAAGGATAATGGTGGCCTGAGGTTGCCTAACATAAAAATGTATTATTGGGCTGCCCAAATAAGAGCAATCGTGGCCTGGATCATTCGTGATCCAGAAACAATATGGGTCTCCATGGAGGAGGAGTCAATGCCTGGAATATCTCTATCGTGGCTCCCATTTATCGGTCTACAGACACAGAAGAAAATGAAGATTGAAAATTTATGGGTTAAAAATACTTTAAAAATCTGGAACCAGGTACAAAAACAATTAAGAGGATTGGTGGCCCTCTCGCGAGCCATGTCCATAAGCAAGAATATTGAATTTCTTCCATCTCTAACGGACAGGGGCTTAAGTGATAAGTGGGCGGAGAAAAAGCTTATCACTGTAAACCAACTCTTTGAGGGAAATGTAATGAAAACCTTCGCCCAATTAAGAAATAACTTTAATCTACCCTCAGGGGACCATTACAGATATTTACAAATAAGGGACTATTTAACAAAACATAAGGACTGGGATCAGCTCAGAAGAGAACCAACAAACATAGAAAAACATTTGATTCATCTGATTGAAAACAATGGTGTAATGAAAAAACAAGTGTCCTTAATTTACTGCAAACTGATGATGGATATGTCGGATAATACCCAACATATAAAACAACAATGGGAAATGGAACTCAATGTGACATTGGATGATGATACTTGGATAGATGTTTGTTCTGGTCGTCATAAGGGGGTGGGGAGTCAAATGTGGAAGGAGTTTGACTGGAAGTCTAAAATCCGATTTTTCAGGACACCACTAAAGTCTCTCCGCTCTGGGAGTTGGGGTAGCAATAATTGCTGGAGAAACTGTGGACTTGTGGGTAATCAAACGCACATATTTTGGGACTGTCCCATTGTTCAACACTTTTGGACTGAAGTTAAGGGGCTCGTAGAAAAGCTCCTTAAAGTGAATCTTTCCTGGGACCCTTTAACGTGTCTACTGGACAAATTCCCGGATTATCTGTCCCATGATCAGAAAACTTTGCTACATCTCCTACTAATGGCTGCAAGAAAAATGATAACAACTTATTGGTTGAAACCTGAATCACCCACGGTCTCACAGTGGATACAAAAAATCAGACAGTTATATTCAATGGAACAGTTGACAGCACAACTACAGCTGAAGACTCACATTTTTAAAAGAAGATGGAGACCAGTTCAAAGCCTTGTTGGATAGGCCACTTATGTATCTTTTAAGTTTATATTTTAGCTTGAAGTTTGTCTATTTATTTTATTTTTTTCCTCAGATCTTTAGTGTAATCATATATATCTTTATTTGAGAGCTCGGGCCCAATCTCAGGACTGTGGTTATTGTTTGTATTTACATTGACTGTTGTCAATAAAAGTTCAGAAAAAAAACAAATAGTCAAAATAGTCTTTGTTTACTAAATCTCAAAGCAGGAAATCTTATTTTAAACTCATGATGAGCTCCCTTGCGAGGAGTTTCATTTTTTGGACTTTACTCTAGTCTGTTTCTTTGTTTCTTCTACCAGCTGAGAATAATAAGCATTCTTTTCACCTTGTGGAGCAAATTGTAAGGCTCCAGCTGCCTTAAGGCTCTACCTATGAAAACCTAAATTGTGTCAGTGTATGATGGGAACAGATTTGTGACTGGCAACAAATTGCACGGTCAAGTTGAACTTCAATCAATCAGATTGCACAGTGTGAACAGGAGACAACATCAGATTTAAGGCCTTCCTCCTGAATGGGAAATTGGATGATCAGATGAACCAACTCTGTCTTTGTAAAGAGAGAAAAATAATAGTATATTTTTGTAATGACATATGATTTTACCACTACACCAGCTATTTGTAAAAAAGTTATTTACTGGTAAAGATACAGCGTTCTAAAAGTAGCTTTGCTCTGATATTAGGCCTATACCTCTGCCTATGCTTATATAACCAGTAACCAGCCAGTATCTCAAAATTAGCTGCAGTTCGATTTTGATTCAACTCATTGTTGGAACCAGTGATAGATAGACAATATCTTATGCTGATTTAACACAATCACCTCCAAATCATTCACAAAAAGCAACTAAAATTTCATTTGAGCATTTACTTCTGAGCTCCTGAACCAGACATTTAAATGAAATACAATTTCCTTTAAATAAACGTTAACCCCATGTTCAATATAAAATGATATTACAATATGTATGATGTCTAATCAGTGTATTTTTGCTCAATGCTAAGTGAGTGACTATTTGTCATCGTGAACACACCACAGCACAGCACACAGTGCACCACAACGAAATGTAACCTCTGCATTTGACCCATCCATGAAGGAGCAGTGACATGCCCCCAGGGAGCAGTGCTTGTCATGCGTCCCTCAGTGTTACCTTTACTGATCCTGGGATTTGAACCGGCGACCTTCCGATCACGGGGCGAATGTCCTTTACCGTTACGCTACCACCTGCTAGGGGCTTATTGATCACTGTATTGATGTAGATGTAGAATTACACTCTTAGAACATGCCACATGTAGCTACTGTAAAAATGGAAACATGCTCCAGTTGTAGGTTCCCGAGAAAGCACAGGAGGCTTACAGAGTGGCTAGAGCCCTGCATTACTTTTGTAAAGGACCTAGGTGAAACCAGCCTTTGCAGGCACCTTGAGGAGTTAAACGAGATGTAGGGCAGCATCAACAAGGCGATTCCGCTCATCTCAGGAACCCAGAGGCTATTCATCTTAGCGAGAGAGAGAGAGTCTCTCACCTGACGGCGGCTCTGCTGGGCCGAATGTGGTGAGGGGCCCTGGGATCCCGTCTGCTCTGACCCTTGAAAACACAGACTGTGGCCTAATTCTCCAGCTCACCCACTAACTTAAGTTGAAGATTTAAGTTTCTTTATTTGTTGCATATAAAGTTATACATGTATAACGTAGTGAAATGCACCCTGACTCGTTCCTAACTGTACTGTGCATATTATGGGATACGTGTGGGTATTGTGAAAAGACTGCAAATTGAAATAGAAAATTAACAAACACATTAAGTTAAAGAAAAGCTGGAAATGAATCTCAAAATAAAAACATATAGAAGATGTCTAGAAATAAATAAAAAATAATAATATTTAAAAAATCAAAAATGGATTTTTATATTATAAACAGCAGCTGTACATATATGTACAAGTATGTACTGTATGTTAAAGTGCAACAAAATGGACAGAAAAGCATGCAAGCCATAAACATACTGTAAAATCTTTATCCGGGACATTTAAATCAGTTTCCAGATGTGCGCGCGCTCTCTCTCTCGCTCTCTCTCTCTCCATTCTTTTTGCTGAGCTGTCTGACAGATCTGGGTCTGGTTTGGTGTTTCCTGCCAGGCGAACTACTAAAGTGGCATGTCCTTAAACTGGTTCACTCTCTGACCTGGTTCCTTTTACAAGGAAGATCCCACTCTTTTTCTTACTTTCCTTACAGCGGCTATATGGTTTGAGGTTGTTTCTATGGGAAGTTACACTTTTAACAAAATTCAGAGGATCAGTTTAATTAGAGAATATAAATGTGGTTATAAACATAATGTTTCTGAATGGGTGAGCAGTATATGTGAGGAGGGTTGTGGAGGTTTAAGGAAGATGAGGAGGAGTCTCAGATGTCAGATTAGTCATTACTTATTTTATATTAGAGCCCAATCAAGACTTGTTTGAGAACTTTTTAAAATATATACTATTTTGAAAAACAATTAAAAATGTATTACATTGAAAAAAAAGTAAGGTTTATGAGCCAGTTGTTAGCGTAACAGTTAGGGCGTTCAGCGTGTGATGAGGTCACCTGTTCGAATCCTGGACCGGTAAAGGTACCACTGAGGTACTCATGAGCAAGTTACCCCAGGCATTTCTAACTGGAACCTTATTTATAGGGCATTATTATTGCTCTTTTGGCCACAAGTGAGCTTTTTACTTTTCTTGGTGGTGAGGAGGGTGAATGGCAAAGGAAAGTCTAGTTTTTTGTACTCTTGTTTGAGCTTTCAAAATTTTAGAAATTAATCACATAATTGTCGTGTTGTGATGCCGACCTTGACAATTCTGCATGGATGCAGTGCCAGACCATAATTGATATGTTTTCAATAAATGGTTTGCTGCCCTCTAGTGGTTCACGGCAGCATTGGCGGTGTTCAGTGACATGCAATCCAGTTTCACTACTGAAATCACTTTTTACAATGAATTTAAATTTATTTATTTTTCAAAACATTTCCGGATGATTTGGGAATCTGTATGAATAAAGAATTGAATGACAATATCTGAAAAGTAATAGAAAACTACTGCTTTGTCTGAGAGGTGGTCTCTGGTACAGAACCAGTTGAAAACCCTTGGTTTATATCACAATGACATTGCTTGGTGATTTTTTGGCTACAGCATAAAATTCTAGTTAAAAAGAACATTGGTAGTAACTATGACTGGCCAATCTGTGTGCAATGTAAAGTAATGTAGAAAAATGTATGGGATGCATCGTGATGCATCGAGATATGGCATCGAATCAAATTGTTGACCTGGTAATTGTAATCGAATCAAATTGTGAGACCAGTGAAGGTTCACACCTCTATTAGTAATGTGACAAATTACCCAATGCAACTAACTTGTTAGAGCATTGAATGACTCCCACTGCATCTTCTGCCCAAATAGACAGGATTGTCTGCAACCTCCATTTTCAGTCATTACTAGTTTGCACCTCAATAAACTCACAACATTTCTGTCCTGTTCTCACATTCCCTTTTTGACCAATCCAAAAGCAGTGACCCTGTAAGGGACCTTTAGTTATAACATTTGTTGGCAGTGTGGCATGGTTCCTAGTGCCAGAGGAAAAGTGATTTTTCCTTTTATACAAAAGTCAACCTCCAACTTTCCTCACATTTTGTTTTTGTTATATAACAATGTTCCTCTCATTATGTCCTGCAGTCACAATCTCTCATTACTCAGGTACATTAGTGGTTAATATCTCCTGCTGGCAAACTCAATGCCATTTCCTCGTCCCCCCACCACCCCACCCCGAGGGTCCCACTGCCATGTTTGTCCGCCTCGCTGCTATTCCTGGATCAGAGACCAAATTGCCCTCAGCTCCCCCCCCGAGACTCTGTGAGAAATGGGACATGAACATGTGTTCAATTATTCACCGCAGGGGACGCCGGCTGATCGCCACCACTGATTTTTTTATTGCACATCTCCTGTGCCGAAGAGGGACGATGAAGAGCCGGCGGGCTCAGAGCCATATTTGCAAATAAATTAGAGACATTTAGAGCTGTGTGCCTGCATCCTGTTTTTGGTGTTGAACTTTTAACTGACATCCATTTCAATATTTCAAAATCCGAGTGAGTCTTAATAAATGTTTATGTATATGTATGTGTGCTTGTATATACATATATTTACCTGTATGTACACACACACTCACATATTTATATAAAACAAGCACAGAGAAACTGATGCAGATGGGCATAGAGCTGGTCAGTGGTTCGGATGAAAGGAGCTCTTCGAAAAGATATAAAGGCCAATGAAAAGGTGGGACAATTTTGTCTGTGTCAGATCCAATTTCACAGGTGAGCAAATCAGAAGAAGAAAGTGTTCAAAAACTATGATATTAGTCAATATTTCATTCTAATGAATATAATAAATATACAAACTGGTAGCTTTACCAGAGGCCGGACACCTAACTGAATAGCAACAGTAAAAGTAATAATAACTGGCACTGAATTCTGTGCTGAAAAAGTGGAAAGGGCTAAAAAAGGTAGGAGTGCAAAAGTAAAAAATGACAAATGCTGTTTATAGATGTTTCTGCTGATTATAGTTAAGCTAGCTGTAAATTTATGAGCTGCTGATTTAATCATAAACTCATGTTAGGAATATGGGTAACCACAAGAAAAGTAATTGCAGGATTCTCTTCACCTTTGGAAGAAGTTAATTGTCACAGAATGGGAAGAAGCAAAAATGATGAATAGACCAAGGTGATTGCTTGTTACACAGCAATGCTGGCTTGTTACAACATTTTTTCCTTTGTGATCACCTGGTAATATTTAACATGCCGATAATACTACCATCACTAACAGATTGTGAGCATTAATGGGGAACTGAAAGCATCCATGTCCTTATTAGCTGCCATTTGTGGATGTCCCAAGGGTTGTTTAGCGGTCACCGTAGCAGCAGTCAGAACACACCGGTGACAATAAATCCTGAGCACGTTTTTATATGCTGTCTTTGTTGCAATGGGCAGATTTATTTTTCATCAATTTTATCTTTTTAAAGTTCATTAGAAAAGTCAGATTTCACATATGAATTTGTAGTGTGAAACCCAGACATGCATGCAGTAAAAGTTGCGTTTGTAGACTCAAAGTAGATGAGATGTAAATCTCAAATAAGAACATTGGGAAGGAGGCCTACTGTTTTGCTGAGAGATGCGTGCTGCGCTAACGAGGGCCCTCGTAATTCCGCCCAGCTTGTGAAGTGGAGTTTCCAATCGGTTTGCACGAGAAAACATCTCAAAACACATTTAATGTGTTATTTCCAGAAGATGAGGGTCCTCCCCTACGTCCCTCAACTTATCACAATGAATCAACAAAGCAACATTGGCAATTAGCCTGGCGACTCCATTAAAAAAAACAATATTAATGCCGTTTTGCAGTCTCCCGGCTGTTTTCTGTAATGATATTTGAGGAGAATGGGAGAGAAAAACATAGGAAAATGAGATTGGGGTGAATGCTGGTGACCTTGCTACCAATTAGGACGAAGAACTAAGTGCAGCTGCAGTGGCAGTTTGACTTTTTTATGCCCTGCGGGCATCGCTTTGGCTCTGCAATTAGGAAAGTATTATAATTTTTATTAGTAATATTTCATTTTCAGGTCAGTCATATTCATCTAAATATCATATTTTAGTAGGGGATAACGTTGTGTATATACATTCATGTCTTCTTCTCTGTTTGTATAAAATGTATTATATTTATCATCACTAATTTAATATGAATAATAAATGGTTATTTTAGACCTGAAAATATACATGTACAATGTGATATTTAATACATTTATATAATACAGTATAGTTCTATTTAATACAATATTAAAGTTTATAACTGTAAATATCTGTACTGTTATTTTGCCTTTAAGTGTTAGACAAGAACTTGAAACTAAAGGCAAGTTTTCTCTTTGTGGGGTAATAGCAAGTATACTGAGGTTAAAAAGCTTTTAACCTTATTATTAAGTATAAAACTTCAAAGGCAAATTTAGAATAAATTGCCTAAGTGCTCTATTTTATCACCTGTCATATTTTATAGTTTGATTGTGAGGTGAGATAGTCGGTTCAGCCACTTATCTCAGCTGTCATGGAAAAACTCGTCCCCAGTGCGACTTCATTCGGGAGCCGGATAAATATATTCATGACTTAATAATGGTATGATAATTTATGCTTTTCTCTGTGCTCTAATTTCCAATGTGGAAGACCAGTTTTTGCTCCTTCTCTGGCTCGAAATGGGCCCTTGAGGGCTGGGCCGAAAAACAGCTCAGAAATAAAATCCTCCTCTTTAAATCGCAAAATCACAGACACAAACCCAAATCTCACGAGGCGTAGCTGCTGCTTCTCACAGGGATCGCGCATGTGGTTACAGCATAATGACTTGATGAGTTAACAAGGTAATGACAAACTGGAAAGCTCGAACAGATCGGACATGGCAGTAAAACCAAGCGTCAATTCCGTTCACTCCAATGCTGTTTACCGAAACAGTCCATTATTAACTTGTCAGGATAAGCTTAACATGTGTATTAAAACATGTTAATGTTGTAATTCCCACTAAATAAATAGATTTAGGCAACATTAAAAGCAACATTCGATACCACCTGAAGGCAACATGTGACATAGAGTATGTACAGAATGCAGTATACAGTATGTACAACAGTCCTGCTGTTTTATCTGAATGTCCCAAAGATTACATTAGTGATTAAGTTATTCATATTACCTAGGCCGGCAGTTACAAAGGCGTTGCTGAAAGCAAGAATTAAGGACATATTAGCAAAAATGTAATCTAAATATAGATGCATTCCTCTTAGTTAACATATCAATAATCATTATGATATGTGTCACGTGGTGCCATACATCATCTTTACAATCATTATTAATTAAATAAGTTCTAATATTTTTATACATAAATAAAAACAATTGACATCACCAACACACTCTAGCTCAGGCTAAAATATGTCAAACAAGCAAGAGTAGCTGTTAATATCTCCAAATGTTACTTGCTATTAAAGATGTTGACATGACATGCACATCAGTTTGCTATATAAATATTGTAAATAAATGCCTTTATTGACTATTTATAATCAAAAATGAAATTCCGTCTGTGTATTTACTGCATTTAAATGGCTCGCCATTGATATTTAAAGGTCCCATATTATGAAAAAGTCACTTTTTCTGTTCTTTGGACATCCATTTGGGTCTGTACTGCCTCTACACACACTGTACGTTTGATAAATAATGGTGAGTTGTGTTAGTATTAATTTACAAATGTCAGAAATCGTGTTCTTAAACGAGCCGTTTAGATTTCTCCCCTACTTCTACTTCACAGTGGGGACATTTGAAAACTCCACCCTCCTATCTGAGAACCTCCACCCACCAGGTAGAACTGCTAGCGCTTCCTGATCCGCCATGTTTTCTAGCAAGCGCTACAGTCTTTGGCGAAATGTTAGAAAAGCAGCATTTTGCAAGCTGTAAGGCTTCAATATAGTACTATAATTGAAAAAACCCCAGTCACTTGTGAAAATTAAAATTGGAAAAATAAATAGGATAAGTGATAAGTACAAAATCATTTTGAAGTAATCCTCATTATAATAGTTAAAAATAAATACATGCTTATTATGCATATGTAGAAATTACATCATTTCCATTTGCTACTGCTATACGGCGGATGTTCATTTTTGCTATTACATTTTGTTTAAAATGATTTGTACTTATCGTCTTCTTCTTTCGTCTTGTTCCATTAGGGGTCGCCACCACGGATTAACTGCCTTGTTGCCTGCATGTTGAACTGGCAATAGTTTTACGTCGGATGCCCTTTCAGACAAAATACTCCCTATTTATCCATGCTTATAAATCTTTAGGTCCAGACCCCGAGTGAGTTTGATGGATTTGCAATCTTCAGTGAAATTCGAGTTTCCCATGCAAAAGACACGCGGTCAGAGGTCGCGATGGCCGAAGATAAACGTCAAGCGTTTTGATCCTTGAGACAACGTATCCTTGTCTTGGTTCATGCTCCCCTGTGCACTGACCTTTAGAGAGCACATTTAGAGTGTTTTATTTTAGAGCGTTTGCCGTGAAATTGCGAGCAGTTTACAGCTAATTAAGCAGCATAGAAGGATCTGAAATAATTAAGAGCAATACTACAGGAGTTCGTGGTGTCAGGGTTTGACACCTTAAAATGTTTAGAGTGGAAGGACTATCACTGGTAATTGGTTTTCAGTGTTACACAGTTAAACAAAAACCACCCTCACAATTCTATAGTTTAATTTGTTCATTTATGCCTCAATTCGTCCTTTCTTTATTCATAAAGATGATCGTATAATGACCTTTTATGATTTGTAAATAACAGATATTATAAGCTTACTGCAAGTCAAAAACAAGTAAAATGCTTAATTTTTTTTACATTTCCTGTTGCATTCAGAATTAAACTTGCAAAGTGTTTATGTTTCCCACCACAATAGCTATGATGACAGTTATACAAACCATAATGTTTTCATATTAATGGTACCAGTATCATTTAATGGAACTTGGTCCTATATTTCTGAAATTTATTTTTGCACTTTTACACATGAGTTGGGACTAAAAATGATTCAGGAATCATAACTAGGCCAACAAAGGTTCCAAAGGTATGACCTTTTTTGTCCTGTCCCGTGCATTAAGGTACAAAAC
Source organism: Distichodus sexfasciatus (assembly GCA_032718565.1). Taxonomy (NCBI): domain Eukaryota; kingdom Metazoa; phylum Chordata; class Actinopteri; order Characiformes; family Distichodontidae; genus Distichodus; species Distichodus sexfasciatus. Next base: position 6,946,004 of record JAVGVS010000004.1, read on the forward strand.
TTGACTTTAAAATGTAATATATTTTGGAACTATTGTTCAAAACAGTGTTTATTTAATAAGGTTTTCAAACAAGTTTGGTTGGGCTCTAATATAAAATAAGAACACTCTAACCGTTACACCAGCAACTGTCCCAAAAGTGCAAAATGAGACACAAGACAACAAAAGTTCTGACCTTTTTGGTCCTGTCCTTTGCAGTATGGCACTAAGAGAACCAGCAACTTTTGTCACAATCACAGTCTCAGAAACTTGGCATTCTGTCATTCCAGAATTATTTTAGTCACTACTTAAGTAGAAGTGAAGTAGAAATGTAAAACAGGAAATGAACCACAATGTGGCAGAAGTTCTTATACCTGACCTTATGACCTTTTTTATCTTGTCTGGTACAGTAATATACTATAGGAACCAGGAACTTTTGTTGCATTCACATCACATGAACCTGGCCTGGTTGTGGTTTATGTTTCATTTTTAAAGCCTTTACTCTCAAGGGTCCTAAGATTTTTTTTCTTTGGTCCTGTCCTGTGCAGTAAGGTACTAAAGGAGATCCCGGTGGGTGAGCTGAGGCCCGATGAGACAGTGACAGCTACCCAGGAAGCCCAGCTGCTGTCTCAGCTCCATCATCCCTCCATCCTCAAGTTTCACACCAGCTTCCTGGAGAGAGATGTCTTCTGCATCGTCACCGAGTACTGCGAGGTGAAGCCAGCCTCTAAATTGTGTGTAAAATGTGCTACTTTGGCTCAGATACAGTTGTTTCTCTTGGCCTGAAATCACCACTCTCTGGTGTAGATGAGTGTCATGTCCATCGCATCATCTGATTGATTAGACTTTACTAGTTTAGCCTATCAACACTGAAGCCTGAAGTCACAGACAGTTCCCATATGAAAAAAGTTCACTGCAACTCAGTGTGTTTTCTTGTGTGCTTATGGACACGTTCACACAGGAAATTCCACGTGAAATAGGCCATATATGGGATTTTTGTGTGTGTACAAATGCAATATAAAGTCTCAATATTTGTATATGTTATATAGCTGTATGTGCAACACATACATCTTGTAATGCATAACTTCTGTTGCACTTGTGTTGTTTTTGGTATCTTACATTGATCTTGTATGATTTATACAAAACCTATATGAATCATATCTAAATGACGTCTATATGTGACGTCTGGTTGTTTTCATTTTTGACTGATGCCATGAGCTCATTGATCATTGATGTATCGATGTAGACTGGTTTATTGTTACACCCCTAGCGACCACGACTAGCATGCTAAGTGTTATTCCTCTCTATCAATCTCACTCCATCCTCTGTTAACACCGGGTGACACAACCCTCACTCACATTACCACCGCAGGTCACTCTAATTTTCTCCCAAATTCCCAAATGTCAGCCTTCATAGCACCTCTCGTTACTGGCCGACCCTTCTTACCACTTTACTCTTACTCTTTTTACTTTCTTTCTTACTCTTCATCCTGTTAAGGACCTTTTTGGGTTGGGGTGTAAAATTCTGCTTTCAGCAGCACTTTGGGGAAAACGATTTATGCCACTTGCCCCCTTGTGCTTCCCTGTTCAGTCTTTCATTAAAGAGCCATGGCTGTTGTGACCCACCGCTTTGGAGGGTCGGTCATTTTGTGTTTTTGATCGAGGAGAGGTTTCTATGGGAACAGAGAGGAAAGAGGAACGTTAGGTGATATGACAAATAGAAGCTTTTAGTTCAGCAGAGCTTTGTCTTGCTTTATCATGCATATAGCAATTACTATCAATGTAAAGAAATGCTTGTCTCCCAAGAAAGTCCCTTGAAAACCAAGGCAAAGGATTCAGAACTATTGCTTTCTCTTTCTCTTTTCTCTTCTCCATTCCAGGTCAAACCTCAAGTCTTTAAAGGTGCAAATACAAGTCAAGTCTCATGTTTTTGGTTCAAGAAGCCTGAAGTCACAGTCCATGTCCTTAAGCTTGAGTCCAAGTCGAGTTTCAAGTCTTTGAGCTTCAGTTCAAGCCATGTCTCGAGTCACAAGTCTGAAGTGTATGAGTTTGAGACCAAGTGCAGTTTTAAGTCTTTAAACTTAAAACCAAGTCAAGTCTAAAGTCTTTGAGGCGCATGTCTAAGTCATGTGTCAAGTCTTTAAAGTGGCAAGTCCAAGTTATGTGTCAAGTCTTTTAGAACTAGTCCAAGTCAAATCTCAAGTCTTTGAGGTTGAGTTCAACTCAAGTCTCATGTCTTTGAGCTGGAGTCCGAGTCAAGTGTCAAGTCTGTGATCTTGAGACTTTCAGCTTTCAGCTTGTGGGAGAATCTGTGCAAAACAGCTGCCGCTGTTCCATAGGATGTCTGAGTGTTTGTTGTATCCAATTCTCAAGTGTAAACCACTTCCGGTTTGAGAAAAAGTGCTATATAAATGTAAGGAATAATAATGATAGTAATAATAAAGTCTATATCATGTCTCAACTCTTTGAGCTTGAGTCCATGTCAAGTCTCAATTCTTCAAGATCAAGTCCAAGTTAAATTTCAAGTCTTTAAGCTTGTGTCAAGCCTCAAGCCTTTGGTCAAGTCCAATTCAACTGAAAAGCAGAGGGGGATGATTTAACCCTCCCAAAAATTCCAATGTACAAAGTGGCATATAATTGTTATCTTATTAAAGCAAAAAGACGAAGCATTTCTCACACTAGCAGTCCATTGATGGCAGGATCAGCTGATCTGGTGAAGTTTATATTGAATAGCATCCATTAAGGATAATTAAGGCTGTAATATGATCCGTAATTCATTTCCCACTTAGTGTCTGTAACAGACTGAAACCTTTTGTGTGATTGTGATTGGCTTTATGCTGGCCGACATGCAGAAATAGAGGAAGCAGGGCTGTTGAAAAGAGAGAGAGTGTGAGAGACGGGTTACATAAGCGCTGAAGGAAATGGGGGAGGAGAGGGGGTTGTTTTAATTTGCCCCAACGTGACGGGGATTTCAGTTTGGAGGATTGTTACACTGCTAAGGGGATTTACATCAGCATGAGAGGGGCTTCCCTCAGATGAAAGAGAGAGAAAGAGAGAGAAGAGGGTGGAAAGAAAGAGAGAGATGGGATTGAGAGGGAGAGAGAAACAGAAGATATAGGAGAGAAAGGGAGGGACGGAGAAGGAGAAAGCATGGGAGGTAGAAGGGGATTAGAAGAGGGAGCCATAGAAAGCAAGGCAGGGACAGAGAAAGAAAGAGGGAGGCAGTGAGGGGAGAGAGAGAGAGAAAGGTAAGGAATGGTGTGAGGGGGAGAGAAAGAGGGGGAAATGAGGGAAGACAGGGGGATGGAAGGGGAATAGGTAAGGAAGAAGGGGATGGTGAAAAGGTATGGGAGGAAGAAACTGGAGAGAGGGATGGAAGGGAGAAAGAAAATTGAAGCAAGAGAGAATTAAGGAAAGCGAGAGACTATGAGAGTAATAAATACATGCTTATTATGCATATGTAGAAATTACATCATTTCCATTTGCTACTGCTATACGGCGGATGTTCATTTTTGCTATTACATTTTGTTTAAAATGATTTGTACTTATCGTTTTCTTCTTTCGTCTTGTACCATTAGGGGTCGCCACCACGGATTAACTGCCTTGTTGCCTGCATGTTGAACTGGCAATAGTTTTACGTCGGATGCCCTTTCAGACAAAATACTCCCTATTTATCCATGCTTATAAATCTTTAGGTCCAGACCCCGAGTGAGTTTGATGGATTTGCAATCTTCAGTGAAATTCGAGTTTCCCATGCAAAAGACACGCGGTCAGAGGTCGCGATGGCCGAAGATAAACGTCAAGGAGGGAGTATAGGGAAGGGTGGAAGGGTGAAGGGGTTAAAGCAAGAGAGAAATAGGAAGAGAGAGTATGTAATAGTAGAGATGGAGGATGGAGAGTGTGATTGATCTTGCTTCCCGCTCTCAACACGCTGAATCTGCCTCTGATCTTTTAGAGGAGAGAAAAATGAGGGAGAAGAAACGACATGAATACTGCTCAGGCAGGTCTTCTCTTCCTCCTCTTCATCCTCCTCGCCCTCCTCTTCCTCCACTCCCTCCTCATCCTGCTTTTCATCTTGCCAAACTGTTTGCTATGTGGCTTCACTTCGGCTCACAGGCGCTCACGCTAATGATGCAAGAGCCGCTTTATCTCTCCCGCTGCTGCTTCTGTGTGTGTGTGTGCGCTGCTGTGTGACTTATTTTGGGGAAAATTTCAGACCGTACACAAACACATTGGGGTCGAGGCTACCTTTGCGGAGGAAAAGTGGCATCTCACTACAGCCATCACAATGTCCACATAATTTTCTCAGAAGCAGAGTGAAGTAAACATGTGTTTGTGTTTGTCAGAGAGAGATTGAGAGGAAGAGGTATCACTACTTGCTGACCACTGATGAGAGACATAAAGTTGCTGGGGTTAAATGTTGCACCGTCCCTAAATAGACAAGTGAGGATAAAAGGAGATTTGCATGCTCACAAGAAAGTGTCATGTGCTCACAAGGTCCCTTCAAAAACTATTCATGCTCATGTGAAAGCCTCTCATGCCCACATGAAAACCTCTCATCTCATGTTAACACGAAAACATCGGGTGCTTACGCGAGTGCATCTTGTACCAACTGAAAACATCTCTCACTCACACAAAAACTACTTGTGCTTACATAATACTCACATTTTTTCTCTGCATGGTATAAGATCACCAATATATATAATGTACATATGACATTTTTCTGACCCCTGTTATTCAGCAAAATTTATAGAGTGGAGTGTGTGTGTATATATATGTACTCTCTTCGCCTTCCACACTGCAGCCCGTAATGGTGTTTGAATGACCCAAACCCATCTTAAGACTTTCACCTGCAGATTTTGCATGTCAGACTGAGGTTGTGCGTCTGCAGACTTAGAGCGAGGCAAACACACTCTGACGTCTCCATCCTTTTTTTCTTCCTATTAACATTAATTCAGCAGCTCATAGTTTAACAGCTACAGTACACTTTGCTGCCAAAAGTATTGGGACACCTGCTTTTATACGCACATGAACTTGAAATCCCATTCTCAATACAAAGGATTTTATATGGAGTTGGCCCTCCTTTTGAAGCTAAAACAGCTTCAACTCTTCAGGGAAGGCTGTCCACAAGGTTTAGGAGTATGTTTTTGCAGATTGTTGACCATTCTTCCAGGCTGATTATTGTGGACCGATATTAAGCATTTTGACGATTATCGGTATCTGTGTTTAATTTTATTTTTTAACCATATTAACCAATTAACCATCACCGATATTAAGTAGTTACAAGGTGCACTACTGTGGCTCCACTGCCGTCTCTTTCCTCTGTGCCGTTTGCTCTGAACTCGCTGTTTCATTTAATGTCCTGCCCACAATAGTCTCTGATTGGCTATATGTCACAGCAGTAGTAACAATCAGCAGCCAAACCCCTGATAGCTCAGTTTGCATGAATCGTATTAAGTCTGGATTAAAGCATTAAAAACAGCACTAACATTGACTGTGGCTCCCCTAAACGATTAATCAACGTTTAAAATGCTTTATTTTACTTACTTTCTGATTGGATCATGTCTGGTGGCTGCGCCCCTCCATTAAGATTTTGTATTGATGTAATTACATGGATTTCAGCATGCTGCAGGAATGTGCACTAACAGATGGAGCTGCGTTGGGCCACTTCAGCAGCGAAGGTCGATAAAATCATAAAACACTCCGTTTTAAACAAACATCTGCTCTCTCTAACTGGGAAAATATTACACACATCAATTTTTAAGCAGCCGAACTGGGTAATGGACTCCATCCGCGAGTTTTTGACGTGGTTAAGGGGAAGCGAGTTGGTTTGAGAGATTAGATCAGCTCCCTGATCAGACACTCCGAGTCATGTGGGCAAAAATAAACCTTTGACCTTTGAATTGGGATCCGATTTGAGTCACTGCGGTGATATTTCTGCAGATAAATATGTTATGAAGCTCTAATGAGTCACGAGACACGTCAGTTAAGAGCCGGCAAAATGAAACCTCTCCGTCTGCTCCTGTTTTATTAGCTTCATCTCTCCTTCTCTCTCTTTCTCTCGGGCCCAAGAGTGAGTGTGTGTGTGTGAATCCACTTCAAATGAAGTGCTAAGTCCATTAAATATCTACACAGGCCTCTGCCGGTGTGTCGGTAATGATAGGAGCTGGATGGTTTGACTTAAGAGCAAAAGTTCACGCAGCATTTTAAAAAATCTCTTATTTCATGAGCATATCGGTTTAAAAAACGACCAAAACCCATGATCATAAAAATGCAGAATGTAGGTGTAGATAATAGGCAAGGCTAATAATTGGTTGAACCCTAGTTAAGAGTCCACCATTACAATACTATTGAGTAAAGGTGTTAGTGTCTGATGTGAACAGTACTCTCTCTCTCCACCTCGTTCCCTGCTCTATCCTTCGCCCTCCCTCTTTAACTCTTTTTCCTCTTTTCATCTCTCTCTCTTTCCCATCCTTTCATTTTCTTTTTCTTTCTCTTCCCCATCTCTCTCTCGCCCTTTCTCTTTTCTACTCCCTCTCTTACTCTTTTGTTTCTCTCTCTATCTTCTCACTCTCTCTTTCTTTTTCTCTCTCTCTTGCTGTCTCCCCCTCTCTCTTCTCTGTCTTTATTTCTCCCTCTCTCTCCCTCTCCCCTTTTCTCTAACTTTCTGTCTCTCTTGTCTTCGTCCCCTTCCTCTCCCTCTCTCTCTTGCTCTCTTTTTCTCTTTCCCCCTTCTCCCCCACTCTCTCTCTCCCCTTTCTCTTGATCTTTTTCTCTCTTTCTATCACTCCCACTCTCTTTCCTTCTTTCTCTCTCCAACTTCCTCTCTCACTTGTTCCCTCTCGCTTTCTGTTTCCTGTTTCCCTCTCATTTCTCTCTTTTTCTTTCTCCCTTCCCTCTCTCTTCTCCGTCTCCTTCCTTCTCACTCTTTCTTTTTTTCCTTTCTTGCTTTCTCCCTCTCTCTTCTCTGTGTCTATCATTCTCCCTCCCTCTCCCCTTCTCTCTAATTTTCTGTCTCTCTTTTCTTCTCCTCCTTTCTCTCCCGCTCTCTCTTGCTCTCTGTTTCCCTCTCTCCACCTCTCTCTCTCCATGTTTATTTTTCTCTCTCCCTCTATCTTTATCCCTCCTCTCTATTTCTCTCTTCTTTGCCTGTCATTTGTCAATATGTCTTTCTTTCTCTCTCTCTTCCCCTCTCTACCTCTCTTTTTCACTCTCTTTCTCCCCACTTCCCCTCTCCCCCTCTATCTCTCTCTCAGGACAAGGATTTGGAGTGTAAGCTGGAGGAGTTGCGGTTGGAGCGGAAGATGCTCTCAGAGCGTCAGATCACCGAGTGGCTTGTTCAGCTCCTGCTGGGGGTCGACTACATGCACCGGAGGTGAAAAATCTAACTCGAGCCAACTGAGGCTAAAGGAGGCCCTGCTCACTCTTATCTAAATCTTTCACAACCTCGTGTCTGTAAACCACAACCCAGTTGGTAGTCTGTATCACTTAAAAACCCTCTGTGTGTGTAAATAAATTATCAACAGCCACTCAAATATTTAAGGCAACCCTTGTTTTTGCTTTTTATCAAACCCTTTTGAGCCTCCCTTTTGAGTACTGTGCTTCGTGCCAACGTTTGTCTCAAAAGAACAAACGGGCAGGAATACCCACAATGCCTCAGCTCTGATTGCTTTTTTTTCTTCTCCTGTGCCAGGCGGATTCTACACCGTGATCTGAAGAGCAAGAATGTGTTTCTAAAGAGGAACATGGTGAAGATAGGTAGGCTGTCCTGCAGCAGGACCCGAATACTAGTGACCGGGGGCACTGTGAGCCCACCGATACCCAGAGGAGCCACTAATGTGAAGCTTGTAGCTTATTCTGATCTGTGTGATATGAGAATATACTGTATTAGATGATGGAAGGTTAAAACTTTTGCTTATACTTTCTTCTGAGCATACAATACTTTCTTGTCAAAACTTTCTCATGAGCACAAAACACTTCCATGTGAGCATGTGATACTTTCTTGTGGGCACACAGTACTTTCTCATGGTCAACTGATACTTTCTCAAGCAATGCTTTATTGTGGGCAAGCTATCCTTTCCGGTGAGCAGGTATTTCTCTTTCCGCACTTGTCCTTTTAGGGAGTCCATAGTTTTAGCCCTATTTTGTTATATTTGTCCTCACCCAAAAATGTTTAAAATGACTGGAGTTTGTAACAACTCTTTGTACATCCAAAAAACGTCTAGTCTTAAAACTGCTTCTTTGACATCAACTAGATTGTAAAATGTTATACTGTAGATAAATACCACATGCATTGGTATGTAATAATCAGCTTGATTTACTATTCTTATATATATATATATATATATATATATATATATATATATATATATATATATATATATATAATTTTTTTTAAAGCTCGTATTTTGTTTTTGTATTAATTTTGTATACATTTCCCAGCTGCCAGATGGCTCATTGCAAAATAGTATTTTCCCTTGTCAACTAGTGTTTTAAAGTGTTAAATAATGTAATTCTGTGCTTTAGGGGGACTCCAAACACTCATATTTTTGCTCAGTCTCAGTTTTGTTCTCTCCGCTCAGGTGATTTTGGGGTGTCATGTCTGCTGATGGGGTCATGTGACCTGGCCACCACCTTCACTGGCACACCGTATTACATGAGCCCTGAGGCCCTCAGTCACCGTGGATACGACTCCAAATCTGACATCTGGTTAGTGGTTTCAGCTCCAGACATACAGGGAATATATTTTTTGTCAGATGCTATTCGGTTTAAAGATGGGAGAAGAAGTTTCTCTAACTTGCCCATAATGTTGTTTATTTATTTATTTATTTACTGACTTTATGGGGTAAAGACATCACTATATAGCAAAGTATATTACCCAGCCTTCGAGTTATTATGTTCTGCCTGCGCTCACTGAGGCGCTACATTATTGGGTATGAAAGATAGGTGCTTGATATCAGATAATAAAGAGGGAGGTTTCTACTTGCAGACGCTTTGGAGAAGAGTGACTCAGTATTTTCAGTGAAGAATTATTATTCTAAAGAATTAAAAAAAAAGTTCATTCATACAGTTAATAACATGCTATATAGCATTTACATACATAGTATTTAGCAGGTGCTTTTGTTCAGAGCGACTTATATTGCTTAATTTCAAGAACAGTACCCATGAGAGCAACTTGGGGTTAAGGGTCTTGCTCGGGGACCCAATGATAGTAATGTTGGAGGTAGGATTCGAACCTATAAACGTCTGAGCCTTATCATTTCAATTACAGAAGCAAATGATTGTTTTCACATTATTCTAATTTTTGTGATGCATTAGTAGATAGGTTTGTTTCTGGAGTAATTGCTTGATTATTGTGTGCTGAAAAAGTAGAAAGGCCTAAAGGTGCTGGAAAAGGTAAGACAAAGAAATAAAGTAAATTACCTGAAAGCCTGTTGAAAGAGTTAAGTGCCAAAAAGTAGTGATGAAGTTGTCAGCAGTACTTCCCCCAAAATGACAATGTGGTAGCAGTTACCCCCATTTCACCCAAAAATGAGAAATAAAGTTACAAAAGGAGGAATAATGTGGTTCAATGGGATGAAAAGGTCATGATAATGTCAAAAAGTGTCAAAATTTCCCCATTAAAGTTTATGGGGAAAAGAAATCCGATCACACTTTATGACCTTATCTGAGGGGAAATAAGGGGAAAAAGGGATACAGGCAGTGCTTGCTCATGAGTACATCAGTGGTACCTTTACTGATCCGGGACATGAAGCGGCGACCTTCCAATCACGGAGCCAGCTACCCATTGGTAGTATTCATTCACATTAAAACCAAAACCCCAACCCCCCAAAATTCCCAAAGCCAAAATGAAAAAACAAATAATGAGTAATTTTCAGATTTTCCATTCTTTACTCAAACAAGAAATGGGAATAACAGAAAACTCAAACCTAAAATTGCATTTTTTAAAAAAATAGAAAGCAAACGGCATGGCCCAGTGTCTCAGTAGTGATTTTTTTTCTTATTTGGTTAGGAACTTAATATGGTTAAAAAAATGTTTCTGGTGTTTTGTTTTTAATTTAAAAAATGAATGAATGAATGATGCACAGATTGAAAGTGTGTGTGTGTGTGCGTGCATATGTGTGTGTGTGTGTGTGTGTGTGAAAGAGAGGGATAGAAATTGGGAAATAGACTAGAAGAAGACAAATGAGAAATGTGGAATGAGAGAAATAGAGAGAAAGAGAGATTACCCAATAGCCCCAGGAGCCTACTGCTAATTTAGAGACTCCCCATATCTCCTGTATGTGTGTGTGTATTTGTGCGAGTGGGTGTGTGTGTGTGTGTGTGTGAGAGTTTCCGGGGTTTATGGCCAGACTCATAGCAAGGCCTAATAATAAGGAGAATATTATAGAGGCATATGCAGAACCTCGGGCTCACCGCATGTTGACTAATAAAGAGCAAGAAGGAAGACTAGAACATTAGAGAAGGAGAGAGAGGGAAGAAGGGATGGATAAAGAAGAGCGAGTCAAAGCTTTATTCTCTCAGTCAATTCCCATTGGAGTTACCACATATATAAGAGATCTGTCTTGGTGGATTCTGTCCACTCGTGCAGGGACATTCGCGGAATATCAAATCAGAATAAATTTGCAAACTCGCTACAAATCGCCGTCTCAGCCGAAACGTGTGCTGCTGTACAAATGCAATATGCAAAGCCGTGTGGGAGTAAGATTAATAAATGCTGATGTACGACAGATTGTGACTGTGAAATGGGCTAATGTATAGATCAAGGTAGAAATGAGATATAAAAACAAACAATAATTCATAAAAAAGAGATGTTAAATCGCTATAAAAGATCCTTTGTGCCTAAAATGAATAAATTTTCTCCTTTTAAAGAGGACAAAATTCAGCAAATCAAGGACTGCACTAGACCGCAATAAAATCAGCAATTGGGTTGAGTTTGATTAGGACTGAAAGTCTCATTATTAGAAATCATATAATGAGTTATTAATTCATGTATATATTCAGTTCATACATGATTAATTTGACTAAAGCATTCGATCATGATCATTTTTCTGCAGTTGTGATTTTGGTTAAGGGTTTGTGTACACCATTTAGAGAGGGGCAAAGCACACTACTAAAAAATAGCAAGCCATTTTAAAACTCATAGTTCTATAACTCAGAAATAAAAAAGTCAAATGTTTTTTTGCCATTTGATTTGCATGGAAGTGACTGTGTTAAATCAGAATAAGTATTGAGTCATATGAGTTGCTCCCACACATATCCAGTTATTACATTGCCTGTATAATACCAGTTACAATTAATTGAATTGTTTTTAAGTTGATATATTCATTTATGCATTATATTTTAGTAGAATGTAAATGTATTGACAGACCTATTTATTTATTTATAATTATTTGTATATTTAGAATGTATTTAAAATGTCGGCAGATGGACAATTAATTATTTATGATGTAATTGGATTAATATATTTTATATTTTATGTGATAAAAATACATTGCCTATAATATATTTTATAATATATATCATTTTTGCATGGGCCGGCCCCTGATTTGAATGATATGGAAATTGTATCATACCAGACTTTGTGATATCGGCATGGTGATATCGACCTCGTTGGATCGATAATATTGTATATAATATTGTATACTATTGTATGATGATGAAACTGATGAATTACACTCCTATATACTCCTGCTAATATGGGGTGTGTAATGTGAAATTATTGAGCTGTTTCTGCAATATTGGCTTTATTCTTCCGTCTTTGGAATCCCCTACAGAGAAGCTTTTCATATCAGCAGCATGATGTGGAAACTCAATTACACACTCAGAGTTTTCCCTACACTGCAATCAAGACAGATCAAATCTTTAACGCTGAGAAAGAGTTGGAATTCTAATGAAAACTCTCCATCATTCAGTACTGTTGTGTGTGAAGATGGATTCTGACAGTAGGCACTGGGGTCTTTTGATGATATTGTGCATAAGTCACGTGTAAGTCACAAGAAAATGACATTAAAATGATTGACAGGATGGTTTCCTGTGCCCTCGGAGAGTCTTATTCTCAGCTGTGCATTGCATTTGGTTCAGTTAAGTTTTGTTTATTGTCTGTTGACAACCAGCTGTGTATATGTGTGTGTGTGTGTTTATAAATTGGGTACAGAAAAACAACTATCAAACTATCAATTAATTCTAAAATTGAAGGCTACATATAGAAAATATCAGTTATCAGGATCAATGATATAAGAAATATGATATAATTGATTCAGCTCTATTTATTTTAATATGGTTTGTGCCACCGTCTGGCCCTGATTGTCATTTTTGTAATTTAAAAAAAGTATTTTGAAAAGAAGCAAATTAAAACACTTAATTTTGAGTCAAATATGGTGGATATGAAAACACATCACACTCCTTTTAAATGCCAGGTTTTTGTGAACAAGAATTAAAATGTGATAAATTATTTTGAAATGTTTTTTTTTACCATTTATCTTAAATTTAAATAAAAAAAACTTTTTAAAAGTTTTCTTTTTGCATGCATGTATCCAGCTTTTCAGTGTATTTTATGTAATGCCTTTTTTCTAACAAATACCAGCAAAATTCTTAAATACTGTAAATATCAGTTATTTTTTAGTTATGTTGTATTCAAATGTACCTTTTTTTCTTTTTTCACATTTTCTTTGTAATTTTTCTTTACTTTCACATAAATATGGGCAATATTTTCTTTACAGTCAAATATAATTGTTTTCATTAGGATTTGCATTTATAATTTTCAGTTCCATTAGATTTACAGTATTTTACTTTACTTTTAACTTTTTTACTGAACTGAAATCGGAACAAGTGTTGTAGCTCAGTGTTGTAGTGAATTCTTATTCATGCTGATTCTTTCTTCAGTAATATGACTAGAACAGGGTCAGAGTTTGGATTCTGTAGACTTTTGAGTCCCAATGTTGTCACAGCCATGACTAGAAGACCAAGTCAGTTTAATGATCTCAGCTGGAAGTCTTGCTTAGCTCCATTTTCCCATCGATCTCTAGTTGGGGTGTCTGACACCTAATGTGCTGGCCAGTCAGGATTCCAAGAACTATCAGCTTTCACTCCACGTTGGGTTGAAAAAAATCCATGTGTCTTGCTGGAAGTCCCAGATGAGTTGGTGACATACGATGGACGAAAATTATTTACCCCCTGGGAATTGACCACAGCTTTCCTCGGGGAGGTAATTGGGCCAAATCCAAAAATAGACTCTAAAACTTTCACTCTTCCTAGGAATTCACAATGAGAAGATGAAAAGTACAGAACAGTTTTAGGCCAGGGTTTAGGCCGGAGTTGCAGCAGGTGTCATCACTTCACCTGTGACTTCACCTGTAGGAAATTTGGTGAAATGAGAGTGTACTGTAGCAATATTTTTGTTGTTTTCCTATAAAAATAAATATATAAAAATAAAAACGTTACACTGCAGTAAATAAAATGCATGTTGTAAGTTGAGGACAAACTGGAAGAAGTTGTGCGCATAGTTCTGCAATCTTATGGTTTTTTGTTTAGACTTTTCTGTGCTCTTTGCTTTACGGTGCTTGGACCGCGGCTATATTTCCCTATATTTGTTTTTATTTTTTTATTATTAGGGATCCATTCATTCTATTTAGATTCTCATTATCACTATTATTATTACTATTATTATTATTATTAGTAGTAGTAGTAGTAGTAGTAGTAGTTATAGTAGCTGTATTAGGGTCCAAGCACATGTTGTTTTTGTTCAGATTTATCAGCTTTTGTGTCTGTAACAAAAACAAACCCCTTGGACCCCTGCACATAAGGCTGCAAACTGGTTGTTCTTGTTTGGCTGTGATGACGGTGGTGGGTGACAAGGTGGGTGGCGCGGTGGTTAACGCTGTTGCCTCACAGCTCAATCAACTGTGGGGTCTTTCTGCATGGAGTTTGTGTGCTCTCCCCGTGTTTGTGTGGGTTTTCTCTGGGTGCTCCGGCTTCCTCACACAGTCCAAAGTCATGCGCCGTAGGTTGATTGATTACTCTAAATTGCCCCCAAAGGGGTGATTGAGTATGTTGATGTCAGTGTTTGTGTGTGTGTGCTCTGCAGTGTGTTGGCTCCTGCCCAGGTTTGGTCCCTACCATGTTGGCATTCCCGGGATATGCTCTGATAGTGAATGAATGAATGAATGAATGAATGAATGAATGTTATGGTGGTGTTTGCCCTACATTGCTTGGACCCCGCTCATCTCTGGTGATGGCTATATTTTTAGCTTGTTTTTTTCATTTGGGATTTAAATTCACGACATTGTGATTGTTATGAATCTACTAAAAGATATTCCAGATATTATTTGTAATATAATATAATAAAAGTCTCTCTTTTTCATGTGTTTATGTGTGTGCAGGTCTTTGGGCTGTATCCTGTATGAGATGTGCTGCTTGAAACACGCGTTCGAGGGACACAACTTCCTGTCGGTGGTGGTGAAGATCGTAGAGAGCCACAGTCCGACCCTGCCCCAGACCTACTCACCTCAACTCAACTCACTCATGCAGAGGTACCAGCCTCTCTCTTCTTCTTTCTCCTTCTCACTCTCTCTCGCTACCTTTTTTTCTCTACCTCTATCTCCTCCTCACTCTACCTCTCTATGTCTCTCCCCATCTCTCTCCTCCAGTCTCTCTTTTCTTCTCTCTTTTTCCATCTCTTCATTTTATTTGCTTCTTTCTTCCTTTCTGTCCCCCCCTTATTCCCTTTCTTTCTTTCTTTCTTTCTTTCATCTCTCTCACTCTTTCTATTTCTTTCTCTCTATTTGTCTCTTTTCTTTCTCTTTCTATACCATTTCCCCTCTCTCTCTCGATTGATTTTATCTCTCACCTCATTTTCTTTTTTTCTTCTTTTACTCACCCTCCTCTCTCGCTCTTTACCTTTCTTTCTCTACCTCTGTATCCTCCTCCTCTCTCTGTTCTTCTGTCTCTCTCTCTGTATCTCCCTATCTCTCCTCTGATCTGTCATTTCTTCTCTTTTTCCATCTTTTCTTTCCATTTACTTTTTTCTTCCTTTCTGTCCTCCCTTAATCCCTTTCTTTCTTTGTTCATATCTCTCTCTCTCTCTCTCTCTCTCTATTTCTTTCTCTCTCCTTGTATCTTTTTCTTTCTCTCTCCAAACGATTTCTTTTCTCTCTCTTTCTCTCTCTCTTGATTTTATCTTTCACCTCATTTTCTCTTTATCTCTTTTTCTCTGTCTTCTTCTTTATCCACCTCTTGTTCTTTCTTCCTCCCTCTTTTTCTTTTTCTAACTCTCTGACCCCCTCTCTCAGCATGCTGCAGAAGAATCCTGTGCGCAGGATTTCGGCTGCTGATGCTCTCAACGGCAGCTTCTTGAAGGATGTAGTTCAGGTAGAGAACCTGTTCAAACACACACACCCCAACAAACCCACACACACACGCACAACACACAAACATACAAACAAGCAATCACACAAACACACACAGAACACACAAACAAGTACAAACACACATAAACACATGCAGTTCCCTTCTGTCACCACTCCCTCAATATGTAATTTGTGTCTCTACAAATGTTTCGATGCCTCTCTTAATGTTTTCACCTCTCTTTCATTCTTTGCCCAGGCCAAATTTTCCTTGACAAACTTCATGGAGAAAAAAATAGGAATGTGAACTCTGAGAAAACTTTGTCCGATTAGGCCACCATAATTTAGATTCGTGCCTTTATTGTGCTTTTCTTCCCAATTCCAGACCATGAAACAGCAGTGCGTGGAGGTGAGCGGAAAAGAGCTGGGTGACGAGGGGGATGCAGCTCAGATTGCAAGAGCGCTGTGAGTCCAAAACCTTTCTCTATAGACCCTCTCTCGAAATGATCATATCTTCATGTAAGTTCCACAATGGCCTTTTGTTTGACACACAATACTTAAAGCCATACGACAGAAGGTCATTTCAGCCTGGAACATTTGGGAGACTTGGAATGTCTGCATTTTCTTTAAATTCAGATGAACTGTTTGAACCACAGTTGCTTTGAATGCTTCGCTGTTTAGAACAGCCTGGTTTAGACTGTGATCTGCCGCCTTTGAGCTGCCAAGACCGATATATGATGCATATCAGATGCCGCTTCTGCCAATTCAGTGCCAACCAGAAACACCTGCTAGTCCTTGAACAGAGAGAAAAATGGTTAATAAAAGGTAGTTAAAAAGCTATAGTGTTTCTCAAAGGAGTCTAGCTACTGATAAGATACTAAAACAGTAGCAACCCTAGTAGCATTGCTATTTTCTACTCCCTAACACTGGTAATTTGCTAATTGAACAAAGTGGGAGAACATGAATGATGTGCTGTCCTGAAACTAGCAAAAACACTTGCTTTATGTATCACTAGGTATTAGATATTACAGGGTAAGGCGTCATATTTACATTTACAATTATGGCATTTAGCTGACAATCCAGTCCCTCTGGAACAACATGGGGTTAAAAGTCTTACTCAGAGGCCCAGTGATGGTAGTGCTGGAGGTAGGATAAAGCTGGATTTGAACCCACAACCTTAAGTAAGTATTCCAAATTCCTTGGCCATTGATTAAAAACAGCTGAATTCTGACTTCCAGTATAACCCAGCACAAGTATTAGAGAGTGTCTTGGTGACTGCAGCCCAGACATTATCCACCAAAGGTCATTGTTACTCACCAAAGTTAATAAGAGGCAAATGGTAGCGTAACGGTTAGGGCATCTGCCCGGGACTGGATAAGGTACCACTGAGGTTCTCATGAACAAGGTACCGTCGCCAAGCACCGTTCCCTGGGCACTGCGCATGTCAGAAGCCCACTGCTCCTTCAGGGATGGGTTAAATTCAGCGGTCACATTTCGTTGGGGCGCACTGTGCGCTGTGACGTGGTCCATTTACAATGACAAATAATCCCTCCTCTTTCATCTTTTAAAAGAGGGGTTATTTGGGCAGTAACTCAGCAATCTGGCAATGGCCATTGCGCTCGACTGCTTTGTCATCTTATTTAGCATCCTGGAGTGCATAGCTGCTGATGCACGGACCCATTCTCATTTTCCTTCTTCACACCTGCATGTCAACAGAGAGGTCTAAAAATACTGGTCTGGGATGTGGCGCCACTGCCGTTCAGAACGTGTTAATCAGGTGGGACTCTAACGAGTGGCTGTGCTTCATTAATTCAGCCGTCAGAGTCCTCGCTAATTAAACATTTCCGTCAGCCCAGCTCCTGCATCAATCTCAGTGAGCCACAATCTAATGGAAACGTCTCAGCCATGATGTAGCCACACTCTGTCCATATCAACGGCACATCATTTAATCACATGTAAGGCAGTTCAGATGCATTTGCAAAAAGTTGGTGTAGAAAATGCTGCAGCTCCATTCTTGGCACCTAAACTCCAGTGAACCTCTGGGGTGCGACTTCCCGGCACTTCTCTTCCCTTCATTTTTCCACACCATACCATGTTTTTTAGGGGTCTCTCCCTCCAACCACAAATCTCCCGATCGAAGGCTTTTGTCGGCAAATTAAAAAACTGTGTAGCATGAAAGAGGTTTTAATTGCAATTTTTACCTTAGGGTTCTTTAGGGTTTTTCTTTCACATAGTCAGATAGGCTTTCAATCTGGGGCTCTCCTGGGCTTTGTACCAGTCTTAAATATGTCCTAATAACATTTGTTATGTGTAGTAAAAGAGATTTTTCAATTTTGATAACGGAGAAAAACTAAAAAAAATGCAACCAAAGCCAACAGTGTAGTTGCACTTATGTTGCACTTAATTCTTATATCATTATCTTGCTGTTCTGCTGATTCCTGTTTTGATGTTTTCTTGCCGTCTAACCTCCCATGTGGCCTGTTTTTGGCTTTGAAGCTCTGCAAAGATGCTAAAATCCACCTCGCTGCACAGTAGGATGCTTCATTTATTACAGAAGCACATCTTTCCTGCCATTAAAACTCTGCACTATTGTAGTTTGAACAAAAGTGCTTTCCAGTACCCTTGACCTTTGCCCTCTCACTCCGCAGAAGGAGGAAGGTGCACATGCAGACGCTGAGGGCGAGGTCAGAGGTGGAGAAGATGAGTCCTCGTGAGCGGATGAGGCTCCGGAAGCTGCAGGCGGCCGATGAGAGAGGCCGAAAACTGAAGTGAGATGACAAACACTAATATATGTAATGAAGTTTTGGGTATAACTTCTTTATAGGGACTAATGTGGCTGTAAATGAACAAAAAAATGAATATGAACGATTTGAAACTGTTCATTGTTTATAGATCTAAGTCTAGTATAAGCATAATATTTGAAAATGTAAAATCATAGACAGACTGCCTTTCCAAATTAGGTAATTTTATTTATTAACTTGTTTTCAGTTAGGCCACAATGTAGATAGAGTTCATGGTTGTGTATATTACTGTATTTTAGGCAGAAATATCTTTAGTCATCATTTACCATTATCAAAGGTTTTTTCTTAAACTTGTTCTTAAGTGTCCCGGCTTACCCCCAGACAGTTTATAAGATGCCATCAGATGACGCTAATGTTTTGGTTTGTGTTGTCAACCATACCTGCTCTCTCTTTGTGTCTGATTATCCATTATCTATATTACCTGTGTCAGATCAGTTCAGTTTGCCTACTAGTTCAGTTTGTTTAGTTATTCATTCTATGATTTAAGTTTTGGTTACCTAGTTAATGTTTGGTTGTCTTCACTGGCCTGCACATTTGGTTTTACCCGGCCCGCTTGTTTGTTTCAGTGTATATTAGTTTGCCTTTTACCCTGTGTTCCTGGTTGGTCCACAGTTGTGTTATACCCCATTGGCATGGGATGACATTAAGAAACTTTCTATAATGTTAATGTAAACATAAATTGTAAAGATGGTGGAGCAGCAGACTCCAAAAGAAAAGAAAAAAACGTAGTAGTTCTGAAAGTGTTATTGTGCTGTGTATTCATTAAAAATTATAAATAATTATCATAGATGATCAAATAACAATGATTTAAAGCACATTAAAATGACATAAAAAATAGTGGATGTCAAAATCGTCCATAAAAACCTGGATAAGTGGGTTTTAAAGCAGCACTATGTAAGATTTGCTCACAGGGTCCCCCTACAGACGACAAACGGTAACAACTGTCGTAAAATCTGTGTGGCTGTAATACACGTGCATTTGTTGACAAGCCAACGAGACCGCGAAGTTCCTGAAGCAGGACAACCAATGTGCGATCAATCTCTACGGACCAGGTGAAGTAACCTTACAGCATTTTTATTCAAACATGAAAATTATTTATTGTTTTTTCTAAATATCAGAAACAAAATGTAATGACAAAAAACGACAAATGAAAAGATGGTGTTTTCGTTTTCATCTCGGCCTGCCATATAAGTGATTGCCCTTTGTGAAAATAGCCTATAGTCCTACTGTAATGCAATGCTGTTTGCGTGGTGATGGTAATGTTATTATCCATATTATTAATACAAAACGTAGATTGATCTGCAAGGTTGAAAAAGTAGTTGGAGATGCGTCTGAGCAGTTAGTCGCTTGGAGAAATACAGTTGACGACAGACATAACACCCATGGTCTACAACTGCCATCTGTTCTAGTTGCACAGAAGATGCTTTTGTCCATATTTGTATTATTCAGTGCTCTCAAGTCAAAATGACAATAGCAATAACTAGCATGCTAACTGGACGGCACGGTGGCACAGTGGTTAGAACATGTAGTTCTTTTTGTGACGGGGTTCCTACCCGAAACTCGAAGGTTCATAGTGCCAATTTAGACGATGAAGACGCTCTTAAGTGATGATAAAGGTGAAACTGAACCTACTGTGAGTTGATGTACCATCGGAATGATCTTGTAAAATATAGTTTGAAGGCTGAAAAACTACATAGTGTTGCTTTAAGAGCAAATTTCTTCTTAAGAACGGTTGGTGAATGAGGCCCAATGTTTCTAGAATGTTTTTACCACATAGACATATTCACTATATTTAAAAAAGGTTATTTAAAAAAGGACTTTGTCACTTTGTGACAGTTTTTTAAAGGCCAGTGGGGGCAACTGATAAATCTGACAGATACAAGTTACTTCTAAGATAAATAGGTGTTTATAATGGGAATTCAAATTTATATGATGGATGATGGACTACAAACAGATGTAGATACAAACCTGAGATCTAATGTAACCTGTTCAATATATTAATTAGGTATTTCAGCAAAAAGTAGTATACCTGAAGTTCATTTTATTAAGTATGCTTGAGTATAAGTATAGCAAGTATACTACGGACCATGTACCATGTACCTTGCAGTGTACTAGAAAGTTATACTAATTTAATACTTCTTCGGACTACATTGGAACATTTTTAAGTTTATAAAATTGTAGTTTAAGTATACTTCATGAGGTCATTTTAAGATTACAAAAGTGTACTTTTAGACTTTAGTAGACTTTTCTTTATACTTATCAGTATTAGTCAAGTATATTTCACTATACTATTCTTAAGCATATAAAATATAGTATATAAAAAGTAAACTTCAAGTATACTGCCTCAGTTTTAGTATATAATAAGTATACTCGTAGTACACTTGAATAAACTACTTTTTGCTAAGGGTAGTTGGGGCTTCAGGCTTGACATTTGTTATTTTTAAATTATGTCACTTGATTAAACAGACAGATTGTGGAGGAGAAATACCAGGAGAACCAGCATCGCATGATGGAGCTCAGGTCCAGACACTTCCAGAACAGTGTGAACGTTCTGAATGTGAGTGTATTTGGTGTTTGGTGTTATTATAAGCCAGAAAGGGAGCTTTGTACTTTTGCCCCAACTTCAAAAATATTATATTCAAAATGTTTGCAAAAAACGGTTACTATGTTGCCCTCAACACCGTAAACATATAGCTATAATACCTTGTGACGTTCATTTTTTATTTTGCAAGCACAACAAATGTGAAGTCCATTTTTCTCATTTTACACGTTAGTTGCCATGACAACAATGTCTATATCTATTAAACAATGCAGATATACATTGCTTAATTGTATTGCATTGCACTATTATAAGAATTGCTTAATTTAATTGCATTAAATTAATCTTAGGTAGAAAACTACAATGTTACGTTTTTTTTTACCACTGAAGATTTTGTGCCTATGCCCGTGTGTAACCTTTAATTGCAAATAAAAGACCCCCCAGATAATTACTGGTGACTTTGGTCATGAATTGACCTTCTGTAGATCACTGTAAAAGTTGTTGCAATATGAAAATAGCATTGTTTGTGATCGCTGTCATTTCACAAGGTATTGAAGTGTTAATATGTTGGGCTAATCACTTTTGTTGCAAATTTAATTCTGAAGTAATTTTGAAAATCAAGATTTCTGTTTGTTAAGGGCACAGACCTCCGTTTTCACCCTTACCAAATACTGTTGAGCTCACAATTCAATGTCTTTTGCTGAATTTTTAATTCTGAATTTGCAGCAGTGGTACAGATATAGAAAAATCGTTTAATATTTTGCCAAATTATGAGCCAATTTACAGAGCTTCCTTTATTGACTCACAGTGAAGCGAAAGCTTAAAAAGTTATGAGCACAACTCTCACATAATTACAAACATTTTCTCACGAAGGAGAAAGGTGAGGAGTCAGTTGACGAGAATCAGCCAATCAGCAGCCAGAAGTTGACGGCGAGTAGCCACAGTGGTCCAATGGGAGAGTGGCTTGCCGACTTGCCTCATTCGACTGTGGAAACGGAAGACGGTGAGTGTCATTTGTGCTGTAAGCAAGCCTCTGGCCGTGTTTTAATCTGTTTTCCATATTCACGCAATCTAGCGTCTCGTTCTCTGGTGCAAAATAAAATCGCCGGTGCGGAAGAATAGAAACTTTGGGTCTCAGCTGTGACATCTGAGGTGTGGTTCAGTTGACTTCACACATCGATGTTCCCCTTAATATTCCCTAAAGACTGATCGTGTTGGTTATGGGATTTTCACGTAGCCTATTTCCTTTATTTGGAACAAACCTTAATGACACACAGCATTAAACATGTTTGATTCGCGTGTGTGAGTTTTGCACGGCAGCTGCTTACCGGTGCTGGACAACTTGCTAGCTTTATCATATAGGACAAAATATTAGTTCTGGCAATCAATAGAAATTATTCATAAAAATGTAATTAAATTATGTTTTTTTTAACCTCTATAAAACATAAATGTCTGGATGCATGTTAAGGAATGATAAGTAAAACAATTTTGCGTAGTTTTTTATTTTGGCACACAATGGGAATTCTGAAATCTGTTTTGGAAACCAAAAAAAAAAGATTTTGATTTTAATTTGATGAACATATGATACACGGATCCTTCTGGAGAACCATTCCTCAAGACTATAGTTTTAAAATAGTCTGGGTCTATATAAGCAAAAACATGAAGAAATCAGAGATAGATCAGGACTTTTGTACAGTATTGTGTGTAGTTAGCATTTTACTGAGATCTTACATAATTTTAGTTGGAAGAAAACTCTTTTCACATGTTTAAGGCCATTAAGACCCTGGGGGAAATCGGAGGTGGCAGAATAATAAAATATCAGCTCTGTGTAAGTGGTTTAGTAGAAGTGCGATCCCTGCTCATTAAAAGCAACGAAGCGCCGCGTTGGGGGAGAACAGTGTGTGAAGCTCTGTGGTATAAACCAGGGACACACTCACCTGTCTCTCATTCGTCTCGCCGAAATTAAAGTTTAACGACTGATTATGAGCAGCATGGAGCCCAACCAAAAGTAATCTCAGTTCAACATTAAACATTGAACTTGGTTTTTAAAAAAATCTGCTGAATTTTAAACTGCTTCAGGCTTCTATGCAAAGCGAGGTGAGGACGGTTTGCTGCCGAAGTCATTACTAAGAAATAGAGTATTTATGTCAACACCTGACTTACTTTTCTCATGACCTCACAATAAAGAACAGATATAGTTGTTTTCTTAAGACTTACTAAGAGTTACTTGTTTTTAATATCCCCAGCCGTAAAGCTCTATAAAAATATACAGCATAATTTATAATAAAATATGACTGAAGATGTAAGTGCTATAAGTGTGGTAAAATTACTGCTTTGCAATCACTTCATCACAGCATTTCACAATGTGAGGTGCCCATTTGTACTAAATTAACCCAAAGTACTAACCCAACAGCTTCAATTCAGCATGTTTTTAAACACCATTTTCTTTTTAGATTACATTTTTCAGTTACAGTGTTCAAGTTGTCTTCATTTGCCCTGAACATTGTCTCCCGAGTTACCAAAGTGGTGAAATTTCACCATCGTTTAATTAGCAGATCACACTGCACTCTTCTCTGCACATTTGGGATAAAACTTAAAACGGAAGATGAAACAAAGAAGGAAAGAGACTTTAGTCAGTCGTTTGGCTCTACATGGCCCCTCTCTAAATTTTACTTTGCCATCAAACCAAAAAATCATTGAATCTGGGAGGTCAGGAATGAAAATGTCAAGTGATAGTGGCTTTTTGTGATTTGATATTTTTGGAAATGTTTGCGTTAAATCTGCATATGGTATTGTCTCATACCGTATGATAATGGCAGACGTCCATTATCTGTTGTATCGTGATGAAGCTTGTGATTTCCGCCCCTTAATTTGCATCTCCCCTTTCTAACTTCTGCTTAGTCACTACACACTTTACACCAAAAATCACTAAATCTGAGAGTTGTGTCTTTACTGTGCTCTTTTCAAGAAAACTCTTAGAAAATAGGTGTTAAAATGAACAAAACTGTATCAAATTCTTACACATCAATGGGTGAGTTTTGGGACAACATTTCCTGTTAATTTTAACACATTCACTGTGTTAACACTTTTTGACACAGTGAAAGTCTCAAGAAAGTTAACACAACATGTATAATATTAACGTGCTGTCCTTGGTTACACATATTATGTTGAATGCTGTGAACAAATGCCCATGTTGAGTACATTTTAAAAATGCACATAACTATTTGTAAAAGGTCTGACTTTTCTCACCATATTTTTATTAAACATTAATACAAAATGTGTAAACTAAAGTGCTACACATGATTTGTGTAATTTTTCTATACAGTCTTTCTAAGAGTAAATGACGCTTTGCATTTTTAAATCATTTGTAGATTTGTAGATTTAGCTACAGGTTTAAGGTATGTTGGCTAGTATAATAATCACTTTGTTGTAAATGTAATTCTGAAAGCAACAGTGAAAGAATTTGTGAGGTCTGAGTGTAATCATGAAAGAAAATCAGTCAATATTTACCAAAGGTATGGACAGAGGTACTGAGCTAAAATATTTAAAAAATAAAATCTTTGTGTAAAATTGTATTCCCCACACTGAACCCCACTTGTGATAACCCACGTGCTAAAAAGCTTCTGTGCTTCATTAAAAAAGGGACGCTCTACCCTCAGCTGCTAATTAAGCCAAAAAAATCGAATTTTTTCTGTTCTTGGCCTTAAGAGTCTTAAGGTAGAACGACAAGTCACAAGGGCTCGTTTCTCATTACCAAAAGCCGCTATCTGAACATCTCTCTCTCCCCCTCTCACTCTCTCTCTCTCTCTCTCTCTCTCTCTCTATCCCTCCATCTCTCCCCTCTCTCTCCTCTCTCCTCTCTGGCTGTATCGCAATGGAGAATCTCTTCACTTCTTTGTCAGGATTAAAACTTCCTCCCTCTGTCTCAGGTTGGTGATAAGAGCTCAAATCAGGAACAAATAGTGTCTTGCTGGCTGCTGTAGACTTAGAAATGGCCCCAAAGACTTCAGACATGACCACACACACACACACACACACACACACCCCTCAGGTGCGTGAGAGAGCTCAGGTGCAGAACCCGAGCCAAGAAGATGAAATTGTTCAGGCGATGAATGCTGAGAGTTCCACAGTAGGGAGTTTCATCATCCTCTATATCTCTCTCTGTTAATTCTCAGTCTCTGTCTCTCTCTCTCTCTCTCTCTCTTTTTCTCTGTTTATCTCTCTTTGTCTCCCTCTCTATCTTCTTCACTCATATTCTTTCACTCTCCCTTTTTAAAAAATCGATCTATCTATCTCACTCTTTTTTTATCTCTCCCTCTGTTTCTCACTCTTTATCTTTCTCGCTCATCTCTCTCCTACCTCACTTTTCTCTCCCCCTCTCTCATTTTCTCTCTCTCTCCTGTATCTGCCTCCCTTTCTTTTCTATCGCTGTCTTCTCACTCTTCTCTCTCTCTCCCTCTTATTTTCTCTCTTTCTTTCTCTTTCTTTCGCTCCTCAATCTCTTCTTTTCTTTTCTGTCTCTTTCCATTCTCACTCTTTTTTAGTTTTCTCTCTGTTTCTCTCTCTCTCTCTCTCTCTCTCTCTCTCTCTCTCTCACACACACACACATACACACACTTATTGCTTCCCTGCTTCAGTCTTGCTTACTAATTGCCTGAGCCAGTGTGACTGAATATTCATGAGTGTAAAGATATTCATGGGTGTGTTCATGCATGTGTGTGTGTGTGTGTGTGTGTGTGTGTGCATGCATGCAACCTGTGTATGTACATTCTCCTTCTGTTTTACTCTTGTGCAGATCATTAAATTTTTATCATGTTGTATTATATTGTGTTTAACTAATTATTTTTACGTTTTGTTATTAAAAATTAATAAGTGTTCCTACTGTTAATTATAAAAGCATCAAATACACATGAAAATGTCTTTACCCTGATGTACAATCTGACTAAAACTGTGTGTGTGTTGCGAGTGTGTAGTGTCAGAAATTCCAGAAGACCCTCGGGCAGCTGAACATTACTACTCTGAGGAAGACTTTGAGTCCTGCTCTGATGACGATGATTTGTGGTTGACTCCGCCCTCCTCGGACCGACTACAGCACACGTTTGAGCAGGTGAGGAACCTGTGGCATCCCTGAGGTGAGAGGAGCATTCAACCAGACCTGTCATTCACACCTGATATCACAGCATGCTTCAGAATCCACAACCAGCCTTGGGAAGGAAACTCTTCGGACACAGTTATTCATTCATTCGCAAGAACCAGAGCCTATCCCTGGAACTACGGGCGCAAGGTGGGGACCAACCCTGGGCAGGCGCCAACACACCACAGGGCACACACAATCACACTCACATTCACACTTTACGTGCAAATTTAGAGTCGCCAATTAACCTATATAACCTGTGGGAGGAAACCGGAGCACCCGGAGAAAACCCACGTAAACATGGGGAGCATGCAAACTCTACACAGAAAGGCCCCACGGCCAACACGGGGTTCAAACCCAGGACCTTCTCGCTGTGAGGCGGCAGTGCTAACCACTGCGCCATCATGCCGCCCATACACAGTTATTTGTACAACTATTATTCCGTTTTCATTACATGTATGATTTTACAAGGAACCAACTAAAACAAGACTATATGCCAGTAGTCAAAGACACGGCAGGTTAAGACTCAGGTGATGCTGATCTAGTCATTTGAGGGTTACTGTGAAGACCTGGAGCTAGAGTCTGGATCAGGCAGTCCATCTGGAGAGGAGTCTGGATTTGGGCTGATACCTTACACTTGCTGTACTTAAGTATTAGAAGTGTGAACCTGCACTGGTATGATTTGTTTCGATTATGATTATCAGGTCAACAATTTGCGCGGTGGCGCAGTGGTTTGCGTTGCCGCCTCACAGCGAGATTGTCCTGGGTTCGATCACAGGGTTGGCCGTAGGGCCTTTCTGTGTGGAGTTTCATGCTCTCCCTGTGTTCGTGTGGGTTTCCTCTGGGTGCTCAGGTTTCCTCCCACAGTCCAAAGGCATGCACTGTAGGTTAATTGGCAACTCTAAAAATGGGCCTCGTTAGATGTGAATGTGAGTGTGATTCTGTGAGTGTGTGTGTGCCCTGCGGTGTGTTGGCGCCTGCCCAGGGTTGGTCCTCGCCTTGCTCCCGTAGTTCCCGGGATAGGCTCCAGTCCCCGCAACCCCTGTAGGGCTTAAGTGGTTTGGATAATGAATGAATGAATGAATGAATTAGTGAAATTGGATTGCATGTCAGAGACCACCAAGGGTTAACGAACCACCAGTCCAAAACATCCAATATAATCGATTATGGTCTCCTGGTCTCCCACTGCATCAATGCAGAATCGTCCTTGTCTGCATAGCGATGTATCAATTATGTGATTGATCTCAACAGCTCTATTAAGTATTATGTTGACTAAACTTGACTAAAAACTCTAGTGAAAGTTTTACCAGAGCTTATCCAGTTGTCGTCAAGACTGGTTGCCAGTGCCAATATTAATTATTTTTATGGTTACCATCAGTGCTGGGGAAAAATAGTGTATTATTCACTTGTTTTTCACAGTATAACCAAACCCCACCAGTTTTTTTAAAATATTCCTTTCTAAAACCACAACACTTTTTCCATTTCAAAATTCCAGACATTTACCATACTCCAAGTTTTAAACTTTGTGTACATCACCATACAAATAACTATTAATTTATAAAATATTTGAAAGTCTAACTGTAAACATGTACTGTGCATGACATTGTGGCAAATCACGTATAATATGGCAAGTTATTGCATGTCAAAAGTATTTAGTAGAGCCCAAAATGTGTATCAGCAGACCTGGGTAAGTAGCTACTATACCACTTATAAATCATTTAAAACCAAACACAGAGACGTTACTCTTGTCATTCAAACATGACAATTTATAGAAGTGTTCCGGTGTGTGCCGACTATATGTTGTATGGTGTAACATTAGTGGTTAATCCCATGAGCCCACATAAAATAGTCGAGACTTCTCGCATCACATCTCACTTCAGATATATTTTTTCATTCCAGTAACAAGGTTATCAGATCACACACATTTACTGAATGTAACTTTTCAAAATCAAAATGAAAAATGAAGTAGCCTATATTTGTGAATTAGATCTACCTGGTGGTGAATTGAGGAGCTACACCAACCCACTAGACAGTCTCCACTGATTCGACACAGCCAAATCACGCTGCACACCACACTGCTCCAATTTTAGAGAACAATGTAGCAGCAGAAGTCTGGAAATAATATTGGAAATATTTCTCCACACGCTGTTTTCCTTTTTCCATACTTCCATAAAGATCCAGAATCTGGAAATTACTAACATCAAATTCCATACTTTTCTGTAGCGTAGGAATCCTGTAACATGAAGAAACCAATAACGAGTTGACTCTGTGCATCATTCCTTCATTTGTTGTTCACATTGAATATAAAAGCCCCCAAAGAGCTGCATTTTTTTCATTTTGCATTTCAAAACCAAAATCAAAAACAAATCAGTTGTTTTCTTATTTCCCATTTTGCACTCAAATGAAAAAAGAATACCAAAACAAAAAAAACAGAAAACACACTTAGACTGCATTTTTATATTCCAAAATGAGTGAAAATTTGATGTACAGATTAGATATCGGCCCCTACAGACCTTTTATGCATAGAGGTGTGAATTGTCACTGGTCTCACGATTCGATTCGATTACGATTATCAGGTCAGCGATTCGATTCGATTCGATATCTCGATGCATCACGATGCATCACAATGCAGCCCATCATTTTTTATGCATTACTTCATATTGTTTTCAAATACAAATACAAGCAGTGAGATGTAAGCTCCCTTGTCTGTCCCCAATTCAACTTAAACACAGACGTTAGATTTGGAAAAAGGTAAAGTAACCAAGGCCTTTGTAACTCTATCATAAATGTTACAATGGTATGTTACCATTTTGGCAGTTTACCTGTGTAGTATTCTGACACTCGTCTGCAAGCTGTTTAAGGATTACAACTAATATAATAAGTATGTCAACCTTACATACCATCAGAGGATCAGCAAAGCACGAAACGTAATGGATGATTATGCAGATACTATCAAAGTTTAATTCTGGGCCATCAGTCTTGGTGTGTGTGTGTGTGTGTAATGATGGAGCTATAACGCCTGCTTCAGCATCGCAATGATGTGCCTCGCTGCAGTCTGTAACTGCATCTGTGTTTATGTTAAATTGAGGACAGACAAGTGGGCAAGGGGAGCCATTGATTGCGTGCTTATTAAACGTGTAAGACCTAACTATTAAATTATAATTATAAGGTCGATAAACTATAACTTGAGTTTGACCTACCTGCCGCTGTTCCTCTTCCTCCATCATCTTTGGTTTTTCTGTAAAAACTGTCTGTAGTGTGCAGTCAATCACAAAACCAGGAGCCATCGGCCAATAGGATTCGCAGGCAGAAGCTGTCAAAACCCCGCCCCAAAACTGCCAAACCCCGCCCCTTTCAAACCCGCTGCGTAGAAATCTCACTCGAGCAAAAAAAGCAGCTCGTCGGTAATCTACTTTGCGCGCGAGGGCATTTAACACATCGAGAGGAAAAAAGACATTCGAGAGAGGAAAAATACAGTTTGCGCGCAGTATTATATTATTACGCGAAATTTACTCTCTCCGCCATTCTCGGCTGCCGCGCATGCGGTGACTGCCCTCAGTGAGATGAGAGTTACTTCTACCCGGAGCAGTGCTGTACTCAGCCACAGTCACTACCGAAACTACTTTTTAACTAGAATTTTTGTGCCGCCGCCAGAAAATCACCAAACAATGTCTTTATGATATAATCGATTATGTCCTGCCACTGCATCGATGCAGAATCGTCTGCGTCTGCATCGCGATGCATCGATTATAAGATTAATTTCAACACCCCTATTTATGGAGCTGCTGACGCAAATCGCAACATTGCTTTTCCATCCATGTTACAAACCAACACAAATTTTAATTACCAAGTTAATATGTCTGAATCCAGTTTCACTGCTGATGTTTGCAGAAACTGCTTTCATTCTCCTTCTGCGTCTCGGGGGATGGGTGGGGGGGAATGCTAGCCTCGCTGATAACGCAAAAGGGACACAAGCAGGTCAAGCAATTAGCACTGTGCTAATGAGGTCGTGCTAATTGGAAGCGGCAGCTCATGAAGCGGGTCGACGTTAGGACTTTTAGCCGGACGCTCCCTTTGAAGGCTACAGTAACCGGCTAAAAGTGCCAACGTCGGATGCTTCCTGTTATAGGCTGCAGCTGACTGTGAGGCATGCAGAGATTTCATTTTTATTTCGCAGTTGCTGCAGGTTTTCGTGGTTAGCTACGCCATGCCCAAGTCCTCAAATCTGCCGGGTTGCTATGTCCAGGGTCATGGGATTAGATCAACTATTTCTCACCCAATTTAATGTATTAGAACTTGTTCTTAATCTCCAACTTAAATAACAACTCCAGCACAGAAATATCAGCATAAATCTGCACGTGTGCATAAAAGTGCATCTCGCTGAAAAAAATTACTTTCTCTCTCCATCTTTATCTCTCTCTTTCTTTGTTTCTTTCTCCCTCGCTTAATGCCCTTTCTTTTTCTCTGTCTTCACTCACTTACTCTCTCTTTAACTCTACTGCTGTCTCTCGCTTTATCTTTCTCTCTATTCTCTCTCCCGCGCACTTTTTCTCTCACTCTCACCCTCTCTCTCTGTCTCTCGCGCATTCTCTTTCCTCTCTCTTCTATATCACTGTCCCTTTCTTTTTTCTCTCTCTCTTTCTCTTCCCTCTCATCTCTCTCTCTCTCTCTATCTCTCTCTTATTTTATCTCACTCCCACTCTCTTTATCTCGTAATCTCTCTCTCACTCTCCCTCTTTCTTTTCTATATCTCTCTCTCTCTTTCAGAGCAGTGATTTGGAGGCTATGGTTAGACACATGGAGAATGTTCTGAGTGATCAGTCAGACAGTAAGTACAGCACACACACATAAACAAACCCAGATCACAGATCAACTTCTTATCTCTCATCATATACAGTTTTTGTGTCCTCAGTCGCTTCTTCTCGTGTTTCCTTGTTTAATGTTTTTCTTTAGTTAATCAATTTAAATTAGATAACTAAATCTCCGTTTGGGGTTGCCCCGTGACACGTATCTCTCTGTGGTGCTCCTGGTCCAGACAGGGCTGGAATTCTAGGCTTGTAACGTTCACACACTTGACGTTAGTTGTGAGTCTTATAAATATTTCTTCCAGCAACACTGCTGAACAACATCAGAATGCTAAGTGTGTTGATGGAATCAATCAGAAAACAAAATAAAATAATACATTCCATTCTGCAGTGTTTTACCCAGCGGTGCTTATGAACTGTCTTCCACTCTAATATTGTGTTATATAACTGTGTGTGCATGTGTTTGTCTGCCTCCTGTCTTCTTTTTTCTTTCTTTTATTCCGTCTGTCCATCTCTCTCTTTCTCTGTCTAATTTTTGCCCTTGCACAGATTACTTAATTTTTTATTATAATATTGTATCATTTTCTCATTTATTATTAAAAAATCATAATCAAATGTTCCATCAGGAGCATCAAATAAATATGAACATATCTTTACCCCGATACCGAGACAAGACCAAGACCAGAGTGTGTCGAGACAAGACCAAGACTCTGAAGGGTCGAAACTGAGATGAGACCGAGACCAGGGTGGGGCGAGACCGAGAGTGGACCAGTGCACCACATGACAAATAAGTGGAAAGCCTAAGCGACGTTAAACGTGTTTATTCAATATTTCTCTCTTACATATCTATAATGAGGAAATCACTTCACTGGAAGCAGTTATCCAAACTGATCACATCACATGTTAAACTCAACAAACCACAGTGAACACTCCTCAAGACTAAACTCACTGTTTTATTGGCTTGGAGAGGTGTTATTATGCAGAGACATGGCTCGGTACTGTGAAGTAAAATAAGGTTAATGCAAGGCGGAAACACTTCTTTATCCATTTGGTATCCATCTGGGTACAGAATAAAATTATTTGATAAATAATTATTTTTCTCTATTTTGTTTTCCCCTATTGGTTACTATCTAAGATTATAAAATTGAAAAAAAAATCTGATCAACTGAAAATGAAGAAATCCTAAAGTTTTGGGTAATTTTGAACTGATTTGGACCCATTTTGACACATAAAATGTGCTGCTTTTGGATTTTCTGGAAGAGAAATACATATTTGCACATGATGGCGTTCCACATGAGAGTTGCGAGTGCTAATTCATGTGTTTACATTGGGAATAATGTAATTAATGTTTTTACCCAGTTTCTTCCGTTTTTGGTTCTGTAAGTTATTAAAACACTAATTAATAAATAACGCAAAATCCCTGCGTCTGTCTCAAAGAGTTTTAATAGTAATATTTTCGGAGTTGTGGTCTCAAAATACAATTTTGAGTCCTCTTTGTCCGGGTCCATCAGAAGGCCTAGACAAGACCAAGACTTTCAAAAACTGGTCTTGAGACCGGTCTTCAGTACTACAACACTGGTAGAATCTGACTGAAACTGTGTGTGTGTGTCTGTATGTTTGGTGTGTGTGTGTGTGTGAAAAGGAGAGAGAGGGAACTTTTAATATCTCTGCATTTCCTGTCTTGTCATTTACATTTTAGGATTGGGGTAAAATATCGATGTCATTTTAAAAATATGTTTATTATGTGTTTAATATTTTGTAGCACCTCCATCTCCACAATTTCTACTTTTTGTCTCCCACTCTAAAATCCCAATGCAAAAACCTTTACCTCCACACCCATCTTTGTCGGAATAATTATTTATTTATATTTTTGGAAACCTTATGGACATTTCCTGCAGGAGTTTTTTTGACAAAAGCATGTCCAAGCTTCATGCAAAATGTATGCAGCAGTGGGAACTTTCTATACTGTGTCACTTCATGCTGTAGGGGATTGTGGGTAGTGGGTACTACTGTGGGAGGTGTGTGTGCGCGCGCAAGCAGATCTGCATCACTAACCTCCCTCCCATCCCTCTGTCACTCATAAGGGCAGAAGCGTGAGGAAAAAGTGTCATGTGAGAGGAGCTGGGATGGGATAACATGCGCCATCACACATCCACACACACACACACACACACACTTGCTTTACTTTTTTTTCCATAGAAATCATGATGACCCTGTGCTTGCCCCCCTAAATGAAGATGAATTTGTGTATTATTCATTCGTACAATTTTTCAAATGAAAACCAAAAACTAAACCCAGATTTAAATATATATATATTCATTTAGAATGAAATAATCAATAACGAGTCCTTCAAATGTATTCCATTTTTTTTCGGCTGTGAGGTCTTTCTGAACCACACATGAATCAGTGCAACTGTCTGTGGAAATTTAGGTGCATTTTTTTGTACATTTTTTGTCATGCCAACTAGCCAGAAATGTTCCTCATTATGAGAAAACAATTCATCCTGCTCAGCTAGACACACACACACTGCCAGATTGAAAGTACAGAGAGGATGGTCAGGCATGTCACTTGGCTATGCGTGATTCCAGTGTCCTCGTCACACACACACATACTCACACTCTGGTCCGGGTGAGTGAACCGTAACACTCATGTCAACATGCTTGTCAGTTCCTCCGATGTTGTTTTGCAGCAGATCCTTCTCTCCTCTCTCTCTTTCTCTCTCCCTCCTTTTCCCCCACCTGTCGTCACCTTGCACAGCACGCACCGCCACATTCCCCTTGCAAACTTCCTCTCATCTTTCACTTTCTTTTCCTCTCTCTCTCTCTCCCTCTCTCTCCCTCTCTCTCTCTCTCTCTCTCTCTCTCTGAGTGTGTCCTCCATCATCCAGGGCCCTATTTTCAACTGCACTGGTGCTAGTTCCAGGTGGCCACTGCCACGTTTTTCATAAAATGAATTGGTACTGAACCAGCACTAAAATATTCCTGAAATGGAACCAAGGCCCTGTAATGGCATTAGAGGTTAGATAGATGGTATGATATTACCTTTAGTATTTGAATTAACACTAGTCTTGGTCCAGAGAAAAACACTTGTCCTAATCTAATCCTAATTTTTAACCAGACCATAATATAATCCAAATGCAAATGTAATTCTAACCAATAACCAGGCCCTAATCTAATCCTAGCCATGATATTTGTAATATTTATTTGTCGTCAGTGTTGATCTTTTTCACTTTGGGTATTTAAATATCTCCCCAAAGCTTGAAACCTGTAATAATCTCTGTCAGTGTATGCAGTCAGAATAGTCCTATCTGAGTTGGATATGTGTGCATTTGTGTGTTTATCTGTGTACTATGTTTCTATGCATTACTATGCATTTATCCATTTTTTATTGCTTTTTGGGGACATTTGCCTCTGAGGTCCCCATGAGGAGAAATGACTTTCTAGAAAATATGCATGTTTTATTTGAGAAACTAAAAGAGGTAAAAGATGTGCATTTGGTTACTGAGGTTAATGTTGGCGTTAGGATTAGCTGCAGAATTATATACATCTAATCATTATGGGAGTCTGTAGAATGTTCCCACAAAGATAGTTGTACAAGTGTGTGTGTGTGTGTGTGTGTGTGTGTGAGAGAGAGAGAGAGAGAGAAAGAAAATACAGATATTAGTCTTTGGTCTGGAACAGGATTAGGATTAGTCTCTCTACAAACTTCAGTGTGCGTTTGTGTGTTACAGCAGTTGAATCGAGGAGTGGAGAATCTCTCTCAGGTGTGCAGAGTGTGTCCAGATTCAACAGCACCATGGTGGAGAACAGAATCCAGCACATGAGAGAGTGAGTAAACACACTCACACTTTTCTGGGAAATCTCAGGATCAGACCATACACTAAACCTAAACCCAGCATTAAACCAGGCCAAAATCTAACTCTAAATGCTAAACCTAACATTTAACCAGATCAGTATCTAATCCTAACCATAAACCTAACATTAAACCAGACCATAGTCTAATCTTAAACCCTAAAACTAACATTAAACCAAATCATAATCTGATCCAAACCCTAAAACTAACATTAAACCAGACCATAATGTATTCTTAACCCTAACCCTAACATTAAATCATACAATAATCTAATCCTAACCCTAATCCAAACATTAATCTAATAATGTGCTGATCTAGCACTAATCTAATGATGCAGTGATGTGTTATTTACAGGTGAATTATTAATTAAATTACATTAAATGGCAAAAAAGACATTCATTTAAGCCATCTATAAAGGTTAATTGGACCCAAAACATTGATAACTGCTTGCATTTTAATTAAGACACTGTGGCTGCCCAGCATCCACATCGCAGCATCTGATTATTCTTATACACAATTAGACAAACACACAGTGCTCTGCATTAAAGCAGAACGCTGAATCCGCTTTCAAAAACTTTCATCTGTATATACCATTCACAAACTTTTAAATGAGCCAGTCATATCTGTGTGGAGCTCATTTAAAAGTTTTACATGCTAAATTGAGAGACTTTTAAAGCAAGTTTTTTTTATTGTACTCCATGGGGTATCTTTTTTGTTTATTGTTTTTGATTGGTTTGGTGTTTTTTGTCTAATGTCATAAGAAAAAGAAGTGTTTGTGTTTTTCAGGTTTATTAGGCACTGCATATCAGCTAAAAATAGACTGAACTTATGTTATTTGGACTGTCCAGTTTGTGACACAATTCTCATCAGATCTGTTCTCTTAACCATTAACTGAGAGTCAAGTCTAGGTTACGATTGAGATTGGATTAGAGACGTGTATGTTTATATACAGTGTATATATATATACAGTGTGTATATGTATGTATATATATTATTATATGTTTTATATGTTTATATGTTTATTATATGTTATTATATATTTGTGTATTTTTTAGCTGATGATGTCTCATAAGTGCTGAGTGAGTGAGTGGCTTGTTTTTCACACTTGGTTTATTGCAGAAAGCCCATTTTCCCTTATTGTCTATATTTGTGAACTTTTTAAAGTTTTTAGGTTTTTAGTTTTAGCTAATTTATAATCATTTGGTTTTGTTTGAATGTCTTTTTATTTGTTATTTTACTCCAGTTGTTAATACTCCAACTGCTTAGCTGCTTTTCCTTTTTCTGATTGAATTCTTAACGTAAAGCACTTTGGGCTTATACTGTATATATATGGCATTTGGATACTGATTTTTAGCATTACCTGGCTCAGCAGTGGCAGGGTGTTAATGCAGCTCAGGGCTGGAGAGAGATGGGGCCACTCGAAAACTGTCGAATATGATCTCATAACTCGCCACCTCACTGTTTGCTAAAAACCTAAACTCCCTCTCTCTCCATCCCACATGCCAAAAAGCTGCCGACTCACATCGGAACTCAATTACCTCACGCTTAAGTGAACACAGCTGCTCTAATCCCCACCTGCACCTGCTGAACATTAGCACCCAAGGCCACAGCACATCGTCTCCCCCCTGCCCTTCATTGCTCCACACACGCCTCCCTCCTGCCACCACCTACATTCCTTCATTCTCCCATAAGAGCAGACTGTCGCTGCTTAAAAAGTCCAACAGTGATACTGTGGTTAAAAAGGTTTTTCATGGGTATCACGTTGGGATTTTAGTAAGTATTGGTATATTAATTATTGATTATCACATAATGTGATTGTGTGAGTGTGTGTGTCCTGTGGTGTGTTGGTGCCCATCTTGTGCCCGTATTTCCCGGGATAGGCTCCTGTCCTCGCGACCCCAATAGAGATTAAGCTGCTCGGATAATGAATGAATGAATGACTGATTATCACATGTTTTTTGACATATCAAAATATTAAATCTACAGTGCCTTGAAAAAGTATTCATATCCCTTGAACTTTTACACATTCTGACACCTTACAACCACAAACTTAAATGTATTTTTATTGAGATTTTCTGTGATAGATCAACACAAAGTAGCACATAATTGTAAAGTGGTACGAAAATGATACATGGTTTTCAAAATTTTAAGCAAATAAAAATCTGAAAAGTGTGGCGTGCATTTGTATTCACCCCCCCGCGTCAATGCTTTGTAGAGCCACCTTTCTACCAGCTTTGCACATCTAGAGACTGACATTTTCGCCCATTCTTCATAGCAAAATAGCTCAAGCTCAGTCAGATTGGATGGAGAGCATCTGTGAACAGCAATTTTCAAGTCTTGCCACAGATGCTCAATGGGATTAAGGTCTGGACTTTGACTGGGCCATTCTAACACATGAATATTCTTTGATCTAAACCATTCCATTGTAGCTCCTGCTGTATGTTTAGGGTCATTGTCTTGCTGGACGATGAATCTCCTTCCCAGTCTCAAGTCCTTTGCAGCCTCCAACTGGTTTTCTTCCAGGATTGCCCTGTATTTAGCTCCATCCATCTTCCCATCAACTCTGACCAGCTTCCCTGTTTCACAGTGGGGATGGTGTGTTCAGGGTGATGAGCAGTGTTACTTTTCCACCACACGTAGCACTTTGCATTTAGGCCCAAAAGTTCAACTTTTCTGGTCTCGTCTGACCAGAGCACCTTCTTCCACATGTTTGCTGTGTCCCCTACATGGCTCCTGGCAAACTGCAAACGGGACTTTTTATGTCTTTCTGTCAACAATGGATTTCTTCTTGCCACTCTTCCATATAGGCCAGATTTGTGGAGTACGCGACTTACAGTTGTCCTGTGGACAGATTCTCCCACCTGAGCTGTGGATTTCTGCAGCTCCTCCAGAGTGGCCATGGAAGCTTCTCTGACCAGTGCTCTCCTTGCTCGGTCTGTCAGTTTATGTGGACGGCCATGTCTTGGTAGGTTTGCAGTTGTAGCATACTTTTTCCATTTTTGGATGATGGATTGAACAGTGCTCCTTGAGATGTTCAAAGCCTGAGATATTTTTTTATAACCTAACCCTGCTTTAAACTTATCTACAACTTTATCCCTGACCTGTCTGGTAAGTTCCTTGGTCTTCATGATGCTGTTTGTTCACTAATTTTCTCTAACAACCACTGAAGCCTTCACAGAACAGGTGTATTTATAATGAGACTAAATTACACACAGGTGAACTCTATTATCTAATTAGGTGACTTCTGAAGGCAATTGATTGCATTGATTGGATTTTATTTAGGGGTATCAGAGAACAGGGGGCTGAATGCAAATGCACGCCACACATTTCAGATTTTTATTTGCTTAAAATTTTAAAAACCATGTATCATTTTCGTACCACTTTACAATTATGTGCTACTTTGTGTTGGTCTATCACAGAAAATCTCAATAAAAAACATTTAAGTTTGTGGTTGTAAGTTGTCCAAATGTAAAAGTTCAAGGGGTATGAATACTTTTTCAAGGCACTGTATTTAGCATATAAACTAAAAATGAGTGGTGCCTCTACACATGATTGCACATTGTTAGTCACATTAGACGCTGTTAGACACATTAGATCTGGCATTAGCTCTGTTTATGGACTTCTTTATGGAGCTTCTGTAAGATAAGTATAGTGTGGGGGTAGAAACTAGTGAGAGATTAAGAATATGTCAGAGAATAAGGAGACGATTCTACAGTTGGAGAATAAAGTTAAGCATCGCTTTTAAACCAAGGACAGATTTTCATAAATCTTGCTTGTATTCATTTTTTATAAAAGGAAACTGAAGTTTAAAGTGTTAATGCACATTGCACAAACTGACACTACATGTAAGACCAAGGATTATAATTTATTCATCTCCTCACTTCCTGAAATCCTAAAGCCTGGGGACTTTCAACAACAGCAAAAATCAATAAGTTGGGAAATCGGAGTGTCATTAGTTTTGCATGAATTTTTTAACTGGACTGCGCCTGCAGCAAGTGCTTTTCCCCAGCACTTTGCATAATTTCTGCATGTTTGTGCATGTTGGGGGGTAATTATCGCTGCCTTGACGTGGTATTGTTGTGTTTGTGTGTTGGTGAGCTGGGTATGAAGATGCAATGTTTTTTACTCCAGGCACTGATGAGGGGGTTGTTTCTTGTCCCTCTTGTCAGGGGTTTGACAGCAGCTGTCTCATTTTGGTGACGCGGTGCAGACCGACCACATCTGGCCGTTAGTGGGTGTCTGGTCTGACGGATGGCCACCTTCATAGAGACACTTATTTGAATTTTTACTGTCCCCAGTGGCTCGGCGCCGATAAGCGTTCCCATTGGACTCTGTCTGCTTCCTCAGTGCTTAGCTTGCACACCGGCATAAGCAGATAAAGTTTACAGAGGAAGTTTCCTGCTGATACTGAGGTTCTCTGAGGTGTCTAGGGGCATAAATCCCAAGTTTCATCACAATACAACATCATATTGATTCCTTTAATGACGATTTC
Organism: Distichodus sexfasciatus; assembly: GCA_032718565.1. NCBI lineage: Eukaryota > Metazoa > Chordata > Actinopteri > Characiformes > Distichodontidae > Distichodus > Distichodus sexfasciatus. The sequence goes on from JAVGVS010000004.1 coordinate 6,984,946, forward strand.
ACAAAGTCTGTGACAATACGATTTCGATTCACTTCAACTCAGGAGCCAGCAGTAAATATGACACTGTCATTTTCTGATTTAACACCATCACTTCTATTCATGTATCAAATCACAAAAAGCAACTAAAATATCACATTTTTATTCCTGAGCTTAACCATACCTTTAAATGAAAAACAATCTTCTTTTTTAAGTGGTATTACATTCTATATGATATCTGATCATTGTTTTTATTGTTGGATCGATGCTGTGGGCATGTTGATTGCTGAATTGACATATTGATGTAGATTCATGTATTATTACACCCCTAATTGCGTTTCTTGAGATATGGACAAATCAGAATATGCAGAAACTGAAATGAATGTTTTTTAATACATTAAAACTGCTGTTTTGACCATGATAATTATATTAGTGTTGGCAATCGATTAAAAAATAATTCGTTTCCATTCCAGAAATCACAACTAATTAATTTACTGTTGAATATTGTGGTTAATCATGGCTCAAAAGCAAAAAACGTCTGTCAGTGTTTCTTAATTACTTGTAAAACATTTTCATTTAATATGGTTAAACAATGATAAGATCACACTTTTAAAATACTTGTAACAACGACACTAATAACATACTCTCTCTGTTTCTCTCCTGAATTGTCATTTGCTGACAGTTTTAAACAGTTCATCTGCAATTAGCTTATACCATAATGAATTTGCAGTCAAACTCTACACTGTGTTCACCTGGTACACCTGGTACACCTGGTACTTCTGGACACACCAGGTAGGCTGCACTTCTACAATATGGTGGCACTGGAGGAGAATGGGTTCTAGTAGCTTCACGTTGAACTCTTTTTAAGTCTTTTGCAGTTAATTTAAATCTTTATTTCTCCACCTATGGTTTATGACCCTGTTGACTTATTGCAACCAGATGTTTGATTGTTCTGTGATCACGCCTCAAAAGCTTAGCTATTTCAAGACCGTTGTATTCCTCTGAAAGACATTTTACAATATTTGACTTTGCAGTGTCAGTGAAATCACTTTTCTGGCCCTTTTTGCCTACAGTAAAGAAGCTGCAAAGTAATTATGCACACCATGAATAGGGTGTTAATCACTTTAGACAACACCCTGCTTAATTACACAAATACATGTCACCTGAGAATGCTTAAATACAATAAACATTCAAGTTTATATAGTTTTGAGTTGGAAAATATACACAGAATTAGTGATAAGATCGAAAAACTAATTTACATAATATTTGTGGACACTGTGTAGTGTAGACTACTTGGAAACAATAACATTGCTTTTTGACTTATTAGAGTTCCCAGCTCTAGAGTGTATTTAAACGTATCTTTCACCTGAGTCCTGCTTTTTTGTTCATCATCCAAACAATGTCCAGTTTGTGTCCCAGAACTTGTTCAAGCACTTACAGATTGAATCATGTGAAGAGGTTTTGAAGACACAAGTTTGTGTGAAAAGCAAGAACTTAGAGTAACAACTAAATTAAGTTGGAGATGAAGGAAGACAGAAACACACTTTCTCCCTTATGTTGGTTGTGATTGTTTTTAAGGGAGACGTTTCTCTCCTCCATCCCTCTCTTCACTTCCTTCTAATGATTGTCTGTTGAGACTCACTGCTATGATGCCACAAGGCAAAAAATCCCCAAAACATTTATCAGAATTTGACAACATGACAGCAGCACAATATGTGAGAGCTTTGTGTTGAAATATGGTTGGATTAACGGGACTCTGCTTTTAACCTGACATCTCAGTTTTTAGGATGAATGATGTAGAGTTTCAAATGAGTGTCAAGTCATTATCTCCACCAAAACGATGTTGTTTGTCCAAAGAAAAGATGTAGTGAAGGAGTAAAATTTGCTAGATAAACATGATTTATGATTTAAGTCTGACATCTAAACTTCTACACTGCAGTTATAAAGAATGCATTGTGTTTTTATTTTGGTACATTAAAGAATAGGTACCAATAGATGCTACTAATGAAAAAATGATGCTACTAATGAAAAGATTAGATTAACCTTTACACACAAATGCCCAGTATTTTACCTTACATTTTGGGACTACATTGCACAATATTCATGTGAAATCCAGTGATTTCCATATAATTTGGGATGGCGTGGAATTTGAAGTAGATGTGAGCTTGCATTTTTTGCGTTAACACAAACCTTCTCATGCTCAGTTGTCTTTAACTTAATAACCTCATTCTAGATCGCGATAGCTCCAGATTTTGGGCCACAGGGTGAATTTCACACAGTTCATCAACTAGTTTCTGATACCTCTTGGTAGAAAATGATCACTTTTCCACACTTGGTCTTTCTGACGTTATCTTCACTTACTTTTTTTGCACAGCTCAGCACTCTTACATGTAATGGCCTTCTACAATCTCACAAATCAGAGTTTCATCTCACAGACTCTCTGTTTAAAAAAGAAAAGAGTTCTTCTGACGTGACCACTTTTCCTCGACTTTTACCCGTCCTTTAGAACAAAGCAGGGTTCTGGAGGTGATTCTGGCCAGCGTTCAGACAGGTAAACAAATACGCATCTTGCTGTCGATTCTCACATCCAGCTCCTGACAAGCCACATCGTGGCATTGGGTGCCGCTTGGACGCCCTTGGACATGGATTTTTGTCATCGGAAGTAAAAAGAGTTTTAAGCTTTCCTTCCTGAGAGCCTTTGGGCTTCTCATTGCTCTTTCTATAACATTTCTGCGTCTTGAAATCTCTGGAAACTATGAAGCTTAACAGCATGTTTTTGTAGAAATTGCATTTCATGCTGTGATACACAGTGCAAATGAGCAGCTGTTTCAATTAAAAGTAAAACTTTTGTGTTAGAACTTCTGAAACATTTAAATGAGCTCAGGGGAGGGCAACTCTTCTGGGAGGCGGACATGTGAGAGCAGATTCCCAGTCTAATCCTAACCATGAACCTGATCATAATCTAATCTCAATCCTGACCATAATATAATCCCTAAACCTAATTCTAATCATAAACTTGACTGTACTTTAATTGCATCCCTAAACCCGATCATACCTCAACCCTAAATGTAACCATAATCTAATTACAGTGGTTGAACCTGATCATAATTAAATCCTAATCCATAACCTAACCCTAATCTGATCTCAATCCAGATTGTGATATAATCCCAATCCCAATCCAGGTTATTTTAAATTTTAAGCATCTGTTTTAGCAAGTCTCCCATGTGGCTCTGGTTGTGCCCTGCAGGTCACTGAGCTCCCGGCTGGGAGAGCAGGCCTTCTGCAGGCTGTACCACTACCTGAAGGAGACCAGGCAGGGAGACGAGGGCGAGGACGGCATAGTGGTGGCTCTGGAGCAGCTTGGACTCACACCTGTGGATGGATTTGAGGTGGACCAGCTGCTGTACTATGAGGAGCAGCTGCAGGTGGCACAGCACCTCGATGATACTAATACACACACTCGCAAAAATGAATCACAATAATTAAACATGCCATTAACCATTAATATGATAAATATGAGAAATAATTGATAAATAATCATGAAAAATATGATAAACAATGCAGTCCTACTCTGATGACATTCATGCATAGATTTCAATATTGGGTTATTTGGTCCTTATTCTTTTTTTAGACACAGATACACAACCACGCGCAGATGTGGAATTTGAATTTCATGTTTGAAATGCATCAGAATGTAAGATCCTGCTCCACCTGTGTAAACCTAACCATTGACTTAACCATAATCTAATATTAAATCTAACCATAATCTAATCCTAAACCTGACTATATTCCAGTCCTAAATCTGACAATAAATCTGACCATAATCTAATCCCAACCCTAAACCAGACCATGAACTGATATAAACCTGACTATAGTCTTAAATAATAATCGTCTGTAGTCATACACACAGTGCTTGCCCTAACTGTGCATCCAGATTGGAGTAATTGATTATTAATTGATGATTAAATGAATATTAAATTACAGATTTGTATTGTATTTCTGTTTGCACACTCTAACAGTGCCTTGTGAATTTAGTGTAATATCTAATCAGTAAATTTTCTCATGTTTTAGAAAAGTTTAAAAAGTGCCCATTCATATTATAACCCTCATAAAAAGATATGTATTACCCACATTTACACATAAACATGTTGAGATATTTTGGACATGCTTGTAGTTTTTTTCTTCTGAAATCCTGTTGGAAGGGATGTAAACTTTTTGTATTAGCTCTCCAAGAGGAGAAGGAGTGGTGGAAAAGTCACAGAACAATGTGGCTGATAGTGGAGAGACTGATAAGGTGGTCAAGCTGCTGCTGCTTGGTGCTGGTATATCTCCAGCTTCAGATGCTCATTTATGTTATCAAGCTCCACATGCTAACTTTTCCTGTTTTGTTTTAAGATAAATCTTCTGTAAGTACCTACCTGTCTTCAATAATCTCCCAAATGTCACTCTTGTTCAGCTGCAGGGGCATAACCAGCACATTTTTTAAAATGGGGGACATTTAGGTCCAGCCAATTTACTAGGGATGGCACGTGGCGGATTATGATAAAACTGTTCACAATCTTTCAAATTTTATGGTAGCCAATTTAATAAAAGCAAATATATAATCTACATGTGTGTGGCTTGTATGAATTATTTCTTTTAAAATCCTCCCTAAAACATTGATTAAAAATGCATATATTTCTGGGTGTTGTTTTATTAATATTAATTTTCGATAAATTGTCCAACTACAACATTATTGTTTAAACTATCATCAACTGACAGAATTTTACCACAAACAAAGACGGTGTTTAAAATAAATTGGCTGGTGTGTGGGAGTTTGTTTGATTCGTTCCAGTTTTGGGTTTTTTCCTGGCCATTAGCTGCAGAGTGAGAAGTGATTATGACGCTACCTTTTAGTCAGGTAGCGTACATTAGCTCACTGCTCATCCTTATACCAGAAGGTGTTAGAACACAGGCATTTACGATGAACAATGGAAGGAACTAACAATCTTGTTTCTTTCAGCTTCTCGGGGAATGATGCTGTGTGAAAAATTGATGAAATGATACACAATGATTTGTGCAACTCAGACTTCACCATTCTTTGTTCCTATGATGAGAAATCTCTATGGAATCGTAAACAATTGAGATAAGTGTTTATTTTTTAAATAATCATATTGCTGCCAAGAAACATAAACTCAAGTCAGTTCACAAAAGCACATTTTAATGAATGTCTAAGCATTTTAAAAATAATTTAAATGAGAGTCTGGTTTAGTCTGGTAGTAGCGGTTTAAATTGTTTCAAACCACTTTATTAAACCAATCTGGATTGGACAGTTAAGAGTGAACCAAACAAGTCTGATCCGGTTTGAACTGGTTTGAAATCATCTGAACTGGATTGAACCAGTTTGAACTGGTTTGAACAGGATTGAACCAGATTGAACCACTTTGAAATTGATTGTACCAGTTTTAAAGGGTTTGAACCAGATTGATGTGGTTTGAATGGGTTTGTACCACTCTAAAATGAATTGAATGAGCTTGAGCCTGTTTGAACCAGTCACAGAAGAAGTCACAGACTACAGCTTAAAGTTTAAAGTGAACCAAAAACCATTCTGAACCAGATTGATCCGGTTTAAACCTGTTTGAACAGATTGAACCAGTTTGAACTGGTATTAACAGCTTTAAGTGAATCAAATTCATTTGAACTGGTTTAAATAAAATTCAGCTGGTTTGAACTGGTTTAAAGTAGGTTTAAGTGGTTTGAGCAACTTAAAGTAAAAAAACAGGTTTGAACCAGTTTATGCAGTTTTAAACTGCATTAAACTGGTTTGGACCGGTTTGAACTGCTTTAAGTAAAACAAACAAATATGAACTGGTTTGAACCAGTCTGAAGGTACCTTACAAACCCTCATCTACCTTCTTTTATACTGGTACTGTACTCAAGTGCTCCCCCCCCCCGATAAAATCAAATTTCTACATATCTTGGAGTCCAGGTCACACATAAATTTGAAGACCTCTATAAAGCTTATTTGCTCCCTTGTTGACCTGAATTCAGGAAAATTTTGAATGCTGGTCTTTGCTCAATTTATCTCTAATAGCTTGTGTCAGTTCTGTTAAAATGAATGTACTTCCGCGATTCTCTCAGCTGTTCCAATGCATACCACTATTCTTCTTGCAGTCCTTTTTCCGTAAATTGGATAGCTTGATTTTGTAATTTGTCTGGAATCAGAAGTTGTCTAGGTTGTGTAAACAATACTTACAAAGACCTAAGCCTCTTGGAGGGCTTGTGCTACCAAATTTTAGGTCTTACTACAGGACTCTTATATACTGGCTTCAATATGGAACCTCTGACTCTTCCCCGGCCTGTTTGGTTATGGAAGCTAACTCTACCAATCCAGTCTCTTTTAAGGCTCTGTTGCACTCCCTATTCAATCTTCCACCTCCTTTTATATCCAGAATGTGATTCTTAAAACTTCACTTAGAATCCGGGTTCGATTTAAGCGTTATTTTGGCCTAAAGACTTTTTCTATTCATGCACCGCTTGGAGTTGTTTTGACACAATTGTATATGTTTGTAAAACCCAATAAACAAAGTACAAAAAAATAAAAATCCAAACTTCTCAAGGGCCCTCCCCGCCCTTGGGGTCTTGTGAAGTCAGTTCCACTTTTCATCCCAGTACAAAGCCCATGCTCGTGATTCCATCAGCTGTTATAAATGCACACATGCACACACACACACACACACACACTCATTTCACCTGATTACTCACTGAGCAAGGTAAATGATTTGCAGTCTGATGTTTTGAGTATCATTTTTTTTCTCCGGTACATTTTCCAGCATAAGTGCCTCTCCTCAGTGCTGTAGGAAAACAGCTGCACAAACACTGAGTCACTGCGTAATAACAAAGAACAGAACGCTTTTATTTCTTAGCCCAGTGTTCAGGTTGTCCTTCAGAGTTCAAAATGCATGTAGTATCATCTGTCTGTTATGTTTTGCTGGTTCATCCCTGAGACAGCTCTGTCATTGGTGGGATTGGATTTTCAAGATGTGTGTATGTCGCAACTAGGGAATCTCAGTAGAATCCCAAGTCAGGTCTCCCAGTTATCCCAGTTTTTGTTTTGTAGGGAATCTGACTAATGCAAGGTGCACAGTCTGCAGGGTTCTCAACGGTGAGGTAAACTCTCTTACAGAACGTTAACAGCATGTAAAACTCAGCAGCCTGTAACTAATTTGAACCTTGCGGTTCGGTTCATGAATTTTGTCTTTTTCACGGTGCTGCTTTCCTGAGCCTATTGTTCAGATGATGTAAAGGAAAGCAGATGCTTCTTTTGGTCGAAAAAAATCCAAATCCCACAGGACCAGGTGACCCTCAAAGTACTTGCAAGTTCCCATAAACAAGGAAAGAGTTTTGACAGGCCAGCGCAGTGTGTCGGCATCTCGTTCAGCTTTGCTTTTGGTAATTACATTCACTCTGTCAACACTGCAGTGTTTTAGCGCCGGGCTGTGTATTGACCACAGAATTACAGTGATCACTCTGGGAGGCTCAGAAACGATTTCAGGGCAGCGGGCACCATGGCTCTCAACTCTCTGTGTGTTGGAGCAGGGGCGTAATTAGGGAGCAGAGCTAATAAGCAGCCTGCAGTCTCATGCCAGCTCCAGCTCCTGCCTTCACACTCCTCTTCCTCCTCCAAATGGGCCTATGCTGGTGCCATGGGTCATATGGTCAGGAGGAGGAAGGACAGGTCAGTTTATCATTCATTCAATAGTTTTTCATTCTTTGCTAAAGAAGAAGTAGATATAAATGTACGGAAGCATTTCATGGAGGGAGCGAGGTGATTTTCAACAAACAACAGCTTGTTGTCACTTGACAGAAAATAAGCTATCAGAGCTTTCTCTTGAGAGTTACTATAATTGAGAGTAACTATCCCTTGAGAGTTACTATAATTTTGAATTTTAGGGTTTTATCTCTGAATTTTACCCACTCTCTCAGCTCTAATTATTATTTTTTAAATCTACAGTGACCCTAATACACTGTTGTATTATTCTAACATTATAGCATGTTTTTCTTTATCTACCCGCTGTCTTGGCGCCATGGACATTTCTCCCCCAAAAATTCACATTTAGCACAATGAACAAACATTATATACTTTCAGCTAGCTGGCAAATATGAAGGCAGAAGTGACACCAAGATTCTTGTAAATTCACAACTTAAACCCTGGAAATTTTGATTTTTTTCTGACTAATTTCAGCTTTAATTTGGTAAACTCCATCTTTTTTTCTCTGAATTTTTATTCCAGCCTCACCTCCAATTTTTAAAGAGTCTTATCTTCTGACATCAGGACATGTTTTCTTTATTTTTACCTAGTTGAATATCAGAAATTTCAAGGTTCCAGTTGCTCTCGAATGCAGCATTAGCTTTTTTTGGAAGATGTTGTGGCCTCCTGCTTCGTTTGTCTGTACCTTTAGCACCAAAAACCTTTTTATGGAATGGGAACAAGCAGCGCAGGTCTAGTCTTGCCCCCACCACGTGTCATTAAGATCCTAATTAACTGACTTTACTTCGCTGTACTTTTCAGAGGTTGGAGATCTTCAAAAAGAAAGCCAAGCAGCGGAGGGAAGGTGTTGATCTAAGATTAAAGACCTTTTTTTGGGAGAGAGACAGAGTGACTCCACTTCCTCTCTCTCTAGAGAACTCATATTTAGCTTCACCTGCACGTGTCAGTATTAATGGCGACAGGGTCTGGCGGCACCCCAAAGGCCGACTGAGGCCACGAGCTAAACTACTGTAAGATAAATTTCTTGATGTTTTGGTGCCGGAGGAGCTGGTTTTACTCCCAAAAAACTCTTCTCAGCAGCCTGACCCACTTTAGCAGCCACCAGAGTTGTTTAACTGTAGAAACAAGTTTTCAAAAATGCACTTAAGATGTACTTTCAAAGTTTTTAAACATACAACGGCATCGTCACACGCTGTGGTGTTGGGGAGACATTTTTCACTCTGACAACCATAATGATTATGATGTGCCTGATGTTAAAGGGACGACTGGGAGTAATTAACAACTTTCTCCCAAGTTTGTTGTCTGCTGAAGTCAAAACATCAATACAGCAATATTGTGTGCTGCTTCTTAAATGTATTCCCACCCAACACACAAATGGTTGTACATAGCTTTTATTGTTTTGCTTTGTGTTTTACTAAGTCTTGAAATATTTTTGAAAAATAACCAAACTACACTGTGAGGCAAAAAATATGAAAAGGTCATTTGCGGATGGCTAATTTAAGGAACATAAAATGGTACTATTACTGAATAGCATATTGAGAAATTAATAAAAATATGTCTTTATAACACCGTGAATCAAAGGTAGCTCTGTCCATAACATTGGCAAATGTCAACCATTTTCCAAAATTCTTTCACTGTTACATTCAAAATAGCCGTCCACTGAAGTGTCCACTTAAATGCCATGAATTTTTGGAGCTTCTGCTGGTCATCACTCCAAAAGATACAGTATGCTAATGGAACTAATAATGATTGCAATCCAATTAGGCGCCATTTAGCATTATGCAAATCAGAGAATGTTCATTTTTAAGGAGATTGTAGAGAAAATCTGCTTCGTCTCGGCCGCTCAGAAGCGAACCTCAGTAACGCACCACGTGAAAGACGAGTTCAAGCGACTGGAGATTAGCACATCTTCACAAACACACATTTAATTTCTCATGTCCATCTGTTCAGAGCCCAGTTAGGCTCAGACAGGACGGGAGCACCAAGTAGGTGTGTAAAGTTTCATCATGATACAATATCATATCGATTTCAATTTGACTCAATTCAGGGATTAATATGAGGCAGTAACATATGCAGATTTAACGCAATCACTTCCAGTCAAATCAAATCACAAAAATAAGTAAAATTTTATTTGATATTTTTATTCCTGAGCTCAACCAGCGATTTAAATTTGAAACAATTATCTCTTTCAATCTAAATAGACCACAATATAAAGTAATCTTACTGTATGATGTCTGAACAGTCTTTTCATTTTGGATCTATGCTATGCTATGTAGTTACAACTTTACGTTTAAGTTATAATTTGGTGTCTTCACAGTTTCATCTCTGTGAACTGACCATGAAACACTGAAAACTCATAAAAGTGGCTTGAAATTGTATTAACATTTGTTTAAAGATAAAGTAAACGAAATAGTATGTTACCATGACGTATTGATCAAATCATTTTTACAGTGTAGAATCATGAGCAGGCTTGTTGGCTGTCCCCTATAAATGACATAAAGTTAATGCATAAACAGAAACTGGCTGTGGTGATTTTGCCCTTTAGCGAGTGCTGGCTGTTTTGTTAATTTGTGCAGCCTGAGGCCTCCGTTGGCTCTGTGAGGTGAAGAGATTGAGAGAAATAGTGAGGAAGACCATTAGAAAGGTCAGTGATGTCACTACGCTCTTTATGTGATTGTAAAAAAAAGGGCAGGAGGAAATTGAGATGCGTGGCGAGGAATTGCTGGCTGGATTCTGCATTGAGTTTTTGTGGAATGTACAATGTAAATCATTTTCCAAATTCTTTCACTGTTGCATTCACAATAAAATATACAACAAAGTGATTATTGTATTGTCCATCACACCATAAATGTGTAGCTACAGTACTTTGTGAAGGGACAATGACAGTGTCAGTTTGTGACTAAATCAACAACAACTATGTTTCTGTAATTACTGGTTGCAAAGAATGGATCTCATTCATTGACTATGTTTCAGAAATTTGTTTCATGAAGATTCTGATGTTTTCTTTTTTGAGAATTGTTCTTAGGTAAGGACAGAATTTACAAATGGTGCACTTTTACACCAATTTTATTATGATGCCTGTTTATGAAAAATAGCTTATTGGATGGTATTTTAGTTAAAAACTTAACTTTCTAAAGAACAAATTTAAGAAAACTTATGATATTGGTCACTGAGTCCCAAAGTTGAAAATGCCTCCCATTTGCATGGACACAGGCACAATATCCTTTAAAATTGTTGCAATTGTTACAACAGTTTACAACTTATTGTTTAAGTTGAAGGTTGGAACTATAGTAATGGTATCTTGGTATTGTGACATCAACATTCTCTCTCATGATGAGACAGTCATTTCCCCCCCTCCATGTACATTCTTTTTCCAGACGTGTGCTTTGAGGCGACTGTCATTTTTTGACAGCGGAGCTGTGAACTTGTGAAGACGGTCTGAACCCGTGAATGACGCTGGAGCCACACGTCGCTGCTCTGATGGCTTAAAGGGTGCTTGAGAGAGAGAGATACGCTAATAACAGCTTCATGACTTACACTGAGTCACCCAACGCTAATGCCACCCGAGTGACCTGCTTTCCCTCCAGTGCCCCTGTTGATGAAGAGTGTCCAGCTCAGACTTCTTGACAGCTCACACCATCTCCACTTTTACAATTGTTAACTAGTAGGTGCTTTTACAAGTCTAAAATTGCAAATATTTGCACCCATCTGCTTTGACACCAAACAAGTAGTGTAGCCAACATTTATTAATAAGCATGTTTAAAAGCAATGCAAGTGCTGTAAAACAATAAGATAAACAACAATAATAACAGTAAGAATAGATACATAGTAATACAATGAAAATAAAATACAAATTAGTAAAATATATAAGACGTTTTTAAAAATGATTAATATTTGCTTCCGCTCAATTTTAATTAAAAACATTTCTACTGACAACAGTGAGTATTTTGCATCTGAATTGTCTAAATGTCAGTTTCGATACATTATCACTTTCATTGTACACCTCTAGCCCCAGCAACAAGAATTTCTGTAAAACTGTTCTTTGATTGAGGCAAGCTAAATTGGTACAAATAAGCTCAATGTAACATTTTGTAATTTGCAGTTCTAAAATAAAGATACAGTTTAACTCCATGCTACTTGACATATGTAGAACTTCTTTTTCCTGCTCATGTAGTTCTAATCACTATTCATCCCACATGGCTGTTATATAATATTCATTCCTCTTATTAAACCCTTAATGCTTGAAATTCTTCCCGCTGTGCCTTTAGCCCGCTTCAGCAGTAAATCCACCTGCACCTGAGTCCTTAATAAGTGTAGACCTTCCAGCTTGTTATTTCCTGAGATGTGTTTTTGTCAAGCCAAGGTATTTTTCACTTAATCCCCCCCTCCCATATTTCAAGCTAACGAGCTCATTTTGACTCGGCCATACAGGAGTCAATTATGGCTCCTCACAGCCTGTCTCTGTTCAGGTTAATCCTGTATAGATTTGAGCCACGTCTCCTGCTTATGAGGCAGAGAAAAATGGAGGAAGTCCATATGTCAGGCTTTCACTATTACCACCTAATCCCTGGTGGCTAATTATGTGTTATGACGGCAAGGCTTATGTTCGACAGACCGCCATTCCTATTCATATTCACTCAGGTTAAATCTCTACCTCTGTGGCCAATATGTGTTTATAGGTATGAATGACTGATCCCTTTTCCCATCTTAGCATAATGTTAGCCTATAATTGTTTATAATATTATAAATATTGCTCTGGAGAAATGATTGTGTTTGGAAGTTATTTCCCTCAAGATTTTGTTTATCCTGAACCCTTTGCTTGAGTCATTGATTGATTCACCTGGGCCAAGTCAAACTAATAAATCAGGATTTAAATAGACATCCAATACTGCCTTCATACAGAATTTTAATATAAAGTACAGTGTGTTCATGCTGTTATGTTAGAGGACAAATTCCTCTCTGGACAAAGTGGTTTAAGGCACCCACTAAACTTAATCCATGTGACAATATAGATGTTGGTGGTCGTAAATAAAAAATGAGGAAAAGTGTTTTCCAAAAAGGAGAGTGTTATCAGTCTTTTCACTGTTTCCATTGAAATGGATATCTCCTGCTTTTTCAGCACCGCAAAAGGTTTTCAAAAGGTTGTGCATTTCTCATTCAATGTCATTAATTAATAATTAAAAATAGCGTGCATAAAAAAAGGGTGCCTTATTGGTTCAGTACCATGAACAGTTTTCAAAAATTACTTACATACCTGGTTCAGCACCGTGGACAGATCTCAATATCGCACGAATCTTTGGTTCAGCACTACGGACAGTTCTCAAATTTGATTGATCCTCTGCATCACAAATACTTCTTAAAATAACTTGAATTTCTGGTTTGGCACCATAGACAGTCCTCAAATTTGATTGCATCTTGGGTTCCGTCCTATAGACAGGTTTCATAAATTTTGAATTCTCTAATGCAGGGGCCTTGTTATCTGGAACCTGCAATGACATGTACGATTATCCATAGACTTTAAGTGCAATGGAGTATGTCACAGAAGAGGATGAGGGCTCTTTCTGAGTCTTTGTTCCTCTCAAAGTTTCTTTCTTCTTATCACAGAGGGAGTTGTTCCTGCTACTGGGGACCTGGACTTGCTAATTATGAGATTTTAGCAGATAACATTTAAAGCTGCTTTGTGTCAATGTCAGAAGGTGTTGTTGGACCACACTTAACACTTCCTCATGGCTAATAGGCTCGGGTTTAATTGCTGACCTCAAGAAGATATTTTAAACCCACATTTTTAGAGTTTTTGATGAGATTCCCATAATAGTATTGTAATATATCAGTAACAGTTCTATATTATATTTTATAATGCTGAGTTAAGGCTGTCATATTCTAAATGTTTTTAAACACTTCATAAGCAGAAGTGGTTGACCAAAGTTTTTTTTTTTTTATGTTGCTATTAAGATTATAGATTGTTTTTGAGATTATTATATTTCTGCAAGAGTAAAATTTACATTTGTATTGCCAGTGATTACAGAAAATGTTACCAGCTTTTTCTATGCTGTGTTCTAACTTCATTCAGGGTTCTATACAGAGTCCAAGGAGTTTTTACGAGGTTAATTTTCATAGCCAACATTAAGAAGTCAAATGAAATGTAATTTGCATTTTGCTTTATTTGCATACCACAGGCTCCCTCTCTGCAAACACACAGTCCTTGAGACCAGCCAATTTGCACTTCTTGTATCTTTTAAGTTTTTTTTTTTGGCACAGATTAATGCAGAAACATCTACATGGCAAGCTGCTCTGTCCTTACTGAGAACAGTCACAGCATTATAAATCCTGCGAGTCTGTGATTTCTCCAGGGAAAATAAAGAAGAGGTAATTGGTGAATCTTGGTCTTCGTTCAATCGACTTTGCCAAAGTGGCATATTAGTGATTGCTGAAGTCAAACAATATGAACTTTTTGCAGTCAAGTTAAAAACAAATCTGTATTCTTCACTCAACAAATGTCTCTTTTCACTCCTACTGAATATATAGTAAGCCGGGACTATTGCTAACATTACAGCTCAGTTTTGACTAATAATACTATTCATGGTACATTGGAGGGAAACCCCTGTGTGTCCTCTAGGTAAACTTAACCTAAGCAGTAAACAAAGCATGGTTGGAATTGAGTCCTGTGTCACAATAAGTGTGAAAAATGCCTGTGCTATGTAGTGCAATGTCTCCTCAAAGTGATTCTTAGAAAGATTGATTAGATGCATGGGGCTGGTAATGAATCAGATAGATTGGCACAAACTGCATGATGCTCTTTACTGCTGACAGTGGCACTGTGGATTTCACGATTAGACGCGTTTAGCTTGTTAACTCTTCTCTGTGGAATCTGCAAGCAGCCACATTAGGATTTAGATTGATTAGAATGAAGAATCTTATTAATGGATGTAATTCATCAGCGAATGTAGCATAAAGCCATGATGATTTTATAAATAAATGAATACCACAAGTCTTTTCAAAACCCCTAAAATGTTTTCCAGAGTCAGTGTTTCTCCACTCTACCCAGTGGCAATATTATGCTCACTACACACTTGCTAAAGTGCTAAAGTGACAGGAGAGAATTCACTACTTAGAGGATGGGAATGGTTTAAAAGATGATTTTAGCAGGATATTAGACAGCCACTCCTACTCTTTTAGAAAGATGGTCAGGGATCATGCACTGAAAAGCCTAACAGCAAATCTTAATGAAGACATTACTTAATACTTCTTAGGAATTAACTGTGCTCAAAATTTTATTTTTGAATGAATTAACTCTAAATTTGAGTACGCTTATTGCATCATTTCAAGTCAAAGTCACAGTAAGCTTTATTATCTCTCCTATATACTGTACAAGAATACAGAGAGACAAGATGACACAAATATGTAGCAAGATGTTGTGCAAATGTGTAGCAGCAGTGCAAAAATTGTGCAAAAAATTTTAGCTAATATTGCAGCAGCAGTCAAGAGAAGAGGTTTACAATTTCAGTTGTCTGGAATTAAATGTATGCCACATCAGCAGCAGTTTGGAGTGACAATACTGTACCATCTGTAAACATAAACATTATTTCTGAGACAGTTTCAGTGCAACATGAATGAGATTGTCCATATAGCAGCGTGTTCAACACAAAGACAGTGATGCATAGAATGTAGAGGTGCAATTCACAGACTTTAACTAGATTGGATGTAATACAAGTTAGTTGTACTGAGTCACTTTTTAAATAGATGAAAATTTGGAAAGTTACTTTCAATAAGAACATCTGCTAAATCCTGTAAATGTTAGAACAGTAGCCAATCAGAGCCATGCACAGGCCAATTACTCTGAGAAAAAACTAACTGTTGGTTTACTTTTTCATGAGGGAGGGAGGGAGGGGGAAGCAAGTATAGCAGCAAACAGCCAAACTATCTGGTCTCCTATCCAAAGATTCTGCCAGCTCCACACGTGCTTACCCCCATAGATTCCCCAGTCTGAACTGCAGGTGATTTAGCTGATGGGTTTCATGCCTTTGTACATGTAAAGTGCAACCTGTACTGGAAGCATGGCAGGGTTGACTGTGGCTCTCTTTCTCTCTCTTCCATTTCCCTGGGAGGATCAGACCGGATGAAGGGTGACAGAGGTAATGGCATCCTATAGCCATAATTTGGGCTCTGGGCTGAATGCGGGTTTGGAAGAAGTAAGGAGCACTGACAGTCCATTACTCTGCTTTAATAAACTGATCCTTGTGAGAACGGAGATAGTGAACTGAGCATCCAGTGGAGAGGGAACCAAAATGCAGATCTCTGTGTAACCCTTAAGCAAGCAAAGAATTGCAATTTCAAATATTTGATATAATGAGCAAATTAATCAAAGCTGGCATTCAGAAACTCTTCTGAATCATTAAAATTTTTGTTAGGTTAATATTTAAAGTTAGAATACTTGTGTTAAGGCTTAAAAAGGAATTTTGTAACTACTTTCCTGAGTGTGTGTTAATGTAGTGTCCCCTTAAAAACATACTACCATATGTGTTATGTAACTTTGCACTGTCCAGTCTGCCACTGCATCTGTGTATGTCTCCTTCAGTTATGTTAAAAACAATAAAGATCTGCACTCTTTATTAGAAAAAATATCCCAGCTTTAATAGTTGAGCATGTTTACAGTATAAACCTTGTCAGTGAACTATGGGGGCAAAACATAAATAAAACTTCAAACAAATGAATCTGTTCAATAATCATAATCAAAGTAAAATGTTTGTTTAATTGTGATATTGATTTGACATCATATTGCCCAGCCCTAATTACCTATTTAATTTACAGTTCACTTCCAGATCCATGATCAGAAAATATATTGGAAAAAATTAAGATGGACTCCAAGCACATATAATTAAGCTTTTTCCTAATTCATTTTTGACCAGACATGCCATTAAATCCTCACCACTTGCTAAATGACTTCAAATTAACTCCAAACTAAGACAGCAAGTGACAACAGTCAGCTTCATTATTTTACTTTACTACTGTGCTGTCCAACATCATCATTTGAGCATGACGTTAACTCTGTGGTTCATATCAGAATCAGTATCTGTTACTGTCAATCAGTGACTTTTTTATGAATACTCCGTCTGGCAGCATCTGTTTTTGAGAAACTCCAAAAGAGCAACGACCACATTTTTCTGTCGTTTATCTCAGCTAGGCACCTGCTCTCAGCCACCGCTCACTTCCAAACCCTCGCTTACGCCGTTTCAGCAGGAGGAGCCACGTCTTGCTTGCTAATCTGTGTACGACCCTAACAGGAGGCAGGCAGGCAGTATCTGGTCAATTCCAGAATGGCAGAATGGAGATTACATTCTAACGCTTTGACACTTCTCCCGAGTGCTATTCAGGAGCCTGAGGATTAGCAGCAATGCAACAATGATGCCGCACTTTGTGCCAGCCAGCTGACTGCAATGAAGTGATGAGGTTTTGGGCAGGTGAACAATGGACTGAAATGTTCTTCTGTATGTGATTTTGTGTGGCTGAGAGAGTCTTGTGAATACTTCACTGTGTAATTTCTTATTCATTTATTCATTCTACTTGACCTCCCCCCTACTCTCAAATACACAGGTAGTTTTTGCTGTCTTTGTGAGGCTGTTATATTAACTCCCATAACAATGTAAATAATATAACAGTTAAAATGATTTGATCAACTGGCCGTGTTAACATACTTCTTTCATTTACAGTTTCAATTAACTTTTATGAGTTTTCCATGTTACAACTTAACTTTTAAAGACAGTTTGTGGAAATGAAAATGTGAAGTTCCCTGATTAACTCCAAACTGTAAGTTCTAACTATGGTTTTGTTTAAGAGTGAATGTGTTAATACACGTTGCACACTGAAAAAATCTGGTTCAATGTAAACACTGAAGTTCAATCGCCGCTTTAAAGTTTTAAGTAAAATCAGGTTCAAGGAATCAGGTATGAAGTTATTCTCCAAGTTTCTATGTCCACTCAGGTACATTATTACAGCATTTAAACTTCATTCCTTGTTACTGGAATGTCATGACATCATAAGAGGGAGATTCCCACCCAGAAGATGCCCCACCATCGATCCACACAACCCTGGAAGAGTCCAAAAGTCTCCTGTCTGCTGACCATCAGCTTTATCTTGACTCCCTGAACTGATCAGGATGCACCAGTGTGGTCTAAATGTCCAATCATAAGCCATTAGGAAACACTAAGTGGGCCAGATATCCCAGAGTCAGTGACCACTTCCATTCTTCTAGAACACATTAACCTCAAACTGCTTTTCTAGGTAATCAATTAACAAGGACATAAGTCTCTTAACTCATCCGCCCCATTGCAGTTAGTAGCAGGAAGCTGGTGATGGTGTTTTTTGCTGACGCAGTGATGTTGGCCTGTGTAGACCTTAAGTGACCTTTGAATGAACCAAACAGGATTGCCACAGCAAATTCTTCAAACACTTTTTAAAAAAGTGAGATTCAATTGTGTTAGATGCTTTTTCCAAAGAATGTTGGACTTCAATTTATTTGGGTCATAAGGTGATAAGCATAGAAGAAAATGTAAAGTGCTATGTGTGATCTCACAGTCTGTTATTTATAAAGCAGACTCAGAGAATAACTGTGAATCTAAGTGTGAATGTAGTTATGCATCAAATTTAAGTATTCTTTTTGTAATCTTATCCTCTTTTTCTTAAGGCTGCTACAGAAGTTTATTAAACAATGATGAGTTATTTACAATGCATTGATTATTGTTCATTATTTCATTTGTTTTATTGCTGAATAAGAGAATCTCTGATGTGTGCAAACTTACCATCTTTAACGTAGCTCTAAAATTTGACTTTAAAAGAATTCAGAGATTCAGGGTCAACAAGTGGGTGGTGGTGGCCTTGTGGTAAGGAAGGGAGAGAGAGAGAGAGAGAGAGAGAGAGAGTATATTTGAACAGGTAGAATGAACATTGACTTTATAATGAAGATTCTGAAGATTCTTACATCTCTGCACCGCACTCTAGCTGCCGCTTTATGACAGATGGCAGGTTTAAGGCGCCGATGTTGGAATACTGTGCGAGATGCAGCAGCTGGCAGTGCTTGCAGCTGCCACTTCCAAAATCGCGGGCCAGTGGCGTCAGGCGACACGCACTGTCTTGTTAAGGCGGGTAGCTGTATTCTTGCGGCAGTCGTTAGTGGTGTGTGACTTTTGAAAAAGTGGGCATAAATAAAAACAGAAACTCTGAAGGCTGTCTCTATATGTGTGTGTGTGTGTGTATATATATATATATATATATATATATATATATATATATATATATATATATATATATATATATACATACATATATATGTATATATATACACACATTAACTTGACAAAAGAAAAATCTAAATCAAATCGTATTTGGTGTTACCTTTTTGCCTTCAAATAGCATCAATTCTTATGCGTTTACTTGCACAAAGTCAGGGATTTTGTAGGATTATAGTCATTATATTGTTGGCTGTGGGTGTAGGATTATAGGATTATAGATCTGTGGTTAGTTCTCCAAGATGTTTGGAACAACCTACCAGCCGAGTTCCTTCAAAAACTGAATTGATGCTGTTTTGAAGGCAAAGGGTGGTCACACTTTATTGATTTGATTTAGATTTCTCTTTTGTTCATTCACTGCATTTTGTTGATTGATGAAAATAAATGATTAACACTTCCATTTTTGAAAGCATTCTTTGTTTACAACATTTTCACACACACACACACACACACACACACACACACACACACACACACACACACACACACACACACCTTTGCCTAAATTAACCCTAACATTCCTAACAAAAACATAGTCTTATGATCTGATCTAAGTAGAACACGAATTCAAAATTTGAATTTAATAGCTGACCACTAAGGTGTAAAAGATACATGAGCAAAATCAACATAGCATTGTTTGGTTTGTCGCCTTTATAGAGGTTTGACAAATTCTTCTGGCTAATAAAATTTAGTATTTTGTGTTAACCATGTCATGTCAACTATATACAATTATACAGTGAGACTTGACATGGCTACAGTTTTTACAGGATACAATAATGGTACATGGAGCAGAAATGTATAAATACACTATAATACTACCTAACCCAAGACCTTTAGTCCAAGTCCATGATGACAAGACTGAGTACAAATACGTCCAAGTCCGAGACAAGACCGAGACCTAGTAAAATTTAAGTTAAATAACCCTTTAAACTGTGAGTTTAAATTAAAACACAATTCAAATATATGTAACAAAGTATTTAACTTAACAATGCAATAACAAATATTTCCTTAGTCCAGGTGTCTTCCACTGGTTCTGTCCCAAGGACCACCACTCACACTAAGCAGCAGTCTGCAGCCCACTGCATATCCATGTGCCCAAATCATCTGGAAATGTTTTGAAAAGTAAATACAATTAAATAATTTTTAAAAAGTGATTTCAGTAGTGAAACTGGATAGCGTGTGGCGGACCACGCGATTAGTAATTATTTTTGCAATATAAAGTGTCACAATGGGTAAGTTTAAGGACACAGCCACCAATTTACTCAGTACTTAACGATTGAAGTGAGAGCCAATTTGAGAGTGTATAATTTAGAAGTAACATTGCACATTAGCTTGTGTTGAACATTCTGCCATATTATATCATTTCTATAGCTATTCCATCATACCAAAGCTTTAGTTTATTATGTTCTTATCATAATCCACCATTTTTGGCCATAATAATGAAATTAATATAATAAATCTTTCACTGTACATGGTAAATAGCATCCAGGATTGGTTTATTGGATTGTGCTGTTAAATTCCGTTTTGTAATCAGATGCATCAGATTTATGTTCAAGTATAGGTTGTACTTGAACTCTATCCTCTTAAGGGTTCTACTGTCTCACAGTGAAGATTTGAATGATGTTTTTATGTGGGGATGCACAGCTCCTCACTGGTTTTCACCTTATAACCCCAACACAAAGCCCCTTATGTTGCTCCAACCACCACCACCTTCACACTGTCAGGCAAGTGGCCTCCAACATGCCCCACATTCGTCATCACGTCCGTCCTTCACATGACAGCTGGAGAACACCGGCCATGACTTCCTGTTGCAACTCCAAAGCCTCTATGTATAAAACATGACGGCGTGACTCCCACCTTAATCTGAAAAATGGTCTTCACACATTTAAGGTTATACTTAATTCATACAACCTCTGAATGAATGAGTGATGGTGGCTCTGTTGCATTCCAAGCATTTAGATTCCAGTGGTTGAGATTTTCCGACTGTGTTTTTCTAGATTCTTGTTGAGAAGAACAAAATATAAGGCTATAAGAGACTGTTAATGGTGAAAATGACATGAGATTTTAATAGATTCTAATACAGCTTCATATACTTCCATTAAGCACAGAATGCCATGACTCATCTTTGCTCTAGTAGTAATTACAAAATACTTTGTTCGTGTAAAATTTATGATTTGAAAAGTACAAAAGAATAACAACATGAGCGCTTAATGTGCAGCCAGTCTAGCATTTAAAACATTGGCATCTCATTTGCTTCTGTTGCAGCATTTAAAATCAGATTCCTTTTTCTCTAGGCTGCGTAAATAATGCTAATGTATTAAGCATTCTAATAAGAAAGCTGTCAAAGTGGGCTGTCCAAAGTTTCTGCAGCTTGCTTACTGATAACATCACTTTGTAGATGGGATTTTTCTCTGCTTTTCAGGTGGTAGGGCACCCCCAATATAGTCCCTACGTTAAGCTTTCAAAAATTAGTCATTTTTTCCAGAGTTGCTGCATTTTCAGAGGCTCATAAGTAATTGGACATGTGACTGACAAGCGGTTTCATGGCCTTGGCCTAACTGTACATCCTTTCATGACAACACACACTTCACCACCCACCGCCCCACACACACACACACACACACACACAAGCATTCCTCTACTGATTTATACGTAGTCACCGGCTGCCGCTTGTTCTCATGCATTATTCATCAGGATGTTAATTTTAGAGGAATATGTAAATAAGAAGGCGCCAGAGTCTGAAGCAGGCCCGTTCTATAAGCGTCTCCGCCTCATGAGTCAGTGTTTCGGCATAAGGGTGGCGACTGGCGATGCCAAGCGAGGCCCAGCGCGCTTTCATCTGCCGTTTTCTCCTTCACCTCCACGCGGCAAGAGGGCTTTTTTCTCCTCTATTTATAACCATTCCACTGTGTCCCGCTTTTTTTCGCTCATGTAAGGCTGTATTCATCAGGGCCGCGTCAGAGTGGGAGCGCCGGGTTCCAGTTCAGTTCCACTCTTCTCCCTTCCTCTGTTTCTCTTTCTGGCAGTCTCTTTCTCTCTCCCTCCATCCGTCTCTCTCTCTTTCCGCCTGCCTTTCCATCTCTCTCTCTTTCCATCCATCTTTCCCTCTCTCTGTTTTTCTTGCTTTCTCTCTCTTTGTCTTTCTCTCCATCCTCTCTCTCTCCCATCTCTCTCTCTCTCTCTCTCTCTCTTTCAGTCCATCTCTCTCTCCCCCACTGTTTGTCTCTCTCTCTCCCTCTGCCTGTCTTTCTGTCTCTCTCTCTCTTTTCCCATCCATCTTCACCTCTCTCTCTTTTTTTTCTTTCTTTCTCTCTCTGCCCCCCTCTCTCTCTCCCCATATCTCACTTTCTGTCTGTTCATCTCTTTCTCTCTCTCTCTCTTTCCCCTCCCTCCCCCTCTTTTCCCCTGCCCATGTAAGGCTGTATTCAGAGTGGGAGTGTTGGGTTCCGGCTCTGTTCCACTCTCCTCTCCATCAAGGAGAGGACGTGAGTGTGTGTGAGTGAAATTGATCGGGGAGCAGCAGCTCAGTGTAGGGCATGTGCAGCTGGGTCTGGGGAGTGAGCCTCAGTCTTAACACAAGGCTGAGCGAGACACACAGGGAAAGAGGGGAAGGAGGAGTAGGAGGAGGTGGGAGAAGAGGAGGACGAGCAGAAAGAGGGAGAAGTAGGAGGAGAAAGAGAAGTAGGAGGAGGGAGAAGAAGAGGATGATGAGGGAGAAGAGGAACATGAAGAAGAAGAAGAGGACAAACAGGAGGAAAGAGGAGGAGGGAGAAGTGGAGGATAAGGAGTGAGAGGAAAAGCAGGAGTAGGGAGTAAAGGAGGAGCACGAGGATGGAGAGAAGAGAGAACAGATGAGTAGCAGTGGAGACTCAGAGAGCAGAGGGAGCGACTACATGTTGTGATCAAACAGTGACTGTGGAGGGACACACCAGAGATCACTAACCACTCACTGCATTTCCACCCTACTGTCCTTCCTTCTCTCCATCTCTCTCTTCCTCTCTGTCTATGACTCTACATCTCTCTTTCTGTTACTTTGTCCCTCTGTCCATCTCTCTTCTGTCCTTCAATCCATCTCCCTGTATCTCCATTTGTCTCTCACTCGCTCTTTCTCTCTCTCACACAATTTCCCTCTGCACATCTCACTCACTCCCCATTTTCTCTTTCTCTCTGTCCTTCTCTCTCCTTTTATTTCTATCTGTCTGTCTGTC
Source organism: Distichodus sexfasciatus (assembly GCA_032718565.1). Classification (NCBI taxonomy): domain Eukaryota; kingdom Metazoa; phylum Chordata; class Actinopteri; order Characiformes; family Distichodontidae; genus Distichodus; species Distichodus sexfasciatus. Next base: position 7,008,162 of record JAVGVS010000004.1, read on the forward strand.
CATCTTTCTCTCCCTGTCTTTAAATCCATCTCTCGCATTCTCTCTCCTCTTGTAAATAAAGTCTAGTAAATATTGCTGTTAGAAGTGTTCTTTTATGAAATTATATGCATGTGTGAATTTATTTCTAATGCAAAACTTTAATTAGAGCAGCCGCACTAAACCATGCCAAGATCAAGCTCTGATCTGTGAGTTAGAGACATTTTGGTTGTCCTCCAAAAGCTTGTTATGCAGCTCAGCTCAGTTTTGCTGCTCGTCAGAATTCATCTCTGATACCAGACTTTTTGAAACTTTTGAGGCCAGTGTTGTTAAAACCTGTGAACACAGCAGCGGTTATCGGAAGGCTTGTGTCTGTGGTTGGCTTGTGCTCCAACTTTAGGAAATCATTTTTTTAGAGCAGCCTGATCTCTGGTGTCTGCTCCTGGGAGAGAAAGAGCGATGATGATGAGGATGAAAAAATGCCCTGGGGGTTGGTACAGGTTTCTGAACCTCAGGTGTGAGGCTTCACAGATGTGTGAAAGTGAAGACAAAACATCAACCTCGCCAGGCCTAATCCACACTAACAGTGTGCCAGTGGTCAGCGTGGCTGCCCCAGGGGAGCTACGATTACGCTAGTGAACTGGGGAGCAGCAGAGCGACGCATCCATGGGGGGAAAATTGGAGGAATATTTCACACAACTTGTTCTTGCTGCCATAGAGGACTTCTTATTTCACTTTACTTTGGTTTGGAAGTCAGTAAAAATGAAAATTGCGAGAGAATCTCTATGGTGAGATGGGTTTAGATTATAGCTTTACTGAGACTGTACATTTTTTGTGGATTTGCAGTTTTGGAGCAAGAGACACTCTTAGTGCTGTACTCGCATGACTATATAAAGTATTAAATATTAAATATATAAATCATTGAAATACTAAGTACACTTTAGGGCTGGTTGTTAAAATGATTTTGTTTTTGGCAATTATACAGTCAATCAAAACTTAGCAGTGTAATCTTGCATATGTTGATTTAAAAAAAAATACTTTTGCAGTTAAGTATACTTTTGCATATTACAGTATAAATCTTGTCAGTGAACTATGAGGATAAAAAACAAACTTTAAAAAACCCCATAAATTGTTCATTAACCATAATCAAGGTTAAATATTTAATTAATCATGTTATATTAATTTGAGGTCATATTACTAACTCTGTACAGAGTTTTAAATGTCAGTTCTGTAAATTTTCATTCTTTATAAGGTCGGGTGTATGGTTTCTTGGTACAGTTTGTGTGCTCTCCAGGTGTTCACGTGGGTTTTCTCTCCGGATGCTCCAGGTTTCCTCCCACAGTCCAAAAGCTATAGGGTGACCGGGTACACCATATTGCCCCCATAAGTGTGTCTGTGAGTGTATTTCTATATATGTGTATGCCATGCAGTATGATGGTGCCTGCCCATGATGCGTTCCAACAGAAGTGTGCATCAACCAACAGCAAATGAAATGCACTATTAGTCCCCACATCATGCCCGTGGCCCTGGGATAGGCTTCAGTTCCACTGACCCTGACAGGGAATAAACGGTTCAGATAATTAATTAATGAATGAGTGAAGGAAGCAGCTTTTGAAGAGCCCATTTTCGTTCACATTAGTGCTACGACATCAGCACTCCACTATTTCTTCTCTCTTGCTTCTTATTGATTCGAGTCTTTTTTTTTCTGGCCTTAAACCCCTGAGCTGGTCAAAGGTCAGGAAATAAGCTAACACTTAAAAAAAATCTTCTTACCACAGCATTCATTTTGTCCTTTACCTTTCTGACCTCATGCATGGAGACGAGTTGGAGGGTGTGAAATTTAGCCTCATGAATATAAACATTAAAGGTGAAGTTAGTGTCACTTCATCTGCTTCATCTGCTTTTATTGCATTCTCTGTATGGTAAACAACAGCCATTATATATTAATGTTGGAATATAAGTATGCTTTTTTTCAATCTGCAAACGTCTTGTGCAAACAGAATGTCTTTAGATGTGTTGGACAGTAATTGGAAGCTCCACAACAAGTATTTTTCTCTGGCCAGGAGCTGGACATTTGCAGAAAGATTACAGTGTGCTGCCTCATTACTAAGGCCTCTGGGATGCTGATTTGCTGCATTTGGGAGTTTGCACAGTCCCACATTAACCACACACTGCAATTAATTTAAGTTCCTTTATCTGTGGATCAACCACTTTGTGGAACTTTACATAATATTGCTTTGTTTCTAAAATCAAGCCACATGATGAATGGGGATGAATACCAAGTAATCAATCATATTAATTCATACTTAGTGTTTAACTCTTGAAAGCTTACTGGTGTAAAATTACATTACCTTTATGACTTTTACAAAGTCAGTGGACACCTTGTTTATCATTGGACAGTAAATATTAGGGGTGTAATGATACATCAATATAAGGGATGCACCAAAAATTCGGCCAATGAAAAATTTCGGCCGAAAACCGAAAATGCATTTTTGCCCATTTTCGGCCGAAGATTTTCGTTGGACGAAGACTTTTAAACATGACCGAAACAGGATGTTGTGAAGTGATTAATCCAAGAAAAACAAACAAACAAACAAACAAACAAAAAAAAAAAAAACAAGAAATGGCTTTTAATTATGAGCGGACACTCTCGGCCCGCATCTGCCTTTACGTGATTAAAGCCAAACCGAGGCGAGGCATCATCTGACATGCCCTCTCGCTACCTGTTGCAGAGAGCTGTCTAAAATACAGGCAGAGTCTTCGGTCGCTACGACGGATTCCCGTCCATTGGACTCTAGCTGTGATGGAACTCACCGTCTACAGAGTTATCAGCAGGCAAGGTATAGTAATTTTGGATAGCCCACTTCGATAGCTGTCTTATCAGAATGTTGAATGTGCAGCTCACCGATCAGCTGTGTAAACACACACGCAAGTTTGAGCGCTCACGGCTCTTGTGTGAAACGCCACAAGTTCACTCTAATCTCCCCTTTTTATTACAGACAAGACTCCTATTTTAGCTGTAAAAACAAAAACAACCAGCGTTCTACTCACAATACAGCCAATTATAGGTCTGTAGGCTATTCAGGAGTGTGACCAAGTAAAAAAAATAATTAGAATTTCATTTTGTTGATTATACTTAATTGATTTATTCTTTGAAGCATGCATTGACTTTAGTGATGTAAGTACAAACAGACCCAGCCATAAAAGCAATGGTAGAACAACTGGCATAATAATTTTTTTCGGTGTTTCGGTTTTTGCCCAAGTGTTTCCTCATTTTCAAGCAATTCAGCCAGACTTTTACACTATTGACCCAACTCCTTATTAACCCATCATCACCAGAGCACACTGTGAGAGATATCAGTCTGATATGTTGAGGAAAAAATAGCACTTGTGATCATTTGGTAATTTCATTCATTCATTCATTCATTCATTCATTATCCAAACCGCAAAATCCCAACTAGTGTCGCTCGGGGACCAGAGCCTATCCTGGGAACTACGGGTACAAGGTGGTGACTAACCCTGGGCAGGCGCCAACAGGCGCCGTTGGGCACACACACTCACACAATCAATGGACCCTTTGTTTATCCTTGGACAGTAAATATTAGGGACGTAGTGATACATCAATATACAGGTGAACAGGTGGTCATTTGTTTTTAGTGAAATCTTTGATTGAGCTCAGAAATGAACATTTCAAATTATATTTACATTTTTTATGTAGTTTTATATGAATGGAAGTGATTGTATTAAATCTATTGTCTCATATCCATCACTGGATTAAATCCAAATCGTACTGTAGCAGACTTTGTGATATCGGTAGACGCCAGTTATCCATTGAACTGTTATAATATATTGTATTGTGATGAAACTTGTCATTTATGCCCCAGGAAATGTGTATATACACTAGGGTTTTCAAATTAATCCAATAATCGATGCATTGTGATGCAGACATAGACGATTCTGCATTGATGCAATGGGAGACCATAATTGATTATATCGGGTTTTCAACCAGTGGTCCGTGGTGGCACTGCAGGTGTCCGTGACATACAATCCAGTTTTACTACTGAAATCGCTTTTTAAAAATAATTTTATTTACTTTACAAAACATTTTCAGATGATTTGGGCATCTTTATGAATAAAAAATTGAATGCAAATATCTTAAAAGTAATAAAAAAAACCTTGAATTATATCATAATGACACTACTTTGTGATTTTCTGGCTACAACATAAAAATTATCTTAAAAACAACATCCAAGTAGTAACTATGGCTGCCCGATCTGCAATCCATGCCCATTCTGCATGTGATGTGAAGTAATGTAGAAATATTGAGTGGATGCATCATGATATTGCATTGTATCGAATCATTGACCTAAAAATCGTAATGAATAGAATTGTGAGACCAGTGAAGGTTCACACCTCTAATATACACCTGGCCATGAATAAATCCTACCTGCAGATTTTTATTTGAAGCTCATAAATAATCAACAGTTATACAATGACCCCATTTTCTCAAGTCTGAATCTAATGTCATACATGTTTCCTTGCGTCCTATTTGACAGTAGATTTATGAAAAAAAAGTCCACTCTTTTTCAGAATCCCACTTTACTTTCACACATTACCTCATTTAATCCTGTCTTTGTCATTTTAATTCAATCTATTTGATCATGTGATTAGAACCTGGAAAAATGGAGGCCTTGTTCATTCTCCAAGCAATTCAGCCAGGCTTTTACACCATCGACACAATTCCTTATTAACCCATCATCACCAGAGCACACTGTGAGTGAAAGCTCTGACCTTCCGAAGCCACAAGAATCTAAACCCCAGCTGTCCAGCACTTGAGTGCATGAGCTGATCATTATCAGTCAATCCCAGGTACTTTCACGGCACATAAAAACTGAATTTTTACTGACTACAATCTGATCTGTTGAGAAAAAATAGCACTTGTGATCATGTAGTAATTTCATTCATTCATTATCTGAACCGCTGAATCCCAACTAGGGTCACGGGGGGACTGGAGCCTATTTCAGGAACTACGGGTGCAAGGCCGGGACCAACCCTGGGCAGGCACCAACATGCCGCAGGGCCCACACAATCACACTCATATTCACACCTTACGGGACCAATTTAGAGTCGCCAATTAACCTATATTGCATGCTTTTGGCACGCTGCCCCATTTGGTAATTTAATTTGGTAAAAGTACTTTTCAGTCCTGTATATTAAAATAAATAACAAATAAATAATTTTGTTTTGCTAATACCTGCAAAACTTTAGTAATTATCTGTACCATTCTAATGAGCAGATGGTTAACCTTTACAGGGGTAAGGAATCTTTAATTTTAAGGTTTCTGGGGGTAAGCTATGTACCACTCCCAAATAATGAAGATGTCAGGTTTTGGTTTATGCTGTAATATTTTGGGCATTACCTTTAGGTGTACATTTGGGCAGTGTATGCGTTTGTTTTACATGATGTTCTTGTGAAAGGGTTACATTTAGCAGATAAGCTTTTTGTTGACAAAATAATGTAACTGTGATGTTAGTATTCACTGGTTTTAATACTTTTAAATTCATTAAGGGAAAACTCTGAAGACCTTATTTTGTTAGCTGGGATATGACCAAAAATAATGACCGATAACTGATATTTTGGGCTGATACATATCTGTTCCACAAACTGAAAATTGATGTCAAGTTAAGAATAACAAATACTCCAACACTAAACTTAATTTAAATGCCTTTTAGAATAAGTTTAATTCTGAGAACAGAATTCAGAATAATTCAGTTTCCTAACACAAAAAGTGTTTTAATTGCTGTTTTTAATTTTAATTGCTGTTGCTGTAAACAAAATAACTAAATAATATATATATATATATAAATATATATATATATATATATATATATATATATATATATATATATATATATATATATATATATATATATATATATATATATAACAATGTTCTGTATTTTGAGGCTGTACATCTGTAATAAGAACTCTAGAAACGTCATTCGACATCTCTGGTGAACACTGAGTATAGTGATAACAGATATTCTTCCCCGATGAGACGCTTATATGGCTAAGAATAATATTAATTCAGATCCTAATTGAAATGATTTTTGGACATTACTTCCATAACTGCAGCCCAGTGCCCTCGGGTTCTTATTTATTTGGAGGTAGCAGTGGGGGAGCTTAGATGCCAAGCAGACTCCCCTGTTCATATTTTCCTCTATATGAATTCAACATATTCCATTAGTCTCCATCCTTCCAATGTGGTCGGCATGGCTACGGCCGCAGAGACGGTAATGACATTCCATGACAACCTGTACCAGTCTCATCCGTTGCTCAATCCAGACGAAGAACTCAAGAACTCCTCTCAATTGACTAATCACTGGAAGGAAAATGGAAGAAATGGAGAACTCCCTGTAAGAGCTAAAGAGTGGAAGAGGACAAGAGCTTTAAAATGGCGCATTAGAGGAGCTGCTTAGCACGTGCACTATGCAGCTGATGCCCACAGTGGTGCCCTTGTTAGACCTGACATGGATTACAGTTTCCATATGAAAGTACATTACATATGGGACGGTGATTATTCATGTACATTTGTGTTTGTGGGTTTTCTCTGGATGCTCCGCTTCTCCCACGGTTCAAAAAAGCATGTGATGAAAAGGAATGGTGATTCTAAATTGGCTGATAGGTGTGTGTGTTTGTACCTGCAGTCCCAGGATACTTTCCTTGAAAATGACTTCAGTTACTGGCAAGTTTATGGTGTGCTGGGATGACTGTGTGCTGTTTTTAAAGTGCGTAAGGACATTTGTTATTGTGAACACAGCAAAGCACACAGTGCACCAGCCAAATGTTTTAATTCAGCCTGGACTCCATCTTTGAAAGAGAGCAGTGGAGCAGCTAGGGAGCAGTGCTTGGGGACGACACCTTTACTGGTTTTGGGATTCGAACCGTTGACCTTCCGATCACGGGGTGAACTCCCTGACCGATACACTACCTACTGCCCCAAATTTGTATTGTATTGTATATTTTTGGACTTTTCAAACACTCATCCCTCATAATAATTTGCACAACTTTAGTTCCTTTATTCAGATAATGCTTAAAATACAGATGCAAACGACATAAATGTTATACAATGATATACAACATTACACTGTAAACAGAGTCAGTTTAGGGCAGCATGCCAAATTGCGTGTATGTTTAGGCACTTATAAAACCCCCCTTCTAAATCCAGACAAAAAAAACAGCAGGAGCATTTAAAGCACAAACTACTTTATCAAACAATGATCCAAGAACTAGCTAGCTAAAAATATTGCATATTCTAATGTCACCCTTTCATACATACTCTAAACACTATGGGGAGAAATCCCCCGACACATACAGTTCTACTTTTACAGTCCCCGGGCCAGAAAAAAACAACAAACACAGAGAAAAGCAGGAGTTCTGTTTATTAACATCATCATCATCATCATCATCATCATCATCATCATCATCACTATAATCAAAGCAACATGCTTCACACAGTCATGCATCTGCCCTTAATATCTGCAAAAATATATATATATACTGTGTGTAGAGAGATATATATATATATATATATATATACACACAATATATATATATGTATATGAAGGTGCAGACATTCAGTATCTAATACAGGTAGCTAGTCATTCTCAAGAATCCAAAAAGGTAAGAATATTACGAAATTTAGCAAAATCTCAGTAAACCTTTAAAGATATGCATATAAAAAACAAATCTGTTTACAGATCCGTTTTTTTCCTCTTTAACTCCCAGCCAATACATGCTTGTGTGTCATATTGATTGTGGCTCGTCTCTGTGTTTCAGAAGGAAAGCCTCAGTTGGCACTCGACTACTACATGAGCCCCACATGCAGACGGATAGAGGGACAGAGTTCACCTTTAAGACTCAGGGTGAGGGGGGGGGTGTAAACGTGCTGTCGGAAAGCGGGCAGTGGGGATTACCCCGGACCCGGCCTCGCCAGCTCAGGGCCCAAACGTCCTGGAAGAGTCGTACTCGCTGGGGCACTTGGGCTTGATGCCCCTGCTGTTGTAGTAATCCACCACCTGGTTCGGAACTTCAGCTAAAACGCTCTTGGCCAGCGCTGTGGGAGACGCCTGTGAGGTAGGACAATGTGGAATTAGGGCTGTGTGATATGACCAAAATCACAATAACAATCTCGTCTACATAACATTAATCTACATCACAATATAGTACATATTCTAAAAATTCTATGATTTAATAGGTTATATATCGGAAGGGCTAGTTCTTTATTACATTTTCTTCTGGACAACAGATATAAAATATTCCATTATGCTAAGGCTGGGTAATATGACCTAAAAATAATATCGCAATATTTTTAAGCTATATTGTGATACACAAGGGTTCATCAACACTGCTGAGAAAATCACTGGCAGTCCACTCCCCTCCCTGTACAGTTCTCGCTGTCTGAAAAGAGCCCAAAACATCCTAAAAGACCCTTTCCATCCAGGTCTTTCTCTCTTTGAACTGCTGACCTCGGGCAGACGGTTCAGAGTCATAAAAACAAGGACCAGTAGATTGAAGAACAGTTTCTATCCCAAAGCCATAATAGCACTTAACATGGCAAAAACTTAACTTTGTACTGGAAGTTGAGCATCCAAATTTTCGTTGTACCTACAATGACAACAAAGATATATTCGTATATTCTGAGACAGAGTCATAATATCAAGTAAATAGCTGTATTGTGAGGAGTCGTTATTATTCATCAGCTAAAATATGAGTTTTATTCTGTTCTATTCTGGGATTAGTATAGAACAGGATTTGAGCCTACAATGTGCTGATTCCTAGAGGAGTGTCCTACCACTAGACCGTCACCATCACTCCTGGAATTAAGAGGCAATTCAACCTCCAATGTCTTCATTTCATTGATGAAATATTCACAGTCAGCTGTTTCTCATGACTAAGACGAGATGTTGACGTTGTAAAAGAGGTCTTTTAATAAAAATGAACTAAGAAAAATGTAGATTTTTCTTAATTCTTAATTTTTCTTAAAAATGTAGATGTGGATAACGAAACGAGATAGGACTACAATGTTAACTGGTTGATTGTCGGCTGTTTAAAATAGGTTTAGTGTGTGAAATATATTTAAGGCCTTGGCTTGGTTTTTCAGGCAAGAACACGGAATCCAAGCCATTTGCTGACACTCAAAACACACACGTGATATTAAAAGAGGAAAGTTAGATTTATGGGAACACGTAATTTAGTATTGATGGAAAGTGGGGAGACCTGACTGTCACTTCAAATGAAGTGTGAAGAACACAAGCAAACTCAAGAAGCACTTGCTGGCACGTCACTAGAGCTGAAACGATTATTCGAATAACTCGAATAATTCGATTACAAAAAATGGTCGAGGCAATTTTTCTAGAATCGAAGCTTCGCTTAAGTCATTTAAATGGCTACAACATGCGCTGCTTGCGTTTCACACAGACGATTATTAATGACCCACAATATTTTCAGTGGCGCGACCAAGGCGAGAATAGATCCCTCTGTATGTGAACGTATTTGTGAGATATTCCGTGCACAAAAACAGAAGTAAATTCATGAAAACGCATAAATGACATTTTTTGCGATGTAAACACGCACGCGTAATTTAGCTGATAAATAACCACATCAACCAGCGTTCCACTCACAATACAGCCATTTATTGAGATTTTTCCATTGATTTTTTTCATAGTTCATTCCGGAACGCGCTGAACCCTTTATTGTGACGCGGCTCCGAGGCGTGCGCAGGGGATTGTGGGAAATGCAGTTCTCTTCCAGAAAGGCCAAAAGCAACTCATTTTATTGGCCAAATTGATTCAAAATGACCCGTGAACTTCATGTTTCTTCATTTTCAATTGAATACAACAACATAAAGCGTATTTGACTGACTTCTACTCACAGTAGAATGAGCCTAATAACAAATGTATTGTCATTTTCATTTACATTTTTTTATCCGATTACTCGATTAATCGATAAAATAATCGATAGATTACTCGATTACAAAAAAAATCGTTTGTTGCAGCCCTACACGTCACCCCGCTGTTTATGCTTTGCTAAGTTGGCTAACTGCTGTATCACATAAGTCTTGCTAGAAGCACATCAGTTTACTGGCTACTTGGCTGTAGTTAAACTGCAATTATGCTCATGAGCTGATGGTTTATTCTCACACACAAAGCGTTTGTATTTATCAGGATGTTAATGTGTTAGATATTATTTTCCACAAGAGCCCCCTGCTGCAACCAGAGGTACCTGTTTATTCCAGAACGGCTCCATTAAAGGTGAAGCACCTGACTGAGAAGAGTCTGGAACATTTATGACGAGCCGCCATGTGGCACTGCAGGGGCGAGACTGGCAAGGTACGGCCTCCCTGGGTGGCAATTAGTCCGCGGTGAGGAGAGAGCGGGCACAAGTTGGCATGTGTTCAACTGAAGACTGAGCTGCCTGCAGCTGAACTCCAGCATACTAAGCTACCAGCTGTTCTCCCTGCTAGTGACAGAGGGAATTACTGCTGACTGGGAAAAAAGGAAAAGACTTCACCACTCTTCTGAAATAATATCTTAGAGCAGGCAATTACAATCCCGTTGGGTCAGCAACCAGTTGGTTTTTCTTCTTACCTTCTTTCTGAATGTCAACACCTGGTCTCTGGTAAAGAGGTACTCACCAGGTGGGAGGGAAAACCTGCTGGAAATCGGCTCTCCGGGACTGAAATTGCCCACCCCTGGCTCAGATCTTAAGATGGTTTATGACAATCAAAGGTTCAAAACAATCAAGATGGAAATGGAAATACAATGATTAAGATGGAACCCCCCCACCCCAACCCCCACCTATAAATGGCTGATAAAGCGCAGTTGTGCAGTCTCTTCTAAAACACATTCAACTTTCTTTTGCACTGAGTGGTCAGTGGTGTTCCTTGATATGCTGACACAAACATCGTCGCAAAAAGTGTGACTTCCATCAGGTTTTATTGTAATTTTTGTCCCACTCCCCAGGCTTGTATAGGATGCTTTGTGATGTGTTGGTATTACTCTGCTGCCGGAAAAGGAAAAAGGGGTTCTTTACAACAAGTTTGTAGTTTTTTTGTTACTGTTGCAGTGTTGTCGAACTCCAGAGGTTTTGAGAATGAAGTTGTCTGTATCAACGAAGAAATAGATTCCGAGACATTCGTTCGGGAGGATGAGGAGATTGAGGTTGAGGCCGAGCTTAATACTTTTGGAGTGTGTACGACACTGCGACAGTAGCAAAAGACTAATGTGTTAGGAGGGATCACATGAGTGCACCTTATCAGTCACTGTGTAGGTGGGGAAGAGCTAGCGCAACAACCGAAAATTCTTGGAACAGAAGCATTTGTCAAAATTTCCATCTTAACCATTATATTTCATCATGAACTATCAGAAAACAAGGCTTTAAAGTGTTAAATGTCGAACTCGTCCTTTAATTACTAAATAATTATGCGAGTCCTAAGACATTTTTGCCTGTGCAGAAACAAAGACTAAGAGTGTTTTTTTTAAATATAGTCCTCTTTAAAGGAACCAAACTCAGTCCTCTAGAAGTGATCCAAAAAGTGAACCAACAAAAAGGGAACTCAGTTCTTCTTATGTTCACACTGTGAGTTCATTTGAAAGGGGGCTCGGTTATCTTTCTGGTCCACTTCAGCTCAGATGGAGCCTCAGTCCTTTTTCTGTTCATACTTCATTCTTATGGCGCTCTCAGACCTTTACTGCTTTGCATTCTGGGTAGTTTTTTTCTTTTCTTCTTCGAACAAAAATTGTCGACGCGAACCAGGAGCGCTTTGCGTTCAGAAGGCGCGAGTTAAACAAACCGCGCTGCGGACTAAAAGCGAACCGGACTTAGACCACCTCCCGATGTGATCTCAGTTCGTTTCGTTTCAGAGGGGTCTGAGTTTGTTTGGTGTGTTCACATATACGTAAAAAATGCTGACTAATCAATCTGAGTTCGCTTTGAGGGCTGAAACGGACCAAGTGTGAAAACACCCTAAGTCCGCGGCGCGGTTTGTTTAACTCGCGCCTTATGAACGCAAAGCGCTCCTGGTTGACGAAGAATTAAAGGGTTTAAATGGTAAAAAATAATCATTAGTTAAACTGCGATTCTCCTCCAATACTGTCGAAACGTAACGAGAGCTAGGAGTTAAGGGGCCTTTTGGAATGGTCTCCAAAAGGAGGTACTGAAGATGAATGTGAAGATTTTAGATAGTAAGAAAGGCTATTTAGAATAGACCGTTCTAACCACCATTATAATTGTAACATCGTCGAGGGTAGAAGTTAAGAAGCCTTCTTGAAATGTTCTCTGAATGAGGGACTAACATGTACCCTTTGTCCTCTGAAAGGGGGCAAAGAAAGGTTAGGCGCTCCAAGGAAGTCTTAATAGGGGGCCTCAGTAATTATATTTAAGGAGTAATTCTGTACGTATGAAATTATGGTAATGATGTCCAAAACTTGTTTTGAATGTGGACTCTGTTTGTATAGGGGGATCTGGCAAAGTAATCATAATAAATGAGTTTTATGTAAAAAAAGACCATGGGACCGAAGGGTTGCGAGGAAGGGCACGAGTGGGAGTCACTCAGGGACTTATGTTCCGGGGGAATCTTTGTATACTTAGAATGTCAATTATCCATTAGATGCTCACGAGCCTGGTGAGGCCCAGAACAACCCATGGTGGAAGAAGGTAATTAAGTTATACTTAATTGTGCATCTTTTGGGGGACAATAAAGGAAGGTGGAGTCTTGAATAATGCATTATGGGTGGAGACTTGTATATTCAAATACTACTCTTATTGGCCGAGAGCCAAGAAAGGGGGTGTAATCCAAAAAGAGGTGGTGTCTTCAAAGGTCTATTTAACCTGAGTACAATTTTGGTAAAGGGGGAGCAACTGGCCACTGCTTTCCAACGACTATGATCTGTCTGAATAAACAACGATGCCTCATCTTTCTGACTGCGGCTGGTTTTTCCTGGGTTTCGGCTCCAATTTTCCACGACATGGTTCGCTTCGACAGTTTCTGTTCAAAGTGAAAACTACCCAGAATGCAGAAGCGTTATCGTGGGGGGAAGAGCATTTGCTCATAAAGCACCACAGTTGTGGAATAAACTTCCTATTAGCGTTCAGAGCTCAGAAACAATCTCTGTGTTTAAGTCAAGGCTTAAGAGCTACCTCTTTAGTCCCTTTTTCTTAGGTAAAGGTGATTAAAGGTGAAAGGGGGGTTTAGTGCTGTCATCCTGCCACTCTTGCTGATAGCTCAACTTTGCTGTTAGCGCTCCTTTTTAGCCAGGCTGCCATAGTAACTTTAGCACTGCCGGAGGTTAGGTGTAGGGCACTAAATCTCTTCTCTGTCTTCTTTTTTACCCTCACCTGGACTCTATGGGGACGTCATCATCTGGAACCAGCTGGGATTTTTCAGACCCTATGGACTTGAACTAAATGACCTATTTAACTAATTTTAGCTGAATGTTGCTGAGTGGATCTTTTTAAAAATGATTAAGTCTTGACGAGTCTACTAGAGGGAGTTTTCCTTGCCACTGTCAGCTGTGTTGCTTGTTGGGAGTTTGGAGCGGTTATATTTGTAAAGCGCATTGTGAAAATAACTGTTGTTAAGAGCACTATAGAAATAAAATCTGAATTGATTTGAACTAACTAAACTAGCTAAAATATGATGCAACTGATGTCAGTCAAAAAAAGGACCTCTGTACTGCCTGTAACTTTGGCATATACAATAAAATGCAAACTTATTACCAATTTCATCAACAACTACCTGCAAGTTATAAAGAATGTTGAAAATGCCCTCCTTTCCACATGGACACGGGCCTTGTCTATAAAGCTTTTCTCCATTTATTTCCATGTGAAAACCATTCACATGGTTTTGTAGTTAATAAATTATACAAATTTAATATAATAATAAAAATAATTGGTTGGAAATTTAATTCTGAATGCAACACTGAAATAGGTCAGCCTTGTTCTAAGGTAAACTCTTTTTTCTCACAGCGTTTAATTGTGCAAGTAAGTTCAAAGACATTTTTGGCTCTGCAGAAACAAAAAAACCCCAACCAAAATATAACTAAAATATAAAAATATGACGCAACTCGAGCATCAGCCTTCAGCAAGAGAGACACTGTTGAAGTACATCCACAACCCCTTTATCCAAAGAAGGAGAAAAATACTTCTGAAATGTAATACTCATCTTCCTTTTATACAATTGAACTTCTAATTTACATCACTGACATGTACTGCAAACTACCAGCTACGGTGCAAACTCCCTCCCGCTGCCCCTCCTACGTCCAGGAACATTAGAGGCCTCGTGGTGATTAAAGGAGCAGAACAGCCAAAGGTTATTAGGTCTCAGTGAGCAGGGGCAGCGTAGGGCGAGGCAGTAATTAATAAGAGACCCGTTCTGACGGCACTTCAGACATCAGAGAGAGGCAGAGCGCAGACCTCGGCACGGCAACGCACTGATTAAAGGAGGAGAGCGTCTGTGTGAGGGTCGGCCGTCTGCAGCAATTAGGCAAATAATGAAATTTAAAAAGAATCTGCTCCACTCCTAATAGAGTGTGGTGAAAGTGATCACTCTCATACAACCAGCTGGAAGAAACTTCACTAATTTACCCAAAACTTACATCAAAAACGGCCTTCCTGAGATGAAGGCAGTGGTCCCATCTGGTGGTGGCACGACACTAACATTGGGTCTCATTCAGCAGTATTTTCGGTATTAGTTTGTGTGTCTGTATTTTCTGGGAATGCACAATATGGGAATTATCAGCCAGTGCCGATATCCGATATACTTCATGCTTATATCTGTCAATGCTTATGCCGATAAATGAGCCCTATGTGGTGTACCAAGTCAAATAGGGCGCGTATGTGCAATACCTAGTGCGTAGAGTGCTGTTAAGCTACAACCCTGGCTATTTCTCCGGATGCATACTACCGCTAAAATAAAATATGATGAACTAATAAGTGCGTCAGTATGCAGCTCGGGACACAGCCCATGTGCGAGCTCACATTCGCTAAGTGAGGCAAACACACGATTTACTTAAGAGTTAAATGCACAAAGACAAGCGATTTTGCTTGTGAACGTTCCAATGCGTGCTAAGAATTTAGGCACAAAATAACCTCATACATTTTAAGACATAAGACGCGTGCTGTATAAAATCACACCTCGACTTTGAACATGTCTGAAACAAGCACTACCTTTCCGACGTACAATAAATGCATCATAAAATATCGGCTGGAAATATCGGGCAAATCTAAACATCAGTCTGACGACGATGACTTAGAAAAGGCTATTAACGGCCAATTACGATATTATCGCGCATCCCGTGTAAGTTCGGCGTGCATCACGGCATGTTCTTAATGATGAATTTCCCATGTTCTCGTAAACTTACAGTGTGTCTCAGTTCTTAATTAGCACGGGTAAACACCCATAAATTCCCATAAACAAACATGAGGCTGCAGGGCCACACACACACAGGAACATGAAGGTGGCTGAATGCCTAAACGCAATTATAAAGATGGTGGAGCTCCAGACTCCTGCTGAACTGAACAAACGCAATAAGCCTTTTTTTGTACAAACATGCATGCAGTAAAATGTGTGTAAGAGTTTTGGTAAACTGCATTGGTGAAAACTGCATTACATGGGAACACATTCCTTTTCAGGAACAGTTAGTGAATGAGGTCCATGGTTTCTGTTGTCTCCTTATTTTTGCCAAATGTGAACGCAGGGTCATCAGCGGATGCAATCCAACCATCCTCTTCACCAGA
Source organism: Distichodus sexfasciatus (assembly GCA_032718565.1). NCBI lineage: Eukaryota > Metazoa > Chordata > Actinopteri > Characiformes > Distichodontidae > Distichodus > Distichodus sexfasciatus. The sequence goes on from JAVGVS010000004.1 coordinate 7,023,936, forward strand.
CGAGAGTGTGATGAAGGTGCACTGAACTCACGTGTTTGAAGTTGCGGAAGGGGACGAACTGCACGATGTCGCGCAGAACCGGCTCTCCTTTGGGCGAGCGCAGGATGCCGTCATCTCCGTCCAGCGTCTGCATGTCGGTAAAGTCGGCGTTGCCCACGCCCACAATGATGATGGACATGGGGAGGTGAGAAGCGTGGACGATGGCCTCACGCGTGTCGGCCATGTCGGTGATCACTCCATCGGTCAGGATGAGGAGGATGAAGTATTGCTGCCATGAGAGAAAGAGAAGAAAAGAAAGAAACAGAGAAATGGATAAATACTAGGGGTGTAACGATACATCCATGCATCAGTTCAGTGATACAACAGTTCAAGAGCATCAACCAAGAATGAAAACATCCATCAAACATCATACGTATAGTAATGTCACCTTATACTGAACAGGAGCTCTACTTATATTAAAAGAAATATTGGGCCTCATTCAGCAACCATTCTTAAAACCCACTTTACTCAAAGATTCTGACATTCACTAGTGTTTTGTTGAGATTTGTTTCTATGGAAGAAAAGAATCTACAACTGCTGAAGAGCACTCTGACACACTTTAATTTATGGCTATTTGTGCAACTTTCTTAAAAATAAATGTAAGAAAATTTAAGGGAAAATATTGGATATTTTTCAAATAAACATCTAACTGAGATATTATAAATGGAAGTAATGTTAAATCATCATATGATAATGTCTCATGTTGACCGCCGGCTCCTAAACTCAATGGAAAACGTGTCATTGCTGTCAGCAGAAAAACGAGTGTGACCCCTGACCCTGTGAGGAGGAGAAACTAGATTATTAGTGTGTGTCAGTGATCCAGAAGGAGGGAAGGGAAAGAATGTGTGAAAGGATGAAAGTGGGGGATTAGGGTTAGGGTTTCCTCACCATGGCCTCGCGGGTGTGGACCTCCTCAGAGGCGGAGTTGGCCACCTTCTGGATGATGGGGGCGATGTTGGTGGGGCCGTACAGCTGGATCTTGGGCAGGCAGTTCTGGTAGGCCTCCACCACGCCCTGAATGCCTAAAACGCACACAACAATGGATTTCTGGTTTCCAGATATGTTTACATCCAAGAATATCAATAGACGAAGGGAATCAAAACCTCTGTCGTTTTATGTGACACTCTATGGTTTATTTTGCACTGTTTACAGCAATGATCCTTCTCATCATAATGAACACAGCGGAGCACACAGTGCACCACAACCAAATGTGACCTCTGCATTTGACCCATCCGTGAAGGAGCACTGGGCAGCGTATGGGAAGCAGTGCTTGGGGATTTTACCTTGCTCCTGAGTACCTCATTGGTACCTTTACAGGTCCAGGACTTGGGCAACCTTCCGATCACAGGGCCAACTCCTTAACTGTTACACTACCAAACTGAACCCAAAACTCACTAGAGGGTGGTTTGGATGTAGGAGGGTTTGTAGTGCTACCACATGGATGAAACAGCAGAAACAGCAGTGGGTCAAACCAGGCTTTGTCAAACACTGAAGCGTTCAAAGCCGACAGTACCGGAATTTTCCAAACAGTTTCCCGATGACCCAATGGCCGTCTCTACTGCAACTCCTGAACACTTTGGCTACTGCGGCATCTTGAAAAATGACACTGAAGCATGTCCAACAAAATAAACAAAAGGGGTAGGATCCCATGATCTGTTCAACTGAGGACGTAGGGGGCATCATCGCGAAGAGCTGATTTAGGCAAAGAAATCATTCTTGTCAAAGATAATGACGGTCATTCTTTTAAAAAAGTGACGATATAGTGATAATTATGACTATCAGGATTTTGGTCATATCGCACAGCCCTACACTCTAGTGTCTGCAGTGTTTCCTGACTACGCTCCACATGCGATAGAAGTGCGCGTAGGCCTGTGTTAGCCATGAGTAATGATGATGGACTGGCCGTGGTGTGGAAAATCGCACCGGTGACCTGCTGTTACTGACGCTAACATGCTAAAGGATAGCAGAGTGAGGTGAGGAGGATGAGAACACAAGTGAAGGTTCAGTACCAACTTTATTTACCAGCTGAGTGGACCTGCAATCTGAAGGTCAACCCACACACTTCTCACTGTTTCAGCTCATTAGCACACAACACTCTCCAGCTCACACGCATACACACAATGTGGGTGTCGGTGGAACAAACATGCTCCCGCAGCTTATGGAGGAATTAAGACCCAGGATGTGTGTGTGTGTGTGTGTTTGAGCTCGTGGCATCTTCTGTATTCAGTAAGCTCACACAGACACACACAATATTTCTTAGAAAGCAGTCAGGTCCTATATATATGAGCGTGATTGTGTGTGTGTGTGTGTGTGTGGTTGTAGAGATACGTATGCTTGCGTATATAAATGTCTGTGTGTGAGCTGCTGAAATAACTGGAGCTCGGTCCCTATCCATAAACAGACGAGACAGACAAGCATGAAACATTTTACATCAGCTCTGGCTCTCAGCCAACCAATAAAACTGTTTTAACACCGTGAGTCACACACTCACACATACACACAAACACACACACACACACACACACACATTGACTTCACTACACTTTTGAGGACATTCCATAGCCTCTAACCCTACCTCAGTCAGTTCTCTTACATTCCTTTTAATACAAAAGACATCATGACAGCCAAACAGGGATGGCGGATCTTGCTCCATTCCCAAACCACTGATGCAGAATCTAAAATGGTCCCCCAACGTAGTCTAAGTCAGGAACACAAACAAATTCCGCGTCCTGCGCTTCAATTTCTCTGCCTCATAAACACCACCGAGTCCCATCAGCACGACTGGGGCGAATTAGCGGCTAATTACAGCAGGTAGCTGCTATCGCCCAACAAATTCCCTCTTTAAGGAGACTCGTTCATTGCAGCCGTGTTAAGGATGTCGTTTTTTTGAGAGCTCCGCCGCTCAAACGGCAACAGAGCGAGGAGACGTTTGAAAGCTGCAGATGGAGAAGCCGCTAATTGGCCTCTTTTCCTCAACGTAAATAGGCGTCCTCTCCTGGGGCGTCTCTTAAGAGCGTCTGAGAGAGAGAGAGAGAGAGAGAGAGATGCTAATTAGAAAGAGAAGCCTGTTTGTAATTATCTCCGCACGCCGAAGAGCAATCGCTCTAGAGTAGGCTGTTCCGAGTCGGGACTCGAGCGGATACGGATTTAGACTGCGTTGGGGTGGAAAGGGGGATGCTGGGAGCCAGGTCACGAGTCGCAAGTCATTTGGGAAAGGCAGACGGACTCTGCCTGGCCCGTGTCGGAGCTGGACGGAGTCTCGGGCGCCAACAAGGTGAAGCAACCGGGAAAAGAGAGGAGGATGCGGTCCAGATATAGGGCAGAAAAATCGAGCGACACTGAACCAATGGAGGAGATCAATTCTTCCAGAGAGCGAAAGACACAAGTATAGGAACGATGTGGAGAAGAGAGGCAGGGAGCTCCCACTGTCACATGTCAGACAGGAAAATGAAAATACAAATAAATTTGCTTCCTCAACATTAGGAGTGTGCTAAAAATCGAATCAAATCATAATGATTTCTCTGCTGATTCAACATCGATTCATGCATTCCAAAAAACTGATGTTTGATGCTTTTGTTAAACAAACTGAACAGCCGTATGTTATTCATCTTATTTACACGATGGCATGTCATCTCTGTCTCTACATGGTTCCGTTTACAATTCTCCTTTGCTGTCTGTATCCGCCCTGATGAGCACGCGCGCACACACACACACACAGTCTTGTATTACTATCTTTGTGAGGTCTTTCCATATAATTTTACACCTACACCTAATCCTAATCCTAACCTTAACCTCAGTAACCAAAAGCACATCTTTTACCTCTTTTAGTTTCTCAAATAAAACAAGCAGATTTTCTATAAAGTCATTTCTCCTCATGGGGACCTCTCAAATGTCCCCACAAAACCCCAAAAAAACAGACAAAAGTGATTTTAGGGGACAAAAGGTCCCCACAATGTGATAAATACATGAACACTCACACACAAACACGCAAGTGGCAGTCACGGTGCCGGTGCCGGTGTTATGCCGGAAAATGTGTCCCTGTGGAAGCACACAGCACTGAAAACAGCGGAGGGAAGTGTTTTGCCTTTTGTGACATGTGAAACTGATTGTACGTAAACTTATAAAACGTGCTATACGGTACAGTACATGCTGCACATGCTACAAATAAAATATATTGGTCGCATATTGGTAGCAGCTCCCTGATGCCTGCAAATGAGATAAAATCTCTCTGAATCTAGAGTGAGAAGTGAACAAGAGGTCGCAGCACATGCAAAATAGAGAATCAGCGTAAATCGTAGCGTGAGAATATTTGTTTTCATATAAAGCTGTAAACCGAGCAAACTGCCTATGCATAACATTTAGTTAACTACATTTGATTTGTTGTGATTTTTTTGTTGCTCTGCCACAGTCAAATGGAAAAAATAACTCAAAACAGCAATCTGGAAACAAATTCACACATGTATTGTGAGTAGTTTATGAGTCATGAATTGATTTTGAATTGAATCCTGAGCTCAATAATCGAATTGAATCATGAGATTTTCAGAATCGTGCACCCCAACTCAACAAAACTCCTGCTGCTGCACTTTAAACTGGGTGTGGAGTGCAAGGCCGATACCGATTATTACTAATCAAGGAGGGCAATAACCAATATTATGAAACAATATACTGTATGTCTGATGGAAATCTGTGTCAAAGAATAACCAGTAATCCAACACAAAACTGCCTTTCAGCATATGTTACATTCGGAGAACGTTTCATCATGTTCTTAACACAAAAAGTCCAGAACTATGTTAGAACAGAAGCTATCTCTGTACTGTTGCTGGACCTGTTGTAAATGGATCGACCGATATAGACTGTTCAGGACTGATGTAGAAAATGAAAGACAGAATTAAAATGTAGCAAACGTATGTTTAATTTTGAGAACTTTTCATCATGTTCCTAACACAAAAAATGCAGGGAGCAAAGCAAGTAAACAAGTGAATAAATAAATCTGCAGGACATTCTTCTAGACCCAAGGTAGGTGATATCAGACAGAAATAGGCGTCCAAGTTACATTTATTTGTTTCAAAAAATGGGATATTGTCATCAATAATCAGTCGACCCTTGAGTCTACAGCTTCAGTTACTGCTGTGTTAGCGCTAGCCTGCCTGAGATGCTTTTTCAACTATTTTCTCCTACTATTTCAGGAATTCCCAAAGTGAGGGGGAGGGAGACTGCTGGCGTAAAGTTGAACTGTGACTTTTATTGTTTTAATGTTTTATTGAAGTTGCAGTTTTCTACAAATTACGAGGTAAAATAAATTCTACTGAAATTCCCTTTAAGAAGCAAAAGACGTATGTGTGTCTACAAAAAAGCACTGCACTGTTTATTTGTATGCAGCTTAAAAACTGTGTAACACATTTTCGACTCTGCGTCAAATGACAGCACCCCTGCAGCACAACGCTGTTCTCTAACTCAGCTCCAAACCCAACTCATTATAGCAGCTGGGCGAAAGCGACAGGCAACACACAGCAACAAGACAACATGTCACCTGTCCATGATCCACACTCCACCATCCAACTTCTGACTGATATTTCATCAGTGTTTCTCCCTCGTTCTCCCCCACACATAAACTGCTGGGAGACTCGTTAGAGAGAGAGCAGTTCGTCCCCCTCCAGACCACGTGGACCTGTTAAACTTCACCTCCCTCCACATCGGCCCTGACCTTCGGGCTAGTCAGATTGTGGATATGCCACTAATGAAGGCTTTCGGAGGTTTTTTACAGCCTGGGGCCATTCAGTGTGTCCAGACATTTCTGACGTGCCATAGTGGTGGAAGTATGACATTTATAGGGAAGTGTGGCCAGTGTGAAAACATAGGTCACCACATTTTTGTGTTTGTGTTGACATTTTGTGGTTGTGTTTCTAATCACTGAAACAATGTCTGTTCAAAGTCGACAGTTTAAAGTTGCCGTTTAAAAGCTATCAGTGCTAACAGTTCATAGAAACATATAGTAACACATACCACGTGTAGCAAGTAACAATAACAAGGGTTTGTGAAGTAACATTAATAGTTACATTAATGATTCAAAAATACAAACAATAACACAACACTGGGCCTCATTCACCAACCCTTCTTACGAAGAAACATTCTTAAATCCCACTCACACAGTTTTAACAAAGATTCTGGCATTCACAGATGTTTTCGTATTTGAGATTTGTTCTTAGTTAAGGAGAGAATCTATGAATGCTAAAGAGCACTCTTATGCAATTTTTATCTATATGTGTGCACGCAAATTATTAGCATACTGGGTTTTCTTTGATTCTGCAGTGGTGTAATATATTATTTACATGAAAATATATTTTTAATCAATGTTCATAAATATGTTAATTAGTTTATAAAGCATGTTCATTTAAAATTAATACACAGTAAACACTTAGGACCAGTTTCCCAGACTATGATTAAGCTTATGTCTAGACTAGTTTTGTGTTTCAATGGTGACTCTCCATTGGTACTGCAATTTAGTCCAAAACTAGGCTTAATCCTTGTTCAAGAAACCAGCCATTAGCCATCTGTCTTTCATCATTATAAGTACAAACTTGCCAAGAATTCAGCAGTTTAACAAGATGGCATGAATCAGACTTAGACTTTTCTTAGGGACTTATGTTCAGAACAAATTTAAGAAGAGGCAGTCGGTCACGAATTGGTTAGGCCGTTCGCCCCCTAATTCAAACGTCGCTGATTTCAATTCCAGACCGGCAAAGGTACCACTGAGGTACTCATGATCAAGTTACCGACCCCAAGCACTGTTCCTTGGGTGCTGCCTACATCAGCTGCCCACTGCTCCTTCACAGATGGCTCAAATGCAGAGGTCACATTTCGTTGTAATGCACTGTGTGCTGTGCTGTGGTGTGTTCACAATGACAAATATTCACTCATACTCACTTTCAAAAAAACTTTAGAAGATATTGGTGAATGAGCCCTATTGTCTTTAACGGGTCTCTTTAACCCCATTAATCTCTGATACGGCTTCATTAATAAGCTTCATGTCTGTGGTTTAAATGTTTAATGAAGTCCTTGAGCGACGACTTTTAACCGAAGCGCTCTGCCGACGAGCCCAACATCACAGCAGTCCCACAAGGGTTTCAGGTGTTTGAAAGTCAGCATGCGATCGTACCTGCACACTCGGGGTTGTCCTCGTTAAAGTTCACCGCAAAGTCATGAGAGACCTGAGGGCACAAAAATACCAGGTTTTAACGATGCCACTCAAGCTGTCTTCTAGGCTACGTTCACACTGCAAGCCTAACTACTCACGTGGGACTTATTCTCAAATCCAGTCTTTTTTGTAAGGCCATTCACATTAGTTCAAATGTGGCTAATTTCAAATTCCAGTATAAACTGGTTGCAGTTCTGCACGCCATCATATGGAAGAATACATGGATGTTGCAGAAGTTAGCATATTTGGATTCACGTTCAAGTTGATGTGGTGTGGAAAGCAGCACATTTTTAAGCAGATGAGGAGTGAAGATGAGGAGAAAGAACACAGATCAGTTACAATACAACCTGTCTAGTTTTGCTTGAATAGATGTGTTGGTCCAAATACTTTTAACAATAATAATGATAATCTTTCACACATAAAAATTCAGTCAAAAGTGTTTAACATTGAGAATATAATCAGATAAAGATACAAGGAACAGTTGGAGTATAAGCTGTTGAGAGCATTAATGAGTGTAAGAGCTAATAAGACAAATAAATAAAAAAGATGCATGACAAAATTATACCAAATTAGAAACAACTAAAAACTAAAAATGTAAAAATACTTTTAAAAGGGGAAAACTGTGACACATAAGGGATACAATAAATAAATATTAAATGGCAGGGTAAAGAAATGTGTTTAAAATCGTTTTAAAACAAGACACTATTGGCAGTGTTTTCCATATTTAAGGTGCAAAATGACAAAAAACTATAAGGTTTTCCTACAGACAAATTCTGTTGTTGCAGCACGGTGAGTGTTGAATGAGGTAAATGTCACATGAATTACGATTTTCAGACTTGAGGTCGCATTGTGAAATCAGATGTGTACTGGATTTAATCCCAAATCCAAATAAAAAAGATCAAATTCAGTGTGGTTTGTACTACTCACACTGTCATGAAAAGAATTGGAACTGTGTTTACATTAAAGCAAGAAACAGGATTTGAGTCACTTCAGCCCAGCAGTGTGAACATAGGTCCAGTTCTTATTGAACAGGCCTATTGTTTTTGTTGCCGCTTCTGAAATCCCTCAGTGATGTTGTTGTCAATTGGAGTGTATAAATGTTTGGCGTGAAGTCCACAGCGGTCTCTAGATATTTCCGCAGTAGAAGTGGCCCATGGGACTCCGTGTTTAGGGAGTAGAGGGCATCATCTGGCCAACAGAAGTGACTGGGGTTTGAATATCTGCTCAGATAAAAGCAGCCAGAGTGTGCCATAGTTTCAGCATCAACAGCAATGATGCAGGACTCCAGCTGCGTCTCAAACACCAACACTAACACAGCAACTTACCAGAGGTGGACAGTAACAAAGTAAAAATACTTGACTACTCAACATATGTTTGTTTGAGTATCTGTTTTATTTGAGTATATATACTTTTGGAAACCTATGACCTTTACTTCACTCCATTTGAAAAAGACAAAATCTGATTGTAACTGCACCATACTATATATAAAGTCTCTTGTAATCTCATCATTTTGGTGTCTCTTAGAAAAATGTTAGACTTTGCGCAAACAGTAGTTCTTAACCTTTGGCAATGTTGCAGCAAGGTCGTATTTTGACATGCAAATTAGGTTTGTGGCAAACTTGTGGTGGACTTCTAGCAAACTTGTAAATTTGTCACCAAAAGTTCACTACAAGTTCATTACTGGCAAACTGTTTTGGCGAATCACTGGCAAATACATTTACCACTAGTGGCAATTTGTCATTGTTGCCAGAACATTGCTGCAAGTTTGCCACTAGTGGCTGACAAAGACAAACTTGTGGCAACATATTCTGGCAAAATCCACTGTTTGCCATAAATTAACAACAAATTTGCCACAAACATTTAGTTTTTGAAAGGGGTAATGGTGGATGACTGTTGTCTTATAGAATGCCACAGCCCATATTACATTGGTCATACAAGAACAACAAATCACAGAAGTGCTAAATCCAAATTTTAAATGGTGGCCTAGTGGTATTACACTCGACCCTGGACCAAGAGGTTGTGGGTTTGAATCCTACCTCTGGCACTACCACCACTTGGTCCTTGAGCAAGACCCTTAACCCCAAGTTGCTCTCAGCGGAACTCACCCTGAAATAAGGAAATGGAAATCGCTCTGGATACAATGGAGCTAAATGGTATAAACATAAATGTAAATATAAATGTCAATCCAAAGTTAAGCTGCTGAACACCCAAGCAAGCAGTGGTATAGTCGGTGTCTTCTGAAGAATATCAGGATAAAGACTTTCATCAGCGCACATACCGCCTTATTTGAATTTGACATCTGGCAGTTAGTGGCAACCCTAAAACAATGTGTTGGCATTAAAGAGAAAATGCACTTTTGAACATTTATTTTTTTTAAAAGACAGTCCTCCAGCACTTTAACTTTCATTTGCACTGAAGTCATATTCAACCAGAAACACCCGTACTTCAAACCAAGTAGTGAAACTGTCTACTTTGTCAAGCCCCACAAACATACCTTGAAGTCTGGAGGTATTCGGGCGCCGAAGCCGAATGCTGGGAACATCTTATCACTGTGGGGGAGGCAAAAAGGAATGAGAGATTAGAGGTGAAGAGCACAGACAGGGGGGTTGTTATGGGAGGTTAGGGGCTACAAATTACATTTCCTCATTTTCCATTGTTGCTGCGTTTGTTATCTAACCACAGGTTTACATGAGAAATAAGATTATTGGTGAGTTAGTAAATCTGGTTTGAGATCCCTCCTGACTGGTGAAGGACAACAACATTAGACAAATATAGAGCTACACTGGATAATGGAAGAATGTAATGACCTTAAAGGGGTTAATTATACGTCCTTAACGGCTTTACAGATGCAACATGTTGAATTACACATCTTTAAGCCCTTCAAAAGAAACACACCTAGCAGACTTTAAAGGAGAAATGTGTAGAATTAAACAGCTTTTAAGGATTTCAAGGTACCACACATAGGCTCTAAAAATGCAACATGTACAATTATATGTTTTAGAAAGTGCAATGTGGTAATGTGTAGAGTTATACGTCTTTAAAGAAGGTAGAAACACATAATAACAACATAAGTGACGGACGATGGTGGTCTAGTGGCAAAAATGCTTGCCTCTAGACCAAGAGGTCATGGTCTCGAATCTTACGTCCAGCATTACCTGAACAACACCCTTAACCCAAAATTGCTCTTAGGGAGACTATGCCTGAAATGCAATGGAACGCACTCTGGATGAGAGTGTCTGCTAAATGCTGTAAATGTAAATATAAACTATGTCTACTTCATTGCTTTAACACTACAATGCGTAAAGTTACAGGGATTTGAACTGCACGCCCTTAAAGGCTTTAAAGGCTCAGTGCTTGGAATTTACATCTTTAACATTTTTACGGTGCATTGAGGTCACACGTCTATCTACAATGTTAAAAGCCGTGACATATCACTTTGATATTTAACAATTTTGTTTAAACTTCTACTTAACTGCAGCACTCTGACTTCCACAATAAGACCTTTAATAAGTGTTAATAAGCAGATGAGCCGGAAGTTAACACATTATTGACATTTTCTTATCCATCTTATTTAAAAGAACATCTTTTAAGATGATTAATTCAAGAGTTTACGTAGATTTCATTTTTTGGCTGGATGGACAGAGCTAAGCATGGACCTGCTTAACAGAATGAACATAATTGACCAAACATTTAAGAACAGACATAATCTGTTCCTAAAAGACACTTACTCAGTTTTCAAGTCATGATTCAGACTTTCTCATCTGAGATTTGGTTTTCACTTCTACAGTTGTGCTATACTATTGAAATGTCTTAAATCTAAGCAAAAATGAAGAAAATATTGGTGAACAAGGCCCATATATTCCCGAAGGCTTCAGCCACAGATCTGGGACCACAATTCTCTTTCATGTGAGAATCACTTTGACCCCTGCAGTGTTCTGGATGAATAGAGAGCGGGTCACACAGAAGCCTGTAGGGGTCAAGGTGATTCTCACATGACGAAGACAAAGCTTTAACGTAATGAAGAACCCACGTTTGGTTCTAATCCACAAGATTTCCAACAAGGTCAGCTCCTCTGAAGAGCGATCAAGGAAAGCTGATGAAATCTCTCCACAAATGCTCATGAAAGGCTCGGCGTCCAGTTTTCCATCTGAGCTATGCTGTATCGACTCGACACAATCTAATCCTGAATCATCCATGACCCCAGGGTCACCTCCCTGAGACCCGAGTGGACTTTTGGTACAGATCAAGAGACTATAGGGAGGAGGAGAGAGCGATCGATCAGCTCGGCACAGGAGCGATAAAGTGGGTCAAACTGGAACTGTGCAGATCAGCACCGGTCGCTGTCCAGGGTCTTCGGGCTGTGTATGAACAATATTTCACTCTCTACCTCACTACTTGGGGAGTCAATTGAAAATTTCATCACAATATGTGACCTTCCACGGCAAAACCAGTCGCTTGTCGCAAATTTTCAAAATTGAGTTATTATATTTTCATGAAAGTGCATAAATCAACCTTCAAAACGATACCCATATAGAATGAATCTGACAACATATGACTGAGATATCAACATTCAAAGGAGTCGGGTTTCTCCTGTCACTCCAAGTGAGAAACAGAGAAATCTGTCTTTGAAGTTGACGTAGCACTCACAGACGCTTGCTGCGGTCCCAACTACGTTTGCAATTACGGTAGCCTACACTGCATTCACAGCCACACAGATAGCCTACCTGCGTTAGGTTAACTGAACTCGGGAGACTCGCTAGTCAACGAGTGGATTTACCGTAAATATTGAAGTAGAGCAGTCAAAACAGAAACTTTTAACATTCTGCTGGAATTGAATCCCTCACCTCAAGAAAGTCACGTTTCTAGGATGGAAAAGGTAAGTTTTTCAGCGAAATTTATTCACAGCAGCACAGTACAGACCTTCCACTGTTTCAAAACACTAAAAAAAAAAATCCATAATTTTACCCCACGCAACATAAACGGTCGTTTTTCTCGGAAACCTCTGTTGCGACAAGAGACTGGTTTTGCCGTGGAGGGTCACATATGATATTATAACTGATTCAAACTATTTTGTAATCGATTCTACAATTTGACATCTCCCGATGTCGCAAGATCTGGAGCAATATGATTTTGATTGGATGCAGTTCAGGAGCCAGCGATCAACATGTGACAATATCATATGCTGATTTAACACCATCACATCCATTCATGTCAAATCACAAATATCATCTTGGTACACACCTACTGACTACAGTTCTAATGAGAGAAATGTACTTTTCAAAACTACATTTCAACTGACAACAGTCATTACTTGAACTAATTTCATCTACAGGGACAGAAATAAACACATTCGTTCTTTGGAAGCTGATACTGAATCACTGATAGCGCCACCTGCAAGCCTTTATGGAACTCGCTGCAAAATTCCAAATCTTGAACTGGCACAAGAGACTATTATTTAATATAATTTAAATATTTCCTGGTTCCTCTGTGCCAACCAGAGGTGGACAGTAATGAAATACATTAACAGCAGTATTGTACTTTTTTACAGTTTATGTACAGTTTTGAGTATCTGCAGACTTTTACTTGACTACATTTGAAAGACAAATACCATACTTTTTACTTCACTACATTTCTATGAAGGTTCTCAATACTAGTTGCTTTCAAATCTGAGGATAAAGTGGATGTTATTCCTCCTCTTCTAAAACATTATTGGTTGTTTTCTTAATTTGAACTTTTTCTCTGTGAGAAATCTTTTTACCCAAGTCTTCGTTTCATATGCTCTGTACACCAGTGTTGAGAACAAAGCCGTCTGTCCCCCATCAAACATCAGACATCTCAGAGAAAATAAGGAGGCTCTATAAAGTTCACTGCTGTTAGACGGCAGTGATGGCATCAAAGAGCAGGAGAGCTGCACTGACATCCCTGTTTCCTCTAAGAAATTCACCTGAACATTAGCACTTCAGCTCCTCACAAATCTGTGTATCATTTGTTCATTTTCTTTTTTAAATTCAGAACTCAAAAACCCAATTCCTTTTTATATATTCCTTTAAAAAACTAATGTTTTTCTAATGCCCATTTGGAGCTCAATGGAAAAATGCACACACTCAATATTCCATTTTGGTTTTCATTGCGCACAACTGGTGGGACCGTTACACATCCAAAAATGTTTACCATTTTTTTTACTGCTCATAAAAATACAGTAGATAGCTTCAATTTGTTCCTTGGCAGTAAGATCATTACCCTTCCTCGTAAGATTTTTTACTTTGTTCATTTTTTAAATATGGGGCAAAATGGGAACAGGAAAATCACTTTCTCTTTTTTGGTTTTGTTTCAAAGTTTCTGCCATATGGGAAATCGTTTATGATCGTTTTAATTTGGAAAAATGAACAAACAAACGGTACTCAGATTCTCACACCTATCCTGTAAAGAGTAAACGACATTCATTACAGCTTATTTCCAGATGCTTAACCAGAAAACAACAGTCATTTACCTGTTAATGCTGCCGCACTTGTAAACAGAGCTTTCTGGATTGGAGTTTAATGAACACAAATTGCGGTTCGTTAACGGCGGCTCCGTTAGCGCGTGAGGTGCAGCGACGGCGTGTTTCGATTGGCCCCCGCTGTGCTACATGAGACGAAGCCGAGCCGTAATTGGCTGCTCACCTGTCGTAATCCTGGCAAATTTCACCGACGGCGACTAAGGCTTTGAGATACTCGTTGGGCTGGTAGGGGTGGATGTAGTGCAGAGAGCAGCTGTTCCGCGGATCGCCGTTAGACGCTGTGAAATCGATCGCTACCTGCGAAAAGACACGACGCAGTCAGAGTGGAGGCCTGACAGCAAATTAGCCGTGACACTCGCTACTCCCCCAACTCAACCCACACATCAACCTTCCCACTAGCAAAGAACACTGTAAAAATGATGTGATCGGTACGTCATGGTAACATACTTCTTTCATTTGCGTAAAACATTTTATGCTATATTTGAAGCTTTCATGAAGATGTTTGAGAATGAATGTGTTGACACGCCTATATGGAACTATATGAATAAAAATGTGCAAATTTGTAATATTCAGTTCTTTTCATTATATTTATAAAAATGCCCACGTGGCTCCTCAGACTGTTTGTTGTTTATATTACTTTATTACTGAAAATAATGTAAAATTTGGTGTAAAACGAATAATGTTCAAAACATACTTAATATGTACATCTATCTATCGATCTATCGATCGATCGATCAATCTATCGATCTATCTATACATTCATTCATCTGAACTGCTTCATCCCAACTGGGGGACCGGAGCATATCCCGGAAACTTACAAGCACAAGGCGAGGAACAACCCTGGGCACACACACACTCACACAATCGCACTCACATTCACACCTTACGGGGTCAATTTAGAGTCACCAGTTAAGCTATATTATATGCCTTTGGACTGAGGGAGGAAACTGGAGCAGCCAGAAGAAACCCATGCGAACACAGGGAGATCATGCAAACTCCACACAGAAAGGCCCCACAGCCAACCCGGGGCTCGAACCCAGGATTATATATATAGCAAGGCAACCCAATTGATTTTTTTACTGTGCATTTTAAAAATGTTTCACAGTTTCTATATATACTTTTTAATCACAGTTTCTATATGTACTATCAGCATCAGGCAGAGCATAACAGTAGTGAATACTGTGCTCAATACAAACACTTAAGGCACTGATGAGAGCAGTCTCTAGTTGTAGGCTCATTAACGTCTGTTTAATTAGTGTCTAATTAAGTTCCACATTGGCACACATCAAAGCCACACTTAATACCAGATCATTTAGGAGCGCTGACTAGTTGTGGGAAGCAATCAGACATGAATGGAACAGCACTGATGCAGCACAGTGTGAAAGGTTGTACGACAGCTCACCCAAACGCAAGAGTTTACTAAAGACAAACAAATGAAAAGTTGTCCCCTCCTAGTCTGTACACGGGTTACAGACAATGCACACATTGTGAAACAGTGTTACTTATTTCTCCTGGATTTGTTAAACAAGAAAAATAATCAGAAAACACTCAATAAATTGTGTTTTTTTTGCCCAGGAGTGTACTTCTTTCATTTACTTCAACTTAAAACAATCATTTATGCCAGTGGTTTCCAAACGGTGGCCAACGGCGGCAAAGCATGTGGTTCATGACATGCAATCTAGCTTAAATTTGATTTGATTTATTTTTCAAAACATTTCCAGTTGTTTTAGGCATCTTTATGAATGAGGAATTTAATGCAAATACATAAAAAAAAAATACAATAAAATACTCACTCTCACACACAAGCACACAGTGGGCTGTAGACTACTGCTTAGGCCGAATGGGGTCCCTGAGACAGAACCAGTAGAAAACCCCTGGTTCATGGAAATTAAAATATGTATATGTCAAATTAACTTAAACTTAAAACTGTAAATTGTAACTATGACTATGTTTATAAGTGAATGTGTTACGCCGTACTGTTGCACTCACAGAAGCTCATATTTACTTGAGAAAAATTCTCTTTTTAAAATCTTCATTGATATTTGATCTAAGGGGTTATTTCCATAGCTGGAAATTCATTTCTTTGATGATGTAAGATACTTCCAAACTTCTAAATGTAACTCGAGTAACAGCAATCACTTTGTTCTCTTTCTTCTCTTCTTCTTGCCACTAATGGCACTTAAATTCTTCTCAATAAATTCTTCACACATATCAGGCTGTTTCACCCATTAAGGAGAAGTGTGCCATTACTTTTCTCGTTGATAGCACAACCACATTCTTCCTTTTCCCTTATTTTAAGAACAGCTTTTATGTGGTTTATTAATATTTCATTCTGATGACTTGTGTTGGGTCATACTCGGTGACCTCACAAAGACCTTATCATCCCAATGAACCATTATATCCTTCCTTTTTATTTACTTCATTTCTCCTTTTAACCTTTCTCACCATTTTTTAAAAACTTTTACATAGAAATACAGTACCAAGTACTGGGAGCTCTGTATATTATTAAAATGAGCAATTTCTTAGGAATCCATGAAAAATGTTTTTATGTCTGAATTCTTTATTTCTTCAAGTAGAGCTTTTATCTCTCTTGTTTTGTTCCATATACTATTTCCCTATGGTAAAATGAAATTCAGATTTTAGTCATTTTCTCTGTAATATAAGATTAATGATGAGATATTTCATATTCAGTCTCACTGCAAAACCTCCCATGAATTAACATTTCAAGCATGGAATTATCTCCTAAACTGCTGATTTAATTCAGCACCCGTATGAAGTAACTAAACCTTACACCGCTGGACTCATTAAGACCCACAAAAACATACTTAATACAGTAAAAACTATTAATACAAGTAATGGCCGAGGGTGGTGATAAATTAAACATAAACATGTTATTTAAAGTGTATCCTTTTTAGTAAACAGCGCAATTAATCATCGCTACAGCAATTAAACGATAATCACGTTAACATGCCTGCAAAATGGATAAACACGTCCTAATTAAACACGCCCAGATTTCTGCATAAACAGGTCCGGTGTGGAAGAGAGATCTCGCAGGCAAAGATAATTAGAGATAATTAAATAAAAATCTGTAAGTGTAAAAGCTGCCGTGTGGAAATAAGGACATTTTAATCCTCCGTTAATAAGACGAGACCAAGGAGGTGAAACGTTGTGAATCGTGCAGGACAAACTTCCTCACACTTCCTCAAACTTCTGTGGCGTTTAGGCTTCTGCCTTTAGGCGAGTGATTGGGAATGCTCATCACTCATTCAACAATTGTTTAAAGCCCCTTAGGCCATTTTAAACAAAGATGTTTTCTTATTTTTAAGTGAGTATTTGTAATTGTGAACACACCACAGCACAGCACACAGTGCACCAAAACAAAATATGACTCTGCATTTCACCCATTCGTTCTCCTACACACATTATTGAATACGTTTGTGCAAATGATTTGTTTCTTTGGATTTCCTTCAATTCTACAATATTGGATTATTTAAGTGTAAATTTTTTGTCAAAATTCTTTCTCTTCATTCTTCTTCCCACTTTTTTGCCATTATTCTACCTCCACATTTTTATCATAGAGACATCATTCAAGACTTTATATTTTCTGTATTATTGAGAAGAATTGTGATGGGACAGGTCAGCAGCATCTCTCTTTTTGGCAGCAGACGGTAGTGTAATGGTTAGGGCATTTGGCCCGTGGTCAGAAGGTCACCGGTTCGAATCCTGGACAGTTAAAGGTACCACTGAGGTACTCATGGGCAAGGTACCGTCCCTAAGTGCCTCTCCCCGGGTGCTGCGCATGTCAGCTGCCCACTGCTCCTTCATGAATGGATCAAATACAGAGGTCACATTTTGTTGCACTGCACTGTGTGCTATGCTGTGTTCAAAATCACAATCACGTTTTCACTATTTTTGGCCACAAGGGGGCGTGTCCATTAAGGAGAACTGTGCTGTTACTTTTCTTGTGGTTAGTCCCGTCCTGAAGTGAGCACCCCCTAGTTATGAGTAGGGTGAATAACATGCACTTTAGCAGCACTTTTCAGCAACCATTACATTTACATTTGTGGCATTTAGCAGATGCTCTTATCCTGAGCAACTTCCATTTCCTAATATCAGGGACAGTTTGACTGAGAGAAGGTCTTGCTCAGGGACCCAGGGGTGATAGTATTAGGATTCAAACCCACAACCTCTTGGTTCAGAGCTGAGGATACTAACCTGTAGATCGGAGATCCAACCCCTCTGAGACGGCACATCCCGAATATAAAAGGAAAAAATATATTCAATCCCGCCTTATTAACTTTCATTTTTGCAAGTGCCTCCCTCTCTGTTGGACCCGCTGAGATGTGACCAATGAGATAAGAGAAAAATGCTTTGAATTGACCAATGAGAAGTGTTCTTGCTGCAGATATTAGTGATGGGAAATCTGGCTCTTTTAAGAGAGCTGATTCTTATGGCTCTTACGGCTCACTAAAAAGAGGTTGGTGACCACTGCTCTAGACCAGTCCCACCACATAAGATTTGAACTCACAACCTTCTGTATGCTAATCCAACATCTAGACCACTACACTAAACAGGCTTAAACCATTCTTCTTTTATCCTCCTTAAATCCTTTCTTTTTGGCATATCTTTATTTTTGCTTCCAATTAACGTTGTTCATAATTATTTTACTTATTTTGCAAAACATTCAATTTAAATAGACATTATAATAACATCTTAACATAACTCACATCTGTTATGTTAACTGAGAAGCATATAATCTGTGTGCATGCATTTCTTTTCTTTTGGAGTCTGGTGCTTCAACGTCTTTATAATGACGTTTATGCATTGTCCTTTTGTGGGGATTTTAAGAATAACTGGCGCACACTTTCAGTTTACGAGGACGGACGTTAATAAATAGGAACTTGAGGACGATTTGGCAGTTTAAAAACACAGACTTTTCTAAGAAAGAAAAAAACCTAAGAAGATAATAATGAATTAGGAACCACTGAACACATTTTGAGCAGAGTGCAAGGAAAACAAAGGCATTGGTGGATTCTTCCTGCATAATCACATCATTATACATAATTACAGTCAGTTTTGGGGTCGTTTCTGAAGCTGATAACATGCAGCGAGACCGAATCTCTCTTTCTACTTACTGTAAACTGGATCTGACAGCCGCCCATGATGTAGTCGAGGAAGGAGTGCATCTTAATAATCTTGGAAATGCAAACACACATCACCATAATGTTAAAATACACCACACAGGCTCAAATATGCAAAATTATTGGAAAGCCAGGAAGTAAAAAATGAGCACATGTTGACCTTTAAGGACAAATAGGAGGATAAAAATGGGCTAATGGGACTGGAATGTAAGAATGTAAAAATACAGTAACAGTAAAAAAAAACAGTAAATAGCATTAGTAAAAATAGTATTTGTCAGAGCACATTGTGTGTTAATTATGCCTGGCTTAAGCTGGGTAACTGCAACAAAATCTGTGTATCACTCATTTTTCCCCATAAAACCAAACCCCCACAATATTTGAATAACAAAATGAAAATAAAGTAAGGGGTCATTTTCCTTTTGCCCTGAAATAATAAAACAGTAAACATGCACTCATATACCATTTTGGATTGTCATTAGGTGCGACCCAGAAGTAGGGCTGCAACTAACGACTATTTTGATAGATGACTAGTCATCGACTATTAAAACGATTAGTCGACTAATCGGATTATAAATTGCATAATTATAAAATGGCTCCGATTTAGCTACCAGCTTTTACATTTAGTATGAGGTTATTTAAATTTTGTGGTAAATAATAAAGACGAGAAAGATAGTTCAAAAGCATATTTTAATAAATAAGTTTCTTCTTTGCCTTATCTAGCCTTACGATGGCTCCTGGTTTTGTGATGGCACTGAGAAAATGGTAACATACCATTATAACATTTATGAGCGAGTGACAAAGGCGTTGGTTACTTTACTGTTTTGCGTGCTTATTAAACGTATAAGACCTAACTATTAAATTATAATTATAAGGTCGATAAACTATAACTTGCGTTTAACCTACCTGTCGGCGTTCCTCTTCCTCCGACATCTTTGGTTTTTCTGTAGGAACTTGCTTAAGCCAATCACAAACCAGGAGCCATCGGCACATCGAGAGGAAAAAGACATTCGAGAGGAAAAATACAGTTTGCGTGCAATATTATCAGAACCGCGCACTTGATTCTTAATTTTGTGCTCTCGAGTTTCACATTTGCGCTCGCGACTTTGAATTTACGCCCACAATAGGCTCTAGTTTTGGCGTTGATGTGACGCCATAGGGCCGTTCTTCTAGCTGTCACTGAGTGCTATTGCGCAAGAGCGAATCTCGCCAGAGCGTGGTGTACTGGTGCACTCTATTGGAAAGCGGTAGTATTGCACAGGTAGAAAGGAAGGAAAACGTTCCACTCCGTTTAAAAATACGTCTGGCGACAATTATCGACAATCAAATTCGTCGGCGACTATTTTTATTGTCGACTTTTGTCGACAATGTCGAATAATCGTTGCACCCCTACCCAGAAGTGAGCGTTATCTGTAGTTGATCAAAAAATCTAGGTAGCACTCTTATTTACTGGTCATAACAACGGATAGCACCGTTTTACTCCTTTGCGGTAAGAGGGTTAACT
This sequence comes from Distichodus sexfasciatus, assembly GCA_032718565.1. NCBI lineage: Eukaryota > Metazoa > Chordata > Actinopteri > Characiformes > Distichodontidae > Distichodus > Distichodus sexfasciatus. The sequence continues at coordinate 7,044,311 of JAVGVS010000004.1, forward strand.
CTTTTTCATCCTTTTTTACAGTCTTCTGCGTGGAACAGTCATGTCCAGAACACGTCACTGATCACTGATTTTTAAAAAAATTGGATACGAGTGCATGCTTTCTGGGGTTTTTTGAGTGCAAAATGTGAAATTGCAAAAATCTCTTATTATTTGCATTTTTATTATGGTTTTGAAAATCATTATTGAAAATTTTTTTGGGTTTTGATGTGAAAACTAATGAACAAATGAATGACCAAGACTTATGAGTGATTTTTCAGATTGATTTTTGGAATGAAGTTGTTGTTTCGTGTTTCAATGCCGGTTTCAGCTGTGCTATCAAGGGAGGAAGTGTGGAATTTGGGCGTAGCTAAACATTTGGTTGTGTCTCGTTTCCCAGCAGCCCTGAGGCTAGTGAGCTGGAACGAGCAGCACTGTAGGGAAACGGCAGGTCCTTCAGGAACGCTTAGAGGAGAGAGAAGTGACCGATAAGAGCTTTATCTCTCCCTCTGGCCACATGGCGCAGCAGCTACAGGCAGCCAAACACTGCGTGGATTCCCCCGAAAAATCCAGAGACCCCCATCAGAAGGAGATATCACAGCCATCAGGAGAGAGAGAGGTGGTATTACCTTACACTGATTCAGTATAACAATCCCAGAGTTCTTGTAATTCTTCTTTTTCATCTTATACTTGGGGTTTATGCATTCCCACTGCACCTGGGACAGACAGAGGAGGTAGTGAAAGAAAGACAGAGGGAGAGAAAGAGGAAGAAATAGAGAAGGAGAGGTAGTGAGAGAGAGAAAGAAAGGTACAAAGAAAAAGAGAAAGGAGGAGATGGAGAAAAGGAGAGGTGGGGTGGAGAGAGAAGAAGATAGAGAGGGAAAGAAAGAGAGAAGTAGAGAGAGAAAGGGAATATGATTTAAAAAAAGGTAAAATGGTAAAAAAGGGAGAGACAGGGAAAGTAAGAAAGAAGTGGACAAAGTGAGTGAGAAAAAAGGAAAGAAAGGTATAGAGAAAACAGGAGAGGACGAGAAAGAGAGATAGATAGGGGGAAAGACAGAGTGAGAGAGGAAGAGAGAACAAGAGAGAATGAAAGAAAAGGCAAAAGGAGTTAGAAAAAGGGAAACAGAGAAAGGGAGAGAGAAAAAAAGAAAAAAGGGGGCATTACAGAGTAAATGGGGTGAGCAAGGGAGAGAGAGAAGAGAGGAGAGGATAGAAAGAAGGGGAAGACAGAGAGAGAGAAATGAAGAAGAAGACGGAGTGAAACAGAAAAAGAGAGATGTGAGTGAGTAAAAGAGAGAATGCAATAAAAGGCAAGAAAGAGTAGAAAAAAATGAACAGGAGACCGAGAAAAATATAGAAACAGAGAGAGAGAAATAGACAATGACAGCGAGAGAGAAAAAGAGTGAGAGGGTGAGAGAAGGAAGAAAAAGAGCCAGAATTAAAAGAATTAGCTTCACACTGTTGCCAAAGTGAAGAGTGAATTAGAGTAGCAAGGTGTGAGGGTGAGGAGGAGGAAGAGGAGGAGGAAGATGAGTATAAGCAGGGGAGGGAAGTGAGGAAGAGGAGAATAAGTGAGGAAGAGGAGGTAGAAGAGGAGTAAAAGTGGGGAAGAGGAGGAAGAAGAGGAGTGAGGAGGAGGAGTAAAAGTGGGGAAGATGATGAAGAAAAGTAGTGGGGAGGAGGAGGAGTAAAAGTGGGGAAGATGAAGAAAAGGAGAGAGGAGGAGTAAAAGTGGGGAAGAGGATGAAGAAGAGGAGTGGGGAGGAGGAGAAGGAGTAAAAGTGGGGAAGATAATAAAGAAGAGGAGTATAAGAGCGGATGAGGATGAAGAAGAGGTGAGGGAAGGACGAGGAGTAAAAGTGAGGAAGAGGAGTGGGGAGGAGGAGGAGGAGGAGTAAAAGTGGGGAAGATAATAAAGAAGAGGAGTATAAGAGGGGAAGAGGATGAAGAAGTGGAGTGAGGAAGAGGAAGAAGAGGTGTGTGTTTGAGGAAGAGGAGGGAGGAGGATGAGAAAATGTGAGTGTATTCAGACACAATAGCCTGGGAAAGACACAATACACAGCCGATTTATAACAATAATCACACAACGCTGCCACTGAGGCCTGCTGAGCAGAGATAGCAGCAACAACACTCCCCTCAAACTAAACAGGACAACGTTTTAGCAGCAAAAACAATGACATTTAATTAAAATATATAGCTAATGATTGCTGGATATTTACAGAAGCGCCTATTTCCCCCTCACCATTTTCAAAAATACCCTCGTTTACACCAGATCGTTTCCCAAAAAATATTGATTTATACGAATCTACATACAAGAGCTGTTATGAGCATTCCACACCTATAGATGGCAGTGTAACCAGAAGCATAAGGCCATGTTAGCCAATCAGAATCCCGAAAAAACTAAACCTAAAACCAGCTTTATCAGTTTTTGATGAATTGGACAGACGTTGAAATATGACACGTTTCATCCTTTTACCTAGGGTGCTACGGTTCAAAACTTATTAGGCAAAATGCAAAATAGCTTATTATAGCGCCACCAACTGGCAGAGTGGTGCAATTAGTTTTGCCTGAGTAGTGGGAGGGGTACCAGGCCTACCTGCCAAATTTCAAAGCTGTAGCCCACCCAGAGCCGGATTTCTATGACACTCAGTGTGCAGCATTGCAGTCCTATGCCAAGCCCACCACATTTATTTGTATATTACAGCCAAATGAAGACCTAAATTAAAAATGTGCTCGATAATCATTAAAGAAGAATGTCTTGGGATTCAAATGATACCAGTTGCATGCAGATTGGATAAAAATCCAGGGTCTAGTTTGCAAGAGATGGTTTCGCATATTATGCAAATGAGTGAGAAATCCAATATGGCAGAAATAAATGCGAGGGTCCAAAAGATTCGCCTTGACCCAAGGAAGATTTTTGAGAATCAGAGCTACGGTTCAAAAGTTATTAGGCAAAATGCAATTTTTTTTTGGAAAAACGCAAAAATAGCTTATTTTGGTGCAATTTTTTTGCCTGAGTAGTGGGTGGGGTACCGGACCTACCTGCCAAATTTCAAAGCTGTAGGTCTTACAGTTTTTTCTCCACAACGCATTTTAAGGCAGAAAAAAAAATCAGCACGATTCCAATAGGGTTCCATGCAGTGTTCCACTGCATGGCCCCCTAATGACACGACTTCCGATAACGATCAGCCAAACCAACTGTATACAAATGTCACACAGTTTGCGCTTATGCATTTTCTAACATCTAAAAACATATAAAGTATTTAAAGCACGCACACAATAGAACTAATCATGATACAAAAGATTTTGTCTCCTTTTTATGTTTCTTTAACAATTCATTTTACAAAAGTATTTTTATGAACATTTAATCATTTTTGATGGTAAATGTGAGCCGCTTTTAGTCACACACGTTTCCTGCGTCATCTAAACGTAACAAGGAAGTGAGTTCGCTGATGTATTGCTCAAGATTTTGTTGGAAATGACAATGATTGGTCAAAAATTGTGGTATTTGGTCAAAATTGCACAGTAGTAATGAATTCTTGTTAATAGTTGTGATCGCAACATCGCGAAATCCTGTAGGGTTTGAATAATCACCTTGTTGCAGAATGTACTCAGAATGTAACACTTACAGAATTCTGAAAGTCAGATAACATTTGGCAAAGATATGGACAGAGTTCTAGTGGTCCTCGTGCTTCGAGTCAGAATGTAAACGAATGACTCATATTTGGTTTTTGAGTTGAAATTAAAAAATGAATGACACAGATTCCTCCACTATGATCTCTCAGACCCGGACCTTGCAGATTCCTCTGTGTTACAGCTGCAGCTGCAGACTTTCACATCACACTTGTGCAGGTTTTAGCAGTGAGTTCGGTCCTGAGCTGCTGCCCGTTAAGATGCATCAAAAAGCCAATTATAGCTGTGACAACAGAAGCTCCGTTTAGCTACGAAGCTACCTGTAATGCAATTACAGCAGGACTTGAGAGAGAGAGAGAGAGAGAGAGAGATCGAGTAATTATCGCAGAACGGTCATCGCTCGGAGCTGAAATGTTCTACACAATTTACCTTTATCCTACAACCGCTCTCATTAGGAGCGCTTTAGTCCTCACCGTTACTCTTTTGTGCCGCTTTTGAGGCCGCTCTCTCTCTCTGTCGCTTCCTTTTTCTAATAAGCAATTATCCATGTAAATGATTTCTCCACGACTCAAGCACAAATAGGATGATTTTTTGGAGTCTGACAGTGCTCGAGACACTGCTGTGGTGAGATGATAATTACGCACTGATGGAGGAGACGATTCGGGTTCACCAGCTCGACTGGTGAAAATATTCACAAAGACGCATTTAGACGCAAGGATCTGCATGGACTGTTTCAGCTTTTTAAAGTGAAATCAAGAATATTCTGCATTCATAACTGTCAAATCATCTTTATTAAAAGGCTTAGTGTTGTCTTATTTAAGAATCTGTAAAGACTGAGATCTTTATTTCTTTCATATCCCGGAATAAGAACCCGAAATCCCATGGCTATAATTGCAACAGGAGAATAACACCGCGTATCAGGACTATTGCAGATTTTTTTGATGGAGCTGAGGGAAGAGTGGGGGGTAAAATTCTGAGAAAAACAGTTGTAAATTTACAAGAAGAAAACTCTGCCATTCACAATCTCAGAGAATATCTGACTTTTGTCTTGTAAATGTTGTTTCTTATAATTTAGCCACTTTAATCTCAGAGAACATCCTGTTTTTCCTCCTGGTAAATAACTTTAAGCCCGGAATTTCTGAGTTCCTTCTCTGTATTTTACCCCCTCCCTCAACTCCTATTTCTCTTTTTAACCTACAGTCACCCTAATATGCCGTCATAGCAGAATCATCTTAATATTCTATATATTGTAGGCATCAGAGGTGAGTTTGGAAAGATCTTCAAACTGCAGTGTCTATTCTGATTAAAGCCCAACCAATATGCCAATATGTCAACAATAATGTTAGGTGGTGATAGTACAGCAGTTTGGGAGTCTAAAATCCACAAGCCTGACGAAATTGTTGGAGACTTGAATCCCAGTAGAGCTTAAAAAATCTCCATTGGTTCCCTAAGTGCGACCCTTAACTCCAAAGTGTTCAGAGGAGACTGTCTTTGTAATTTGTGAATAGAAGTCTCTCTGAAAAAGAGCATTTTATAAATGCCATACATTTAGATAGATTTCTAGCAGTTCATCCAGATGAAGAACTAGATAAAAGGACGATATTTCAGTGAGTTTAGGAGACAAATCAGTGGGTAGAGGCAGCTTACCTGTTTGCCGTCGGTGGCTCCCCTCATCTCTTTAAAGGTGGCTTCGAACTCACCGATGAAGTCATGCTTGCCATTGGAGTCCCAGTCCCACACCGTACACTGAGACACACAAGTAGAGACAAAGGCTGTTACCAGTGTTGGGGAGTAACAAGAGTACCTGTAACGGCATTACATAATCTAATTACAAAATAAATGTACCAGTAATCTTTTACAGTTACTGGAGAAAAATGTGTAATTCAATTACAATTACTTATGAAAATATTCAGAATTACAATTTGAGTTACATCTGAATATTGTCAGCAAAACCTTGCTAAAATATTAAATAATATTATTTTTTACTGTTTCGCGCATTTTTCTTATACAAACATCCTCTTTTGCCGTTTCCCTCCACAGCCGATAGTTTGATACTCTTCTGAACCTTCTGATAGGCTCTCCCATCACGTCTACATTTGCAGCACCATCACTTCTGTTAGTATTTGCCTGTGCATGCAGCGATCTGAATTTCAGTTGCCAACCTACCAGCAATGTCATATAAAAATGCATTCCATAGCTGAAAATTTAGAAAACATTTCCGATATGTCACGGAAAAAGGCACAAATTTAACTGTGCAATGTAATACTTGTTTGCCAGCTGTCAAGATGTTGTCCACATCGAAAATATCCATATCCAACCTCAAGAAACATCTAGAGGTAAGTGCTGCTTACTATAACTGCAAACGGAATATTAAACTAAACAAAGAAGCCAACACTACCTTCACAGAGACATACAGAGACCACCCTGTATCTTCATCGTTCCACACGCTTTTAATGTGCCCAAACGAAGATGTATGCCTATTTTAGCTACATATTTCATTTCACAACATTATTCTAGCTATTATAGATTGTTAGCTAAGGGGGTCTTTGAGCCACACTTCCCCTCCCGTTGGCAGTAAAATGTAACGTACCATTCTCCAGCAATAGACTAAGTATATTGTTCATTAATTTATGTTAGGTCTGATATTAGCAATCCTGACTTGCTATATATAATTGAAAATTTACTAGCTAACAAACCCCTGGGTGCCTTGTCACTCTGCTAACCCCATGTTTTACATTGGTTCGAAGGCATGGTTTCATGATTTGTTATTGAAAATTGACTTTAGCAGAGTAAGTGATGACACAATCAGATGAAATATCATATACGAATGAAGAATAGACTAAAAGTAAAATGTAACCACATATTTTCCTGAGTGTAAAGTGTAAATGCAATCGTGATGCGCCATCTAGTGATCAAATGTCTACTCCTTAATGTTGCTTAACGTATGACCACAATTTATTCCTGCTACTACTACTATTAGGCTACTGTGTCAACAGTTCTATTTGAAGTTTTATCATTAGCAAAGAGCTAACAGAGAAGAAGGGCAAGAGGGCAAGAAACGCACCAGTTCTGAATAGGCTTCTGAATAATGGTGTAATGATACATAGATCTACATCGATAAATTGATTCCATGATCAAAGCGCACATAACATCAATCCAAAGTGAAAACATCAGTAAGACATCCTACATATTGTGACTTTAATTTTGAACTGGAGGTCTACTTTTAAAAAAAGACAAGATTGTTTTTCATTTAAACATCAAATGATATTTAAGTCACAAATTGTGATTTAAAATATGAATTAGCCTATGGACTCAGCAGAATTTGACAAAATACAGCTATATCACTCATAATAAAAAGTTGCAGTCAAGACCGAGACCAGAGTGTGTCAAGACCGAGACAAGACCAAGATTCTGAAAGGAAGAGACTGAGTCGAGTCCGAGACCAGGACAGGGCAACACAGTCAAGTCCGAGACTGGACCAATGCACGTTTTACACCACATGACAAATAAGAGGAACATGCAAAGCCTAAGCACCCCTCAAAAAGAGCTGAACAAAGCAAACAATGTACACTAAGCAACATTAAACATGATTATTCAACATTTCTCCATTACACATCTATAATCGCTTCACTGGAAGTAGTTATCCAAACTGATAACATCATATGCTAAACTCAACAAACCACAGTGGCAAAATACACCTCAAGACCAAATTCACCCCAAAGATAAGGGGGTGCTACCTGCCTGCTGACATCTTTCCCAGACAAGCGCCACTTCACCTGTGTTCCTGTGCACAAATGTGTGCATGTGAAGAGGTGGGGCGAGTAACCGCGGTCAGCAATAACGTTACTTGTTGCAAGTTTGAAGTTCTCCAATCAGTAAACAACTCATTAATAGTAATATTCTTAGAGTTGTGGTCTCGGTTGGTTTCAAAATAAAATCCTGAGTCTGTGACAAGTCTGAGTACGAATACGACAGATTCCGAGACAAGACCGAGACCTTCAATAACTGGTCTTGAGTACTACAATACTGCCTAAATGTGTTGCTATAATATTTAGCAAAACCCAAAAAATGATTAAAAATCACAAATGATTGTGTCCGTGTGGAAGGGGGCGCTTTGAACATTGTTGGTAACTTGTATGTGTAAAAAACAGATAACTGTTGTTGGATTTGGTCTTTATTTGATGTTTTATTGTTCGCTGTTAGAACTTTCATGTATTGTATTGATCGATATCGATATCGATATCATTGTTTGTGGTAACTTCCATATAGCAAGCTCCATGTTGTAGCTCCCTGTTTAATGTGGGCACTTTGTTGCAAATTTATTCTGAAGGGAACCGTTAAAGAATTTTACTAATTGGGCAAAGTTACAGAGCTCCAATTTTTTCAAATCCAAATATAGCAGGAACAAGTTATAGTAGATGGGGGGCTGAAAATCGAGTACACACGGGGAGTAAATAAATGGTGTAATTAGTGCATTAATGAAGTCTGATTACACTGCGTTTAGGCGTTTATCACTGATGATTATCCATCATCATTCCCACCCTCATCTCCATCATTATGGACTTATTACACCCCAGAGACCCAACTGGCCTTTATCAACTGGCCTTTATAGCCACACACATGCGTACAAACACACACACATGTCCTGCAGCCCTACACACTCCAAAACTGAGCAACACACCTTGCAGGAGAAGGAGAAAGAGAAGAGGGAGAGGAACAGAAAGAAGAAGTGAAATTGAAAAAAGGGAGAGAGAGGAAGAAAAAATAAAGAGAGAAGAGTGGCTCTGCCAACATTTAACTAATAAATAATAATTTATTATTATTATGGTTACACAATCCTTAAAATGGCATCCATGTTCTGTGTGTGTATTTCAAAGAAAGAAAGAAGTGGGAGACACAGAAGGAAAAAGAAAGAGTGAAAAGGAAAGCAAGGGAGACATAAATGAGAAGAACAGAGAAGGAAAGAGAGACAATGACAGAAAGGGAAATACAATAGAAATAGAAATAGGAAAAAGAAAGAAAGAAAGGAAGATCAAAAATGAAAACCAAAAAATCAGGATGGAAAGGGAGACCAAAATATTGTTAGAGAGGTATAAACAAAACAGAAAAAAGGAAAGAGAGACGTACTGAGTGAGGAAGGAGAGAAAGTGAGTTTGGAGGAAAAACAAGAGTGAGACATAGAGAGAGAAATTTGAATCAAAGAATTAAGAGAGAGAATAGCATACTGAGAGGGAAAGAAAGAAAGAGAGAGGACAGAGATGGGGAAAGATGGAGAGAGAGAAAGAGAGTGTGTGTAATTAATTCCTCCCTTCTGCTGGCTGTGAGCCGCGAGCTCTCCACCGCTTACACAAGTTTGGCTAAACAGGAAGTTTGCTGCAGTCCTGAGTTGGCCGGTAGCCGCGGTAACAGTTTGTGTGATGTTTGAGAATGTTTAATAACTCATCCACCTGGATAAATATGCAGCGTGGGAGGCTTGATCAAGGGCTGCTAAATAAACTCCGCGCCACCCCAACCGCAATCAGGTGCTGAAACAAGAGAACTAATCACGGCACAGCACGGCACAGTCAGCGGCGTCCTGCCATCAACACAGTTCCTCCCACCTCACAGTCGCCACCACAATTTTTAGATTAAGATTTTATAAGTTTTATGTTTTTAAGTAAATTTATCGAAATGAAAATAGGAAAATGCCAGAATAATGTAAAATTAAGTTGTAACTATGGGCCATATGCGCAACATTAGTTCCGTGTTCGTTAAACAGTTAACTTCTCTTCCGGCGTGACGTGACTATTTGGAACAACTTTGCTGATAGCGGGAAACCTCTCTGTAAATGGTTACTTTTTACACAAATACTTTCAACATCTCTGCATCTGATGTTCACCGGATCCGCAAGTCGTCAACAACACTAGACAGGAGACTGGACAAAGGTTTTTGGTTATATGCCTCCTCTTACATTGACAACTATGAGGTTAAGTTGTTATCAGCTAGCTAAGTTACCTCAGTTATGTTATCTGATTTCTGCGGGTTGATAAAAAAACATATCTTTGTAACTTGTTCGGTATTTTTACTGATTTACGTCAATTATGTAGTTTGTCACATAAATGTAGTGATATAGTAAATTTACCTCATCAAGTTAGTCTGCTAACGCTAACTAATCGTAACGCTGGCTGGCAGAGGCTGGTTTTATTGAGCATTTGTTTCTTTGGGTTTGTTCTGACTTTTGATGAACGTGTTGTCACTCATTTTTCACCAGCATCAAACAAAGGCAGGATTACTATATTTCTTTCTAAAACTTTTTAAAAATGTATTTTTTGGTTTGATATTATTACCTCAGACCAATCAGGGAAATCACTGTCATTCACCAGATGCGAAGTGTAAACAGAAGTATCCAACCTGGGAATTAATAATAATAATAATAATAATAATAATAATAATAAT